>OX422209.1:85672634-86272634 GCA_949130495.1 Sambucus nigra | reverse complement strand
ATCCTTATATATACATATTACCATATACATCCGGATCTATCTCCCGGAATGAGAATTTATTACTTTATCTCAACACTTTCCATTTCCCTTCTTATATCCAGGAAATGTATATAAAAGCCAATTCATTATCATGAATTGCTTCAACATAATATATAACCTTTTTAAAAGCCAGTTTTATTATCATAAAAATGCTTTTTCATTTTATAACATCCCATTTCCCTTCTCATATCCAGGAAATGTATTTAAAAGCCATTTTTGTTGTCATAAAAATGCTTTTCATACCACATGCTTCCATTTCCCTTCTTCCATCCGGGAAATGTATCTGAAGCCAAAACGTTTATCCCATTTCCCTTCTTCCATCCGAAAGTGTATTTAAAGCCAATTCATTATCATTAATTGCTTTAACATATCTAAGACCGTCCCTCCGGGTTTTCCCACTGAACGCGCCTCTAAATGGCTATCATCTTCCAGGGCCTATCAAACAAGACAACCTGGGAACCTACCGAAACGTCGGGAAGCGGCCATATGCCTGCGGGATAGTCATGACCACACCCAGAATCACCTAACCAGCCAGTAAACATATATAATCGCCTATATGGCCTATAGGACTATATCCACCCTGCATTAATTGGTCAGGGGGCTTCACCTCATGCGCGAACATCCCTTATGATAACATTTAGAGAGGTGTGTATCCATAAATTATCATTTATGAAAATCATTTCATTTTTTCCATTTTGAAAACTTTCATTTTTACATTTTCAAAATCATTAACAACATATGATATATATACTTTATTCACATAGCATATACATATACCATATTCCTCCTCGAATATATATAAATGGCCATATTTGCCAATTACATCTAGCGATGACCAATAATCCCAAGTGTTGATACCAAATTTAGTCTACTGACATGGATTAATAAAGTGAAGACATGTGGCAGTCTACATGGCGACAACAAGCACTTCCGAGGAACTCACACGCTCCGAGGAACCATACTACAACGAGGAACACTGATTCCCCGAGGAACTCATACGCTCCGAGGAACGAGAACTATCCGAGGAACTCTTTAGCACCGAGAAGCTTAGGCAGTCTGAGCAACTCAGGCGGTCCGAGCTGCACCTCGAACAAAGCATTAATAGCAGGATAACCAACAGTTTGACTGTTCATTAAATGCTTATCATTCAGACGCACATGCTTAAGGGGCATTGCATGTATTACCCTTTCATATGTACATCATTTAATGTATTACCCTTTCAGATTACAGCCTCAGGGCTATAAATACATTGTACAATCTTCATTTTAAGGAGATCGAAATTTCTTGAGATAATTTGTAATCGGGAATTCCCATACAATCAGCAATACCATAAAAGTGGACGTAGGCCATTATTATAAGGCTGAACCACTTTAAAAATTCTTTGTCTCATTTATTTATCTGTGATTGAATAATTAGATATGATCTAATTTTTTACATCAACAGATTGGCGCCGTCTGTGGAAAACGACTGGTAATATCGTTTTCCATAAAAAAACAATCCATCACAAATGGATTATATTCCAGAATCAAGCAATCGAAACGCTGGAAGCCCTCCAAATCCATCTGCTCCGCCAAATATTCTAGATCTGGCTGGAATAATGACAAATCTGGCTCAGGGACAAACCGTCATGCAAGAAACTATGCGACAACTCATACAAACTCTCCATGGCGGTGCACCAACTCATTCAGGACTGCAGAGTATTCAAAGAAATACCCGTGCGCCTTCTTCACATACTAGGCATACCAATTCATATCACAATGAGGAGTCTGAAGATTTTTCTTATCAACCTGGATGAACTTCGTCAGTGCGAGCCACAGATACTGAACAACGTATCACTCTCTCCCCAGAAAGGACTAGTGCGCTAGAGAGGTTAAGCAGGGTATCTTCTTTCGATCGATAAGGTCCTAGGAGGAGTAAAAGTCCTCCTAGAGCCCCATCGAGGAGTTTTCGACGACCATCAGATTTAAGGGAAGGATTTGCCTAGTCGCGACCAGCTGCTCGACAAGAGAAATCCCAGGAAGCCACATCAACACGATCAGTTGCTCGAACCAACAGACCCGATGAAGGAAATGATGCATGGAAAGGCTCTATTCAAAAGTTGGAGGATAGATTGGGAGAAATGGTTAAAGCTAAGAACCCCCTACAACGAACCTTTGTTCGAGGAACACCTTTTGTCCAGGCCATTGTAGATTTTCCAACACCATTAAAATTCAAAGCACCTATTATGACCCCCAAATATGATGGAAAGACTGACCCTGTCCTTCATATAGAACAATACCAAGCTGCAGCCGACATCTATGCTATTCCAGACGAGATGAGATACAGGGCATTCTCGGGAACTCTTACCGGATCTGCTCAAATATGGTATAATAATCTTCCTCGGGTTAAGATCTTAACTTTTCTTCAACTGTCCGAGTTATTCATTGGAAATTTCTATTTTGGGGCAAAGCCAGTCAAATGAGTAGCACACTTGTTAAGTGTTAGACAAAAACCTGGTGAGAGCACCAGAGATTATATAACTCATTTTAATAACGAGAAGCTTGAAGTCATTGATTATGAGGAGAAGACGGCGATTACCGCCTTGATGAGTGGACTACTGCCAAACAAGTTGTACCACACTTTGGCCAAAGATCCACCTAGAACCATGTTAGACCTGATGGTAAAAGCGTCCAAGATTATGAATGCCGAGGAGGCTATGGCTGCGAAGAAGAATATGGATGCCAAAGAAACCAAGGTGGAAGGCGATAAAGCTAAGAAGAAAGAGCATAAGAACAATAGTAATGACAAACATTCAAAAAACAAGTCGGTATGGGACGTGATGAAGAAATATGATAATTATACTCCTTTGAAGAAGGATGTCAACCATGTTCTAGAGGAAATCAAGAACAACGAGGAGTTAAACTGGACAGAGAAAATGAAGGCAGACCCTGAGAAGAGGAATAAGGCGAAGTATTGCGAGTTTCATAAAGATCATGGCCATATGACCAAAAATTGCATAGCTCTTCAGAATGATATTGAAACACTCATCAGACGAGGAAAGCTATCAAAGTATGTTGATCGTGGAAACGAAAGAAGAAACAAAAACCGAACAAGGGAGAGGTCTAGATCTCCTCTTTGAGCAGAGGAGAACAAGAAAAGAAACCATGAAGTTGATCCCGAAGATGACCCCGATCTCCCCAAGAGACCAAGGAAGCCAGAACGAGAGGTATTTTCAATACGCTTTGGGTCATTTGACTGTAATGTTATAATAGGTGGAGATGCAGGAGTAGGATACCATACTGCAGAGAGAAAAGCTTACCTCGGTGAGGCTTAAGCTTCCTCGTATATTCAATGAATAAATCTAGCTGAGGAGGATTGCCTGAGAAAGGTGAACAAAGAGAAATTGGTCATTGGTTTCTCAAAGAATGACCTCGCAGGAGTTTTGTATCCTCATGATGACCCATTGGTGATCAAAATGAGGATGAAGGAGGTTATGATTTCAAGAGTACTGGTCGACAATGGTAGCTTGGCAGACATCATGTTCTACTCGTGCTTCGATAGTTTAAATCTAAATCTATCTCAACTGGAGCCTTATCATAGACCCATCATCGGTTTTGCTGGCGAGAAAGTATTTCCACTTGGGACGATCAAGTTGGATATATTCATTGGTACGTGGCCTGCTTTTCGAACAAAAAGAATACGTTTCTTCGTGATGGATAAGAATGTTCAATTATTATACAATATTATCATGGGAAGAGTAGGATTGAATAAGTTCGAGGATATACCATCTACAGTGCATCAGTGCCTAAAATTTCCAACAAATTTTGGAGTAGGAGTTCTGAAAGGTGATCGGAAAGTAGCTCGGGAATGCTATTATTCATCCATCGAGCAAGAAGAACTGGAGGAATCAAGGAAAAAGACTACTACCTATCAAGTGGATGAAGGTGCAGAGATTGAAACATTGGATCCTAGAGATGAATCGCAACTCGTGAAGGGTCAAGTGGTGGAAGCTACTGAAAACATCATTCTGTACGACGAGCACCCTGAGCGAACTACTCAAGTTGGTTCGTCGTTGTAAGCCTCACTAAAGTAGGAATTGATAACTTTCCTAAGAAGTAGAAAGAAAACTTTTGCGTGGAGTCATGAGGATATGCCTGGGATAGACCCAAATTTCTTATGTCACGAGCTCAATGTGAATAAGGAGATCAAGCCTGTGAAGCAGAGAAGAAGAGTATTCAGTCCCGAGAAGAATCAAGCTATACAGGAGGAAGTCGAGAAGCTCCAGAAAGCTTGCTTCATTGAAGATGTTAAATATCCAGACTGGTTAGCCAATGTGGTAATGGTAAAAAAGAAAAACAATAAGTGGAGGATGTGTGTAGAATTCACCGACCTCAACAAAGCATGCCCAAAGGATCACTTTCCATTGCCCCGAATTGATCAACTGGTCGATGCTACCTCGGGACACGAGTGGCTGAGCTTCATAGATGCTTATTCTGGTTACAATCAGATCAAAATGAAACTTGAAGACAGGAAAAGTACTTCTTTCATTACCCCTAGGGGAACTTATTGTTATAATGTTATGCCTTTTGGTTTGAAAAATGCAGGTGCGACATATCAGCGACTGATGAACAAGGTCTTTACAGAATGAATCAGTTGCAGTATGGAAGTCTATGTTGACGATATGCTGACAAAAAGCAAGAAAGCTACCGATCATCTAGTTGACTTAAGCCAAACTTTTGATCAACTTGATAAATATAAAATGAAGCTGAACCCGATGAAGTGCATATTTGGAGTACAAGAAGGCATGTTTCTCGGGTACATTGTCAATCAACGAGGCATTGAAGCAAATCCTGAAAAGATCAAAATCTATTAGGGCTGCGATCTTCGACGACGAAGAAAGAGGTGCAAAGTCTTACAAGACGAGTAGCAGCACTCAACAGATTTATATCACGAGCAACTGACAGATGTCTCCCATTATTCAAGACACTCCGAAAGACTTTTGAGTGGAATGATAAATGTGAGAAGGCTTTTCAAAACTTGAAGAAATACTTGGGAGCACCTCCATTATTGTCCAGGCCAGTGATGGGAGAAACATTATACTTATACCTTGCAGTGTCCGAGAATGCAGTTAGCTCGGCGTTGATCAGAGTGGAGAATGGAGTACAAAAACCAATCTACTACACAAGTAAGGCCTTCCGAGGAGCAGAGATCAGATATCCAAGGCTGGAAAAGTTAGCACTGGCGCTGATTGAGGCGAGTAGGAGAATGAGGCCATACTTCCAGGCTCATACCATAGTAGTATATACTGATATGCCATTGAGATAAGCCCTTCATAAACCAGAAAAATAAGGGAGATTGATGTATTGGGCAATAGAGCTCGGTGAATATGATATAGTTTATGAACCTAGAGCATCGCTGAAAGGGCAGGCTGTAGCAGATTTTATAGCAGAGTTCACCTATCCTGATACCCCCGAGGAGTAAAAGTTGCTCGATGATCAACCTGTGGATGTTACAGGACCAACAAATACTAGCTCGGACCAACTCCGGTTGGTAAAAGAGCAAGTAGATGTTACAGGACCAACAAATACTAGCTCGGACCAACTCTGGTTGGTAAAATAGCAAGTAGATGTTACAGGATCATCAAATTCGAGCTCAGACCAACTCCGGTTGGTAAAAGGGAAAGAAAAGATGATCGACGAAGAGCGAGAAATATCAGGGGAAGATGAAAGGAAGCAACAAATATTTCACCGAGGAGCTGTGACAGATCAGAAATTTGAAGACGAGTTACCTATATGGAGGCTATATGTAGATGGTTCATCTTGCACTGCAGGATGTGGCGCGGGGATAGTTTTGAGCACTCCGGACGAGGTCGACATGGAGTACGCCCTACGTTTCCAATTCAAAGCTTCCAATAATGAAGCTGAGTATGAGGCCATGATCGCAGGTCTTAATTTGGCGAAAATTATGGAGGCGCAGCAAATTATTATCTTTAATGATTCTCAATTAATTGTAAATCAAATGTTGGGAATATATGCAGCCAAAGGAGAATTAATGATCAAATACCACGCAAAGGTGATGGAGTTGGTATCAGAATTTGCTGCAATTCAGATGGTCAGAATACCAAGAATGGAGAATGCAAAAGCAGATGCCTTAGCTCGATTAACATCATCTACTCATACCGAGCTACGAAGAACAATCCCAATTGAAGTTTTGGCTGGTCGAAGTATAGATGAAGATTTGGCGATGAACTTTATCACCCTTGATTTAGGACCATCTTGGATGGATCCCATCAGGGCATATATTGAAGAGGGAGCATTACCAATTGACAAGCTCGCAACCAAAAAATTGAAGTTTAAAGCTGCTCGGTATGTATTAACTAACGGTATTTTATATAGACAAGGAATTATGGCAGGTTTGCAGAGATGTGTACATCCCTCCAAGGTGAAAGAATTGATTGAAGAGATCCATGAAGGGTCCTGTGGAGCCCATGTCGCAGGTCGGACGCTTTTACAAAGGATGATGATGCAGGGATATTACTAGCTGACGATGAGGGCCGATTGTGTAGCCTATGCCAAGAAATGTGACAAGTGCCTACGCTTTTCCTCCATCCGAAGAACTCCACAAGCATTGTTGACACCAATCTCTTCCCCTTGGCCATTTTCCATGTGGGGAATAGATTTGGTTGGACCACTGCCAACGACTAGAGGAAGGTTCAAATACCTCGTCATCGCAGTGGATTATTTTACTAAGTGGGTGGAAGCTGAACCTCTCATTGATATGACGTACGAGAAGGTGTACCAATTTATTTGGAAGAACATCATTTGTCGATATGGTCTTCCTTATGCTTTCATCACAGACCATGGAACATAATTTGATAACGAGGAGTTTGCTGCCTATTGTCATCAATCAAATGTTTTGAAGATCCACTCAGCACCAGGCCATCCTCAAAGCAATGGATAAACTGAAGTGACAAACAGAACACTACTGAATGGCTTGAAGAAAAGACTGAACGATGCGAAAACAAACTGGATCAATGAGTTACAGTCAGTGCTGTGGGCTTACCGAACTACCCCCCGAGTAGCAACTAGAGAATCACCATATATGCTGGCGTTTGGAAGTGAAGCTGTTATACCTACCGAGTTGGGCCTCCCAACACACAGGGTACTGAATTTCAATTCCCCTGTCAGCGACTTAATGAGAAGATTGGATTTAGACATGCTCGAGGAAGTTAGAGAAGAAGCAACCATTAGAAATGCTTCTTACCAGCAACGAACAACTTTGTTCTACAATAAGAGGGTGAAGAAGTGCGACCTGAAAGAAGGAGATTATGTGCTGAAGAAAATCATTCAAAAGCATAATAAACTGGAGGCAAACTGGCATGGACCATACCGAGTTACAGAAGTTGTTCGACCAGGAACTTACCGAATAACAACTTTAGAAGGGGAGGAGTTTAAGAATGCATGGAACGCAGAACACCTACGCAAGTATTATCAGTGATGAATAAAATGAAGATATTCTGCTGAATTCTTTCTTTTTATTCAAAGTTTTTTGGGGAATACTAGTGCTACACACTACTCGGGGCAAAACTCGGCAAAGCTCAGGCTACTCAAATTTTTTCTCGAAAACGCCAACTAAGGTTGGTCGAGAAACCAATATTCCTCCGGGAAGTAAAGCTACCAATATTCCTCCGGGAAGTAAAGCTACTTGTATTCCTCCGGGAAGTAAAACTTGTATTCCTAATAGAAATAAAATTATGTGTTTCTCGGGAAATAAAAGTATTCCTAAAAATGCCAACTAATGTCGGTTAGGAAGTAAATATATTCTCGAAAATGCCAACTCGAATTGGTCGGGAGGTAAAATTATTTCAAAAAGGCTAACTATGGCTGGTCGGGAATAAAAACCCACCAACTGTAGTTGGTCGACAAAGAAAATTTATCGACCTTGGTTGGTCGGAAACATTTAAGAGAAAAATCTACTAACTATGGCTGGTCGGGGATAAAAACCCACTAACTGTAGTTGGTCGACAAGTAAAATTTAACGACCTTGGTTGGTTGGAAACATTTTAAACATTTTTTGATACTCGTAACTTTATTTCTAAGTTGGTCGAGAAACAAAATTTTATTATTAAGTGATCGAGCAACATTTTTTATACTCGTAACTTTTTAAGTTGGTCGAGAAACAAAATATTATTTTCGCCAAATGACTACCACAAATTCAAGCTATTCGACAAGAAGTTGATCGACAAACTACACAATATTGTTATCTTTTTAACAGATACACATGCACAAATATAAAGTGTTTTACAAGACAATAGCAGTTAAAATTGCGAACAAAAATGAAAGTCGTTCATTAAATCCAAAAATAAATTACATTGATAATGAAATGAAAGTTACATTGATATTGAAATGTATACTAACTATTACATCAAAATTCCTATTCTACTGGTCTTTTCCCCTCTGCTTTTGACACAGGTTCCTCGCCAGCAGGCGGATCATTTAAAGCCAGAGGAGAATTTATAAAGTTGAGATCCTTCAACATCCTGACATTCATCACGGATGGTCGATCTAAGAGGTGCCCAGGACGAGATATCTCGGCATTTGAATGGAGATTGTAGTCACCGAGATATTTGGAAATCAAGCTCCGAGGAATGGCCCGAGCAGGGATCCAACTCATATCCAGTTTGTATGGTGGCACAGGTAAGTCGAGCAGCTCGGGATCATAGTAGTCCCACAGGTAATGACCCTGTTCGAGTTGTAGCACACCTAAGGTATTCAACCAGCCCTGCTTGTAGCCCTCATTATTGGCATTCTGGATACGATCGTCCAAGTGGTATAGCGCCTCATTGTATCCAGCCATTCAGAACTCCCTGGGTTGTTTGTGGAATTGATACGTCAGTCTTTCTAGCTGCTCGTGGAGATTTTTGATGAAGATCTCTTTGTTCTCCAAGGTAGACTTCTGCGTGGAGAGCTGCTCTTCCAGGTCTCTGATCTTCTTTGACATTTCAGCCAACGACTGGTTCTTCACCATTAATTGGAAGGCCTGGTTCTCTAAGGCAGACTGAGCCCTCTGTTCCTCAATAGGAATTCGAGCTACTCTTGCTCGTCCCTGAGGAGCTCTTGCTCGTCCCCGAGAAGAAGAAGAAGAGCCAGACCTTTTCAAGGTTTCCAACTCATCCCTCAAGTTGGCGTTCTCGACCTCCAAGAATGAAAATCCCTCATCAGTCATTGGGATCAAGACTTTTGAAGTGGAAGCCGCAGACTTCAACTGTGACAGCTCCCTTTGCAGGTTGTTGTTTTCTTGCTCCAGCAACTCGGCTATTTGTCTGCATTCCTCGACCTCACCCCTCAAGGTTCTCTCCTTTACATCGTACCCAGCAAAAAGCTTCTCCTAGCCCTTGTCGGCAATGATCTACTGGTACTTCTTCTTGTACCCCTCATGCAACAGGGCAGTGGATTCTTTGTATTGTAGCTGAAGGTCTTCGAGGATGCCTTAGAGATCCTCGATCATATCATAATAGGCCATATTATTGGCCACTGCTCGATCAAGTAGACACTTCAGATATTATATGCTTCAACTTCCTATTCTGAAGCATCTTGGCCGAGGATGTTGACGACTTGTGCTGCACTCAGGTCTGTGTGATCAGGCTTAAAGTATTCATTACATTGTCGCAGCAGCATTATATCATGGGCAGATAGTAATTCCATCCTGGCCAGAAACTAGCAGAGAAAGAAAAAGCAACAATCAATAAGAATCAAGACAGAGTATGAAGAAGAGACAACAGTATGAATAAACACAAGTTCGAGTTTATTATATCATAAAGGTCAAAAGTATAAGATTTCAGAGTTACATATTCATGCTTACAATTGACAAAAGCAAAATATAAAGATAAACCCGAACAACTCTACACCTTTTCCTTGTCTCCCAAAACCTTCTCGGGAGGCTGGGACGAGGAAGTAGGTTGCTCGGAGGGAATAGGAAGTTGCTCGGGGAGCGCCAGCAGTTGCTTGGAAGAAGTAACGATTTGCTGAAGTTCCTCGGAAGCAGGCTGGATGGATGGGGGATGATCTCCCATCACCATAGAAGACTCTTCGGAGTCAGCCTCATCCTCTTCTAAGTCTTCAGGAGTTGGAGGGGGACTAGGGATGTGTTGCTGAAAGAGTTCAGAATTTTCATCCACTTTCATCTCCTGAAGATCAGAAACCCATCCATCCCTAAAGTATTTTAGGCTGCCATAGTCCACTTGCGACACCATGGCAGCCAATCCCTTGTTACACCCCTTGTCCCACCCAGTGCTGAAGGACTTCTTCACAGCCATTTTCCTTTTCAACTTTTCCGAGGAAATCTTCTCGGACAGCAGGTCATCAGCAGCTTTCAGTTTTCTCTCAGCCTCCTCCTTCTGCCGATTTACCTCCCGAAGTTGAGACAACTCCTCTTCAGCAACCTTGAGCTTATTCTCTAGCTCTCCAGCATTCTTAAGCTTCTCGTCGAGCTCTTTATTTTTCCCCTCCAAGTCCTTTATTCTCTTCTCCAACTCTTTGGAGACTTCAACAGCTTGAGTTTTTTCCTGCTCGGTGGAGGCAAGCTTCTTCTCCCAAACAGCCTTGTCAGTAGCATATGTCTGGCGAGAATCCTCTAGAGACTTAATAGCTTCCTCCAGAGCTCCCTCCACACTAGACGAGGAGCATGAAGCTTTAATCGCCTCGTCTTTCTTCACAATTATATTAAAAAAGCTCGTCAACTGTGAAAAGAAAAGAAAGCAAGTCAGAAACAGAAATGACAAGGGAAATATGAAAATTTCAAAGTAAGAAGACTTACAGAAGCAAGGTGGCGAGCAGCTAACGAAGTGACCATGTCCCGAGTAAGGTTTTCTTCAGTACCTTGGACCTCGGGAATGATCCAAGACTTTACCGAGCTCATGGCAGAGCTCGGGGGAACAAAAGTTGGAACACCGGTTCCAGTAACTGGGGGCTGAATGATGGTGTTAGCCAAATTGACCGAGGAGCTATTCTTCAGCCTCCTCGGGGGAACAGGAACAGATTCAACCAAGGAACAACCCTTGGTCGGTGATATTACAATCACCTCTAGGAGCAGCAGACCTGCTCGAAGCCACTGCGGGCTTCTCTACAACCTTCACAACAGCAGCAGCCGAGGAAGGCGCATCAGTTTTCTTTATCCCCTCCCCTGGGACATCAACCTTACTTCTTTTTGCCTCTCCAGCACCAGAGGCAGGTTTCTCGAAAAGGGTGGGAGGTCTTCTCTTCTTCATCCTTTCGCTTAAAGGGACGTGAGATTCAGGCGAAGAACTGGTGGAAGTTGGTACTGGCTCTGATTCACTTATTACTGGACGAGCAGTAAAAGAGGTGGTGTAGCTCTTGTATTGCAGCAGATATGAGGCCAACCTAATATGCTCGTCAGCAACAGATTGATGCAGACTCCAGATAAGTTTCAAGTGCCTTATATTAACATCTTCTTCTTTTGGGTACTTTCTTTTACTGTCAACTGCAAATAAATAAATAATCATCACAATATCAGTGGTACATTTTGTCAAACACAAAAGAAGCATGATTTCAAAATAAATAAAATGAAATAAAAATAACCTATCCCATTGCCATAGGGAGGGCATCTGGGACCCTGATACACTTCATCTCCAGATAAAGGAGCATGTTGCCAATTTTTTAGGACAACCTCGTGCTCAAAATAATCCCTATTAGCATCAGGGAGATTAACTACTAAGGCCCTATTAAAAAATCTAGTTTTTAAATAAAAGGTGTTATCACCAACTGCCCATCTATAACAAAACATGATTTCTGTAATTCCTATGCGAGTTCCATGGATTTGATTTAACCTATGAACCCCATTAACTATTCTCCATGTATTTGGGGCTATTCTCGCAGGAACAACGTCAAAGTATTGACAAAATTCCAGACATAAGGGATTGGGTAGAAAAGAAAATCGACACTCAGCAATAAAGAGACTGGGGAACCAATGTCCCTCAGCCAAACAAAAATAATCAGAAGGCTCAGAAAGCTCTTCTAGAATAACCCAGGAGGGAATAGAAAAATCAGAGCGAAACTTATCAAGAGATTCAACAGGGTAAACCATGATGAATAAAAGAAATGAAGAAGAAGGAAGAAAATCTTACAGAAAAAGAGTAGATCTGATGACAATGAACGATGGAAGAGATGAATACACAGGAGATAAAGAAACGATGGAAAACTCAAAAATATAAATTTGAAAAGGTAGAAGACGATGGGAGTATCTATGAAGTTTAAATACCTTGCCTTGGGAAATGGTAAAGTAATGATTACAAAAAGAAACAATTACGCTACCGGCGGCTAGAGGAACAAAAAGGGCGCGGCATTCGAAGCGAGAAGAAACGATTACGCTACCGGCGGCTAAAAGGATAAAAAGTACGCAGAAATCGAAGCGGTTATGAAAATTCAAAAAAGCCTGATTCTACGAATTCGAAAGGAAAAATAAATACGAAGGAAACACTCCTAAAAATCAGGAGGACTATTTAAAGCTATCATATTCCAAGAAATAATGTTCCACACTCCTCAAATTTCGAACTATGAAACATTGGGGGCCTCTGTTGATACCAAATTTAGTCTGCTGACATGGATTAATAAAGTGAAGACACGTGGTAGTTTACGTGGCGACAACAAGCACTTCCGAAGAACTCACACGCTCCGAGGAACCATACTACAATGAGGAACACTGATTCCCCGAGGAACGCATACGCTCTGAGGAACGAGAACTCTCCGAGGAACTCTTGAGCACCGAGAAGCTTAGGCGGTCCGAGCAACTCAGGCGGTCCGAGCTGCACCTCGAACAAAGCATTAATAGCAGGATAACCAACAGTTTGACTGTTCATTAAATGCTTATCATTCAGACACACACACTTAAGGGGCATTGAATGTATTACCCTTTCATATGTACATCATTTAATGTATTACCCTTTCAGATTACAGCCTCAGGGCTATAAATACATTGTACAATCCTCATTTTAAGGGAACCGAAATTTCTTGAGATAATTTGTAATCGAGAATTCCCATACAATCAACAATACCATAACAGTGGACGTAGGCCATTCTTATAAGGCTGAACCACTTTAAAAATTCTTTGTCTCATTTATTTATCTGTGATTGAATAATTAGATATGATCTAATTTTTTACATCAACACCAAGGATTCTCTCAAAGAATCAGAATCACGCATTCATATATGCACGATACTAACCCCAAAGTATTTCCTTACTTTAATAAACAATATATACCTAAATCCCATCTACGGATTTATTTGTTATCTCCAATTATAACACTCCACAATCGATTATAATTATGCTTCCTATACGCATAATCATATGGGCCTAAATTCCCACTAAAAATATCCTAGGGATTTATCTTTTCCAAACAACTTTAAATTTAATGGGTTATGGATTTCATTTCCATGAACCCAAGGACTATATCTTGTCCATATAATCACTTAAAGGTCCCTATCCTAATTTAGGAACCCTAAACCATCATATTCTACAATTATTCTATTTTCCTCGAAAATATAGTTTAAGGGTTATACATTTAAAACCCTCACTTAAGTCTCCTAAATTCCCTTAATTAGAGGACCATATAGTCCTAAAAGATCCCTTATGTTATCACATAAATGACCTCGAATCAATTAGAATTGGAATCTATCCCATCCAAATCATCCAAGAAAAATTGCCATCTTTCAGCAGGGGTCGATCGATCGATGGCTTCGATCGATCAAACCTCCATGATCGATCGATCGATCATGGCGGGTAGCTTCTTCTTCGAGAAGTTGTTTCAGCCATGGAAGCTTCCCCCATGCTTCCATCTCCTCACCCAACGGCCTACAACTTCAACCAACAACAAATACACATATAATACGAGTTCTAAACATCCTAGAACCCGAAATCACCAATTAATTTAGGTTAAAATCTAAGTTCGTCAAATTGAAACATTATTAGGGTTTAATTATTTTAACTCCCAAAAACCCGTTTTATACACGAGTACCCAACCCAAAATCTTTAAGGTTTGATTATACCAAACTACGATATGAGATTTATGCTCAAAAGTAAATAAAGCAAGTAAACACTTGCCTCGTGGATATAATTCGACGACCTCTTTTTCGTCCCCCTCCCTCTTTTTATAGGAAGAAAAGGGTTTTAACCCTTAAAACCCAAAAACGACTCGTAAACTCAATTACGAGCCCTTTTAAATATAAAAATTCCTCGAAACTCAATTTCGACAATCGGACACTCTTTTCCGACTATCTTAGACATTCCGAGACTAACGGCATAGTCGAAATTACCATCCGAGGTACTTGACCGCAAATCACTATTTTAACCCAATATAACTTAATGTGGATTTCTAATAAAAATCTTACCTTTTTGTCGCTTTACTCTACGGCGACATATAATTAAAATACTTCAACCTATTTAGTCCCAAAAATAATCACAACACCCATTTAAAATCATTAACTCCTAGAGAATCCCCAAAATCACTATTTCGAGAAATTCCTCAAATCTCTAATTTATATCCAATTATGGAATTTAAATTGTCTCCAAAAGGATGGGTTGTTACATACTCCCCCCCTTACAACGGAATTTTGTCCTCGAAATTCAGATACGACCTACACCACCAATCCTAAGATCGCTCCAAATCCTAATATCTCAAGGCAACGATACTAATCCCAATGGTTCCCAACCATACACCACACTGCTACCACAGTCGTAAAGTGACTCCAATAGCGTCACATAGCACTCATCATTACTAGTGCCTCACGGCATAAACTTCAAATTTATATACTATGCCCCTTCTATCTCAGGTGGTATATAAACCAACTTATTAAGGTGCCCATACACCTTTCTAACATGTACACATCTGCACATCCATAGTGAACGTCTGACACGTAAAACTCTCTCCCAATAAGGGTCTCCTTTCCTCGATGTAATACTCACCTATGGGTCCTCCCAACCTGCGAAATTCATTTTCCTAACCTCGGTGCCACTAACTATACTAAACTTACATCCTAACAATACTACGGCCTAAGCATTATCCTATTGACGGGAAACGAGTGTAATCCTAGGTATGTCCCTAGTGCCCAAGGCCTCTCTAAACTTTCGAAATTTGCATGGTTTCATGCGTGGGACGTCTTGCCAAAGCGAAATCCAAACAAGGAACCCTCCCGTTACACTACTCCCTCGCGTTGTCGGTCATCGAGATATAGTGACCTAAGGCACACCAATGGGACGTCCTAAATCCTACCATGCTAACCTACTAACGCATTCCTACTACTCTATCCTTCCGCCCATATGAAAGGAAACCTAACAAATCGAAGTGACCACTTTTTAAGAAAGCGTCACGAACATCATACCCAAAACATATCTTCTCAAAATTTGCCCTTTCATTAAGGCCTGACTATTATCCTCAAATCAATCTCTCTAAGTCCTACTTCACCCATCCACTTGAGGCGAAAGGACCACTTTAGTGCTTTTCCATAGCATAATATTTCCATAGGCATACTATCGTCATACGACTCAAAGTCTATAGTGGTTCATCCACACTATAAGACCTGTTCACAAAACCCACATCCTTGCATCCTATAACATCTCTCCACTCTCGACGCCGTTAAGATTCATGTGTGGAGCGTCTCGCAAAGCGAAATCCAAATAAGGAATCCCTCCACACACTCCTACTTAACTTTATCAGTCATGGAGGTCTGTTATTTCAAACATGAAACCGGGATAACCCTATCCCCTATTCCAACAAAAAGGGGGTCTCAACTCCTATCTCTAACTAAGAGTCACACCACCCAACGCTTGCACTACTTTTAAGTCCTTGCGCAAACAATAATGAGCTTAATCTGACAGCTCAATAATAATCCTGCGGCCTTAAATCATATCTATAAGGTCGCCACATACTCAAATCACGATAATGAAACCTCTAATCATCGAAGTTCCATCTACCCATAATAATGAGGGCGAACTCAACCTATATCTAGGTGAGAAGTCTCAACTGCCACCCGTTCCACCCTGGAACTGTGGACACGATAGTCTTTCCATCATTAGCCTGCTATCGCTCCGAAAATACCAATACATAATATACTCACCATATCACCATACTCGTATAGACATATAAAACGAGTATCCCAAACCATATATATATATATATATACATTATATCAACACCCGCCTCTATGGCGAATGAAGGAAAATAAAACTCCGCTACCGCAGACAACACATAGACATACATCATATAATGTTATCGAGACTGCCACAAAACTCAAATTACACACACGAGTCTAGGGCTACAAACATCGCGACTTCATCTAGTCATACCAAATATACCTCTTCCTCCTAAGGTGAAACTCATTACAACATTCTTCGTTTCAATAAATTCCCCAGGTGGATGTCCATAAATGGGGTCCTCAAACATATCCATTCTCCATATTACTCTTTATCCACTGTCGGCCTCTGATCGATCCTTATGTGAATAATCCAAAACAACATTCTTCTCATTCCTGCTGAATCGTGGGGACTCACGGTTAAGACTATCCGTAAGATCCCTTTGAATCCTTAACTTCAATGAGGAATTCAACTTTAGTACCACTCTCTACTATAGCGGTACTACGATACTCATACCTACTATACTTTAGTAGTCGCCACCAAAATCCTTAGTCATTGACACAAGGAGAGTGACTTCTACTAAGGTCCTCGTCCCCAACTTCTACCAGCTGCTCCAGCTAAGCCCCACCTCCTACTGCCATCCAAGCCCCGCACACGATTCTCAAACGAGCGCGCAAAAGATCACTATAATCTTATAATATGGCAGGAGAATGAAATCTCACAAGAGAAATCAACAATCCTAATCCTAAGGCACTATGTCAAATCGAGAGTAACGTTAAAAGCGTAGTACGTCCTCACAGATTCCTAAGGACACTAGAACCTGATGCTCTGATACCATCTGAGACACCCCTCCTAATAAAATACCGAGCGATCACTCCTATATAAAATTAAAACAGGAGTCTCATATGGATCATTCTTAGCATCACTGTCGAAAATCCATTTAATTACCAATAACCTATTAGGCCGGTGTCAAAATTTTACTTAACTACTCTTTTTAACCACTACTAAATTAAAACATCCACACAAATTTTGCGGAAATGAAACTGAAATGAAATAAAATAACTGAACACTCGGTCAAAATATACAACCATATCGAATGTTGTACTCAAGGAATAAATAAATGCAATTGGACCATTGGCCCGAATGTGTATACAGTACCTCATATCTAGATTACAAAGATGGAAGCGTCTATTGAGAATCCTGCACATATCCACAGCTGCTGCAGCTGATGTCTGACTCGAAAGATGTGTTATCCAGGCATCCTTGTGTCTGGACACCTATATATATATAATTTATCAAGAAAGGAAAAGTGGATAAACAGGCCTGAGCCCGAGTTTTGAAAATATTTAGCAAGTGCATAAATGCCTTATTTTTAGAAAAAAGGTTTTATCTCATATTTAAATTTGGTATCGCACTCCCATGAGATACCCCTCACATATCCACTAACAGTGCACTCCTAACGCATCCCTCTAACATCCTAGTCAAGCTACCCTGCTAAACTAGTCTAACACCCAACTACTATCAACCCTAGATAATCCAAGTAATGTACTAAGGGCTAAACTTCTCCCCAGTCTCAACACTAAGCCATGTTCGTGCGTGGGGTGTCTCACAAAGAGAAATTCAAATAAGGAACCCCCCGATACACTACTATGCGGCAAGGTCGATCGTCGAGATCCGACAGTCCCTCAGTACAAAATATATATAAATATATATATATATATACCATAAGAATTACTAATATTAGAGCATTAAGGATTAAACTTATCCCCATTCTCAACACAATGCCATGTTCGTGTGTGGGGTGTCTCGCAAAGCGAAATCCAAACAAGGAACCCCCCCCCCCCCCGATACACTACTACGCGGCAAGGTCGATTGTCGAGATCCATTAGACCCTCGGTACTCGATTTATACATATATATACATATTACCATATACGTCCGGATCTATCTCCCGGAATGAGAATTTATTACTTTATCTCAAAACTTTCCACTTCCCTTATTATATCCAGGAAATGTATATAAGAGCCAATTCGTTATCATGAATTGCTTCAATATAACCTTTTTAAAAGCCAGTTTTATTATCATAAAAATGCTTTTCCGTTTTACCACATCCCATTTCCCTTCTCATATTAATGGAATGTATTTAAAAGCCATTTTTATTATCATAAAAATGCTTTTCATACCACATGCTTCCATTTCCCTTCTTCCATCCGGGAAATGTATTTAAAGCCAATCCAATATCATGAATTGCTTTAACATATCTAAGACCGTCCCTCCGGGTTTCCCCACTGTACGCGCCTCTAAATTGCTATCATCTTCCAGGGCCTATCAAATAAGACCACCTGGGAACCTACCG
Organism: Sambucus nigra; assembly: GCA_949130495.1. Taxonomy (NCBI): domain Eukaryota; kingdom Viridiplantae; phylum Streptophyta; class Magnoliopsida; order Dipsacales; family Adoxaceae; genus Sambucus; species Sambucus nigra. Next base: position 86,254,118 of record OX422209.1, on the reverse strand, counting down.
AAACGTCGAGAAGCGGCCATATGCCTGCGGGATAGTCATGACCACATCCAAAATCACCTAACCAGCGCATTAAACATATATAATCACCCATATGGACGATAGGACTATATCCACCCTGCATTCATTAGTCAGGGGGCTTCACCTCACCCGCGAACTTCCCTTATGATAGCATTTAGAGAGGTTTGTATCCATAAATTATCATTTATGAAAATCATTTCCTTTTTTCCATTTTGAAAACTTTCATTTTTACATTTTCAAAATCATTAACATCATATCATATATATACTTTATTCACATAGCATATACATATACCATATTCTTCCTCGAATATATATATAAATGTCCATATTTTCCAATTACATCTAGCGATGACAAATAATCCCAAGAATTCTCTTAAAGAATCAGAATCATGCATTCATATATGCATGATACTAAACCCAAAGAATTTCCTTACTTTAATAAACAATATATACCTAAATCCCATCTACGAATTTATTTGTTATCTCCAATTATAACACTCCACAATCGATTATAATTATGCTTCCTATACGCATAATCATATGGGCCTAAATGCCCGCTAATAATATCCTAAAGATTTATCTTTTCCAAACAACATTAAATTTAATGGGTTATGGATTTCATTTCCATGAACCCAAGGACTACATCTTGTCCATATAATCACTTAAAGGTCCCCATCCAAATTTAGGAACCCTAAACCATCATATTCTACAATTATTCTATTTTCCCCGAAAATATAGTTAAGGGTTATACATTTAAAACCCTCACTTAAGTCTTCTAAATTCCCTTAATTAGAGGACCGTATAGTCCTAAAAGATCCCTTATGTTATCACATAAATGACCTCGAATCAATTAGAATTGGAATCTATCCCATCCAAATCATCCTAGAAAAATTTCCATCTTTCTGTAGGGGTCGATCGATCGATCGACCCTTGGCCATCGATCGATCGATGGCTTCGATCGATCGAACCCCCATGATCGTTCGATCAATCATGGCAGGCAACTTCTTCTATGAGAAGCTGTTTCAGTCATGGAAGCTCCCCCCAAGCTTCCATCTCCTCACCCAACGGCCTACAACTCCAACCAACAACAAATACACATATAATACGGGTTCTAAAGGTCCTAGAACCCGAAATCACCAATTAATTTAGGTTAAAACCTAAGTACCTCAACTTGAAACATTATTATGGTTTAATTGTTTTAACTCCCAAAAACCCGTTTTATACACGAATACCCAACCCAAAATCTTTAGGGTTTGTTTATACCAAACTACGATATGAGATTTATGCTCAAAAGTAAATAAAGCAAGTAAACACTTGCCTCGTTGATATAATCCAACGACCTCGAGCCGAATCCAGCGGATTTTGGCCGGAACCTCCCCTTTTTTCCTCTTTTCTCTCCTCCTCTCTCTCTTCTCTCTCTTTTATTTCTTTCTTTCTCTTTTCCTTCCCCTCTCCCTCTTTTTATAGGAAGAAAAGGGTTTTAGCCCTTAAAACCCAAAAATAACTTGTTTACTCAATTGCGAACCCTTTTAACTTTAAAAATTCCTCGAAACTCAATTTTGATAATCGGACACTCTTTTCCGACTATCTCAGACATTCCGAGACACACGGCGTAGTCAAAATTCCCATCCGAGGTACTTGACCACAAATCACTATTTTAACCCAATATAACTTAATGCGGGTTTCTAATAAAAATCTTACCTTTTTGTCGCTTCACTCTACGGCGACATATAATTAATATACTTCGACCTATTTAGTCCCAAAAATAATCACAACACCCATCGAAAATCATTAAATCCTCGAGGATCCCCAAAATTACTATTTCGAGAAATTCCTCAAATCTCCAATTTATATCCAATTATGGAATTTAAATTGTCTTAAAAAGGATGGGTTGTTACATACTCCCCCCTTACAACGAAATTTCGTCCTCGAAATTCATATACGACCTTCACCACCAATCCTAGGATCCCTCCAAATCCTAATATCTCAAGGGAACGATACTAATCCCAATGGTTCCCAACCATACACCACACTGCTACCACAGTCGTAAAGTGACTCCAATTGCGTCACATAGCACTCATCATTACTAGTGCCTCACGACATAAACTTCAAATTTATATACTACGCCCCTTCTATCTCAGGTGGTATATAAACCAACTCACTAAGGTGCCCATACACCTTTCTAACCTGTGCACATCTGCTCATCCATATTGAACATCTGACATGTAACACTCTCTCCCAATAAGGGTCTCCTTTCCTCGGTGTAATACTCACCTATGGGTCCTCCCAACTCGCGAAATTCATTTTCCTAACCTCGGCGCCACTAACTATACTAAACTTACATCCTAACAATACTCCGGCCTAAGCATTATCCTACCTACGCAAAATGAGTGTAATCCTAGGTATGTCCCTAGTGCCCAAGGCCTCTCTCAACTTCAGACATTTGCTTGGTTTTATGTGTGGGACGTCTCGTTAAACCAAAATCCAAACAAGGAAACCTCCCGTTACACTACTCCCTCGCGTTGTCGATCATCCAGATATAGGGACCTTAGGCACACCAGCGGGACGTTCTAAATCCTACCATGCTAACCTACTAACGCATTCCTACTACTCTATCCTTCCGCCCATACGAAAAGAAACCTAACAATTCGAAGTTCCCTATTTCTAAGAAAGTGTAACGAACATCATACCCAAAACATATCTTCTCAAAATTTTCCTTTTCATTAAGGCCTGACTATTATCCTCAAATCAATCTCTCTACGTCCTACTTCACCCATCCACGTGTGGCAAAAGGACCACTTTAGTGCTTTTCCGTAGCACAATATTTCCATTAGCATACTATCATCATACGACTCAAAGTCTATAGTGGTTCATCCACACTATAAGACCTTTTCACAAAACCCACATCCTTGCATCCTATAGCATCTCTCCACTCCCGACGCCGTTAAGATTCATGTGTGGAGCGTCTCGCAAAGCGAAATCCAAACAAGGAACCCCTCCACACACTCCTACTTAAGTTTGTCAGTATTGGAGGTCCGTTATTTCAAACATGCAACTGGGATAACCCTATCCCCTATTCGACCAAAAAGGGGGTCTGAACTCCTATCTCTAACTAAGAGTCACACCACCCAGCGCTTGCACTACTTTTAAGTCCTTGCGCAAACAATAATGAGCTTAATCTGACAGCTCAACAATAATCCTGCGGCCTTAAATCATATCTATAAGGTTGACACATACTCAAATCACGATAATGAAACCTCTGCTCATCGAAATTCCATCTACCCATAATAATGAGGGCGAACTCAACCTATATCTAGGTAAAAAGTCGCAACTACAACCCGTTCCACCCTGGAACTGCGGACACGATAGTCTTGCCATCATTAGCCTGCTATCGCTCCGAAAATACCAATAAAAAATATACTCACCATATCACCATACTCGTATAGACATATAAAATGAGTATCCCAAACCAGATATATATACACATTATATCAACACCCGCCTCTATGGCAAATGAAGGAAAATAAAACTCCGCTACCGCGGACAACACATAGACATACATCATATAATGTTATCGAGACCGCCACAAAACTCAAATTACACACACGAGTCTAGGGCTACAAACACCGCGACTTCATCTAGTCATACCAAATATACCTCTTCCTCCTGAGGTGAAACTCATAACAACATTCTTCGTTTCAATAAATTCCTCGGGTGGATTTCCACCAATGGGGTCCTCAAACATACCCATTGTCCATATTACTCTTTATCCACGGTCGGCCTCTGACCGATCCTTATGTGAATAATCCAAAACAGCATTCTTCTCATTCCTGCTGAATCGTGGGGACTCACGGTTAAGACTATCTATAAGATCCCTTCGAATCTTTAACTTCAATGAGGAATTCAACTTTAGTACCACTCTCTACTATAGCGGTACTACGATACTCATACCTACTATAATTTAGTAGTAGCCACCAAAATCCTTAGTCATTGCCACAAGGAGAGTGACTTCTACTCAGGTCCTATTCCCCAACTTCTACCAGATGCGCCAGCTAAGCCCCACCTCCTGCTGCCATCTAAGCCCCGAACACGATTCTCAAACGAGCGCGCAAAAGATCACTATAATCTTATAATATGGCAGGAGAATGAAATCTCACAAGAGAAATCAACAATCCTAATCCTGAGGCTCTATGTCAAATCGAGAGTAACGCTGAAAGCGTAGTACGTCTGCACAGATTCCTAAGGACACTAGAACCTGATGCTCTGATACCATCTGAGACACCCCGCCTAATAAAATACCGGGCGATCACTCCTATATCAAATTAAAACAAGAGTCTCATATGGATCATTCTTAGCATCACTGTCGAAAATCCATTTAATTACTAATAACCTATTAGGACGGTGTCAAAATTTTACTTAACTACTCTTTTTAACAACTACTAAATTAAAACATCCACACAAATTTTGCGGAAATGAAACTGAAATGAAATAAAATCACTGAACACTCGGTCAAAATATACAACCATATCGAATGTTGTACTCAAGGAATAAATAAATGCAATTGGACCATTGGCCCGAATGTGTATACAGTACCTCCTATCTAGATTACAAAGATGTAAGCGTCTACTGAGAATCCTGCACGTATCCACAGTTGATGCAGCTGACGTCTGACTCGAAAGATGTGTCATCCAGGCATCCCTGTGTCTGGACACCTATATATATATAATATAACAAGAAAGGAAAAGTGGATAAATGGGTCAGAGCCCGAGTTTTGAAAATATTTAGCAAGTGCATAAATGCCTTATTTTTAGAAAAATGGTTGTATCTCATATTTAAATTTGGTATCGCACTCCCATGAGATACCCCTCATCTCTCCACTAACAATGCACTCCTAACACATCCCTCTAACATCCTAGTCAAGCTACCCTGCTAAACTAGTCTAACACCCAACTACTATCAACCCTAGATAGTCCAAGTAATGTACTAAGGGCTAAACTTCTCCCCAGTCTCAACATTAAGCCATGTTCGTGCGTGGGGTGTCTCGCAAAGCGATATCCAAATAAGGAACCCTCTCGATACAATACTATGCGGCAAGGTCGATCGTCCAGATTCGCCAGTCCCTCAGTACAGAATATATATAAATATATATATACCATAAGAATTACTAATATTAGAGCACTAAGGATTAAACTTCTCCCCAGTATCAACACAATGCCATGTTCGTGCGTGGGGTGTCTCGCAAAGTGAAATCCATACAAGAACCCCCCCCCCCCCCGATACACTACTACGCGGCAAGGTCGATCGTCGGGATCCATTAGACCCTCGGTACTCGATTTATCCATATATATACATATTACGATATACATCCGGATCTATCTCCCGGAATGAGAATTTATTACTTTATCTCAAAACTTTCCATATCCCTTCTTATATCCTGGAAATGTATATAAAAGCCAATTCATTATCACGAATTGCTTCAACATAATATATAACCTTTTTAAAAGCCAGTTTTATTATCATAAAAATGCTTTTCCGTTTTATAACATCCCATTTACCTTCTCATATCCATGAAATGTATTTAAAAGCCATTTTTATTATCATAAAAATGCTTTAACAAATCTAAGACCGTCCCTCCGGGTTTCCCCACTGGACGCGCCTCTAAAAGGCTATCAGCTTCCAGGGCCTATCAAACAAGCCCACCTGGGAACCTAGCGAAACATCGGGAAGTGGCCATATGCCTGCGGGATAGTCATGACCACACCCAGAATCACCTAACCAGCGCAGTAAACATATATAATCGCCCATATGGCTTGTATGACTATATCCACCCTGCATTCATTAGTCATGGGGCTTCACCTCACGCGCGAACTTCCCTTATGATAGCATTTAGAGAAGTGTGAATCCATAAATTATCATTTATGAAAATAATTTCCTTTTTTCCATTTTGAAAACTTTCATTTTTACATTTTCAAAATCATCAACATCATATCATATATATACTTTATTCACATAGCATATACATATACCATATTCCTCCTCGAATATATATAAATGGCCATATTTGCCAATTACATCTAACGATGACCAATAATCCCAAGGATTCTCTTAAAGAATCAGAATCATGCATTCATATATGCATGATACTAAACCCAAAGCATTTCATTACTTTAATAAGAAATATATACCTAAATCCCATCTACGTATTTATTTGTTATCTCCAATTATAACACTCCACAATCGATTATAATTATGCTTCCTATACGCATAATCCTATGGGCATAAATGCTCACTAAAAATATCATAGGGATTAATCTTTTCCAAACAACTTTAAATTTAATGGGCTATGGATTGCATTTCCATGAACCCAAGGACTACATCTTGTCCATATAATCACTTAAAGGTCCCCATCCTAATTTAGGAACCCTAAACCATCATATTCTACAATTATTCTATTTTCCTCGAAAATATAGTTTAAGGGTTATACATTTAAAACCCTCACTTAAGTCTCCTAAATTCCCTTAATTAGAGGACCATATAGTCCTAAAAGATCCCTTATGTTATCACATAAATGACCTCGAATCAATTAGAATTGAAATCTATCCCATCCAAATCATCCTAGAAAAATTGCCATCTTTCAGCAGGGGTAGATCGATCGACCCTTGGCCGTCGATCGATCGATGGCTTCGATCGATCGAACCCCCATGATCGATCGATGGCTTTGATCGATCGAACCCCCATGATCGATCGATCGATCATGGCGGGCAGCTTCTTCTCCGTGAAGCTATTTTATCCATGGAAGCTTCCCCCAAGCTTCCATCTCCTCACCCAACGGCCTACAACTCCAACCAACAACAAATACACATATAATACGGGTTCTAAACGTCCTAGAACCCGAAATCACCAATTAATTTAGGTTAAAGCCTAAGTTCCTCAAATTGAAACATTATTAGGGTTTAATTGTTTTAACTCCCAAAAACCCGTTTTATACACGAATACCCAACCCAAAATCTTTAGGGTTTGATTATACCAAACTACGATATGAGATTTATGCTCAAAAGTAAATAAATCAAGTAAACACTTGCCTCGTGGATATAATCCGACAACCTCGAGCCGAATCCCGCGGAGTTTGGACGGAACCTCACCTTTTATCCTCTTTTCTCTCCTCCTCTCTCTCTTCTCTCTCTTTTCTTTCTTTCTTTCTATTTTCCTTCCCCTTTCCCTCTTTTTATAGGAAGAAAAAGGTTTAAGCCTTAAAACCTAAAAATGACTCGTTTACTCAGTTACGAGCCCTTTTAACTTTAAAAATTCCTCAAAACTCAATTTCGACAATCGGACACTCTTATTCGACTATCTCAGACATTCTGAGACTCACGACGGAGTCGAAATTCCCATCTGAGGTACTTGACCGCAAATCACTATTCTAACTCAATATAACTTAATGCGGGTTTCTAATAAAAATCTTACCTTTTTGTCTCTTTACTCTACGGCGACATATATTTAAAATACTTCGACCTATTTAGTCCCAAAAATAATCACAACACCCATCGAAAATCATTAAATCCTCGAGAATCCCCAAAATCACTATTTTTAGAAATTCCTCAAATCTCCAATTTATATCCAATTATGGAATTTAAATTGTCTCCAAAAGGACGGGTTGTTACAATAGTATTGAATTTAACTTAAACAAAGTTGATAAAAAACTTAGTCAACTCGGTACAGTCTCAAACCTAGACTTAAAAGAGGAAACTAAGAATAAAATTGAAAATCTATTAAACAAAATAGATAATCAAAACCCAGAACAAACTAGAATGAATAACCCAGGGGATAAAAAAATTCCTAGGTTATATTATGGTTTGAAGGAAATTAAAACTCTTCAAACAGAAGAATTTAATTACACCGAATATATAAATATTCGTGAAATATTAGATTATTGGAGCAATCTATATAAAGATCCAATATTAACTGTTTCAGAACGTAATAAACTCATTGAACAAATACAAAATACGTATTTGAAAAATGAAAAATTATTACAACATTATCAGTATGAATTAAACCAATATTCATCCGATGAAGAAGAAATTCCACCACATGTAGTAAATACTAGTGAGGGACAAAGGAAGGCTGAAGAACCACTTCCGAAATTCCAAAATTTGGAAGCTTTTGAAGATTCTATGCAAACCCCAGCATATGAAAATGAAAAAGAAGATTTTGTTAAAACAGGCAATACTTCTACACCATCTACTAGTGGTATAAAAAAGAGGATGAACCAATTCCTTTTTTCTTAAGAAGATATAATTTGAACAAACAAAATATATCTCAACATGGTTATTATCTTCATCTAAGGCATGTACCTTTTAAAGATCAAGAACAAACTATTGATGAGTGGGCACAATCCATGTCTATACTCATTACTAATTATAAGAGTACTTGTTCTAAAGAAAAAAATTTAGACTACCTTGCTGCAACACTCCAAGGAGATGTTTTACAATGGTTGCAACAATGGGAAAATTCAGATAGAGGAACTCGGCAAAAATCTAAGCTCCTACAAAACTTCAAATCTTTTGATGAAATACTAAAAGGATTTGTTGATATAATTAAAGAAAATATTATTAGATATACTGGAGAACCCAGAATCCAAGAAGATGCGTGTTACATATTATCTAAACTAGAATTATGTAACATTTGTCAATTCGAAGAATTTGTTGAAATATATAAAAAGTATTATTTCAAACTAAAGCATCCAGAAAATATTCATTAGCTGGATCAATTCTTCCACAAACTCCCAAACCCATGGGATGAAATGTCTTTCAAAACTTATCCTTCTTGGTTACAAACTATCTAGAAGGAAGACAATCTTGGTTATCGCATTAATTGGTCCGATAAATGTATTGAAATAAAAGCTAAAAAGCAAGTTAAAAATCAAATCACAAATTCTAAAGATGGTTATAAATGTTGTGATAATATTTTAAAAGAAAATTGGAACATAGGATGTAATCCACCTCCTAGAACTTTCAAACATTCTCGAAACAGAAAATTTAAATGGAAACCTTGGAAAAAGAAATCATCTTTTTCAAAAAAAAATATATATATTAGGAAAAAGAAACCTTCTAAAAAAACCACCTCTAAAAAAGAAGTGTCGTTGTTATATTTGTAACGAAGAAGGACATTATGCACCTGAGTGTCCCCAAAGAGGGAAAAGTGCAAATAAAATGATAAAATTTCTTGACGAACAAGAATTATAAATATTTTATGGGCAAGATTTATCTGACTCAGATATTTCTAATAATTCTAATGAAATTTTATATGAACTTGAATCAGATTCGGAATCATCCGATGAAGAACTCGTATTTATGTATAATACTGTAGAAGTACGAGGCAGTAGCGAAGATGAGCTACAAACAATAGCCCTTCGTGAAATAGTTGGAGAAGAAATCACTTTTACCAATGAGCAGTTACAAGAAATTGATAATCAAAGACAACTTATAAAAAAGGAAGATGTCTATAAATTATCAAAATTCAAATTATTTCCAACAAGAATATTTGAACAATTTAATGGTAATACTACTGCTGGCTCAACAGATGATGAAACAACAGATATAAAACTCTTTGATTTAAAAAATATCAAAAGATGGAATCTGTCAAAAGATTCAGTAATCCTATGAATGCCATAATTAGAGGAATCCAATACAATTTGGTAAATGGAGTTATTTGGTTTAACATAAAACCAAATTTCTTTATATCCATTGATGATCAAAATATTGAGGAATCTGTCATTATAAAAATCTAAACTAAAGGAATAGGAATGAAAGATACCTCAAGAAAAATGTCATTCCATTAGAAAACAATTAATGAATTGACAACTCTACCACATACTAACACATAGAATGCGGATATAAATATTATAGAAATATTTGAACCTCGACCAATTGATTCGACAATACAACCTAGATTAATCAACTGGAGAGATTTGTAAGTACAATGGATACTACCCCAAATATCAGAAGCACCACCGGAAAAACAACGAAGCAGCGTTGAATTACATGTATCTGGAAATAATGTTTATTTTAAAAATAAGCATTCAGAAAATTGGTAAAAGAATTTTCCTGATAATGATTGGGAAAAATTAAAATGAATTTTTTTTTTAAAAGGTGAGAGTAGTAGTAATAGTAATAGTAAACCCCCTTATTGCTATGAAAAATATACAAGTACCAGTTTTACCTGGAATAAATTATCTACAAGAAGATAATATAAAATCCAGTCAAATTTATCATTTCCAATTAGGAAAAGAAGAAATTATATTCTCACCAAGCCATGGAAAGAGAAGATATACCTATGTATTAGGTTACTTTAATTTTGCAGGCTATAAACCATATAGTATTTTCACATTAATTGATACAGGAGCAACAATATGTTCTTGTAGACCTAATGCTTTATCACCGAAAAATGTATCAAGATGAAAAATTCTATTGTTGTAACATGCATCAATGGGACACAAAATTTCATTGATTTAAAAGCCAAAAAAGTGGCTATATGGTTTAATGAAAAGAAATTCATTATTCCAAAAATTCTATGCTTTCCAGAAATGCATGGAGATTTTATTTTAGGCAATAATTTTATCTCAGAATATTTGCCTGTAAGTATTGATGAGGGAACAATAAATTTAACCCACAATAAAGATGTAGTAAAAATCCCTTTACCGCAACAACATAAATATAAATGCGAAAGAGATTTTTGCCATACTAAGAAAGGAGATATAACTCCTATTATTATAGCCCTTGAAACAACTCATTGACTTTATACTATTCTAAAAGATAATTTTAGTGAAAATCCACTAAAATTATGGGATTAAAATCCAAGATATTGTAATCTCAAACTAAGAGATCCCAATGTCATTATAAGAGTAAAACTAATGATCTATACCAAAAATGATATAGACGAATTTGATAAACAAATCAAAGAATTGTTGGAAATAAACCTTATTGAAGAAACAATAAGTCCACACTCTAGCCCTGCCTTCATGGTGAGAAAACATAATGAAGTCATAAGAGAAAAATCTAGAATGGTTATAAATTATAAAAGATTAAATGAAAAATTAGAATTTGATGGTTATTTCATCCCAAGAAAGGATGTATTAATTAACCAAACTAAAGGAAAAAAATATTTTAGTAAATTCGATTGTAAATCTGGTTTTTGGCAGTTAAAACTAACTGAAGAATCCAAACCATTGACAGCCTTTAGTAATCCTAGAGGATACTATCAATGGAATGTTATGCCTTTTGGACTAAACACAGCTCCTCAGGTATACCAAAGATGGATGGACAAAATCTTTAAAGACCTTAAAGATTTTTGTGTTGTCTATACAAATGATATTCTTTTTTTTTTCAAAAATAGTGGAAGAACATAGACATCATCTAAAAATTATTTGTGAAAAATTCCCAAAACATGGAATTATTTTATCAACAAAGAAAATTGATGTTGAAAAAAAAGAAATTAATTTTCTTAGCATAATCCTAGACCAGGATGGCCTACAATTACAAGACGATATCATCTCTAAAATAAGAGATTTTAATGAGGAAATTTTGGATAAAAAACAATTACAAAGTTTCCTAGGAATCCTTAATTATGGAAGAAATTTCATAAAAGGATTATCTCAAAAAGAATTACCACTTCTTGAAAAACTTAAAAAGAATGAAGTTTTTACATAGATTGATAATTATACTCTTATTGTTAAAACAATTAAACAAGAGATTATTACAAAGTGTCCAAAAGTTTATTTTCCTAAAACAGGAGATAAATTAATATTAGAAACTGATGCTTCAAAAAATTGTTGGGGATGTATTCTCATAGTAATTCCTACAGAATATTGGAATGAAAACAATCCTTCCAATACTTTTGGTGTGTAATAAAATAGTTTTATTTGTGGTTCACCGCTTGCAAAATTTTTTACTCAACAATTTGGTATCAGAGCTAAATGGTCAGGGACCACTGTAGGGGTGATACTAAAATGAAGTACGACCAGCAGATTGAAAGCAGTCTGGGACTGTGTCAGCATAATTGGTTAGGAACCAGTTAAGGAAGTGATTATGTCAAACTTGGTTAACGCGTTTGGTGTGGAGTTTGGAAAATTAAACCACACAAATTATGAAGTTTGGAGCACCTGCAAGATGTCCTACTTGGAAGGACAAGATCTTTGGGAAATAGTTGGTGGTAGCGACACTACACCACCATCTTAGGAAAATGCCGAGACTTTAAGAAAATGGAAAATAAAAGCAAGAAAAGCTATGTACGAACGCAAAATATCAATAGACTAGAATTATTGGGGAATATCAAGGATGCGAAGACACCGAATAACACACGGGACAATCTTGCCTCTCTCTTCTCAAAGAAGAATAACGCACGCTTACAGATGTTGGAGAATGAATTGATGACTACCACTTAGGAAGGTATGACCATTAGCCAATATTTTAAGAAAATTAAAGATTTATGTCAAGAAATTTCTTTGCTTGATCCCGAATCTAAAATTAGTGAACCACGTATGAGGAGAATAATTATTCATGGCCTAAAGCCCGAATATAATGGATTTATTATGGCAAGACGTGGTTGGCAAACTCAACCCACTTCAGTTGAGTTGGAAAACTTATTGGCTAATCAAGAGACATTAATGAAACAAATGAGTGGGGTCTTCAATAAATTGTAGCAAGGAGGCACTTTTCAGCAATAGAAAAAGGAGAGCTGGAGGCCAGAATATTGTAAGAGGATCGTAGTAAGAGAAAAGCATGACGCATCCGCGCATCGACAAAAAAGGAGCTCTCATGTAGGGGGAGCTCGACCAAAAAAAGGAAGGGATCATAGTTATTCACAAAATTTTAAGTGACGCAACAACGAATGGTATAACTATGGTAAGAAGGATCACTATGCTAGAGATTGTTGGCATAAAATAAGACTCTTGTAGAAGGCAACCTGACAACATCAAAGGGATAAGAAATTGACAACGAAGAAGAATGGGATTTTGAAGCATTTATTACAACAATTAATCCTACACTAGTATACTTCTCGAAAGAAGAAGTACATTTTGAAGAAGAATGGGTCGAAGATCAAATAAGTCAAATAAAAAATAAAAAATATTGGATTGAAGATCAATTTGGCTTATTTCTAATCGAAGAAGAATTGGATGAGGATGAAGTTAACATAACTTTGGTTGAGGAAGGACAATTCAAAAGCATGCCTATTCAAATGAGGAGACACAAAAAGACAAAGTATTTTTGAAATTATCGAGGAGTCATGTTGATAATACTGAAGTAGTGACACCAGAATTTGTGGGTCTACAAGAATTGGAGGTACCACAAATCAAGACATAGAATAATAAGTTTCAATAAAAATTGGGGGAGCAAACTCACGAAGACACGATAACTGTTCAAGGAACCATTGTCGAAGAAAAAGAGAATAATGTGGATGGAAACAAAAAAGAAGAGAACATCGACCATATTGATATAAATCGAGAAGATGATGGATTTTCGATAATTACCACAAAGACTATCCAAGGTAAGATGGACGCATCTGCACCATATGGCAAAACTACTCTGGAGAATTTGGAGGGAGAGTTGAAGTCCAAAGTATTATTCATCATTCCAATGAGGTAGGATATGAACCAAGTAGGAGAGTTCACAATTACTACTCAGGGCTTAAATGTTTGTAACATTAAAGAATGGGTGAACTACGCATCAAAGGTAGAAAATCAAATTCAATGTGATGCAAGGATGAAAGTAAGCACACAATTCTTTACAAAGACAACGTAAATCAGAACAAGTGCAACACTGCCCGAGATAGAACCATTGATAAGAAAGAGATGAAGTTGAAGAAATACATTAGTACGATTCAAGAAGAGAGTCGGTGTTGAGGGGGAGTGTTGAAGTCACCACCTCCTCTCTCCTTCTCTAGATTCTTCTAATCTTAGAAAGTTCTTATCTTCTCCCTCTCTCCGAAAAGTTCTAGCTTCCTCAACCTTCTCTCCTTCTCTCTTCAAATCTCTAGATAATTCCACACCATAGTATAAATAGGAGACCCCTCTACCCATTTGGGACATGAAGTGAGAGAAGCAACAAGTGAGAGAAAGTAAAATCAAATGAGTGTCCAAAAAAATAGTGAGTGTCCTTTGAGTGAGTGAGATGTATTTTTGAGTAATAAAATTGTGTCCTAAATATTGAGAGAGTTTTGTAATATTAGTGGGTCACTTGAATGTGTATTTTGTGAGCTGGAAGAGATTTAACACTTTACTTTTGAGTATATTTTCTTGGTTTCTTGATATCTATTTTTGGTTTGAATCTCCTCATTGTAACAACCCTCGATTCTGGGAGGCTCATTTTATACTAATTTTACCGCATAAGGTGATTATATAAAATGTGGGGACTGGAGTAAATATTAATTGAATGAGATAGAAGTTAATATTTACTGGGATGTGGAATATTTACCAATTATGTAGGTAAATATCTTCATGTGGTATGATTGGTAGTGTCATGTATTTAAAATGACATGTTGGTTTAAATAAAATTGGAACTCGAAACAATTTTATAAAATTTTCGGATGCCAATTTAGAGGGTGTAGTTAGTCTCGAAAGGTGCGAGACAGTCAAAATAAGTGACATATTATATTTTTGGGTTTCGGGAACTTTTATCTGGTTTTAGCTTATACGCGTATTCGGGAGTCATTTTAATGTGGTATTAACCGTTTAATTTGGGAGTTTTAACTTAAGCCACGATTTAGTCTTCTAAATCCCCTTAATTCCCTAATTTATGTCTCATATATAGAGAGAAAAAGATGGAAAGAAAGAGGAAGAGAAAAGAGGAGAATGAGAGAGAGAATTGGAGATTAATGATTGGAGATGGCTTCTACACCAAAGAAATCTGAATTTGCAACCCCGAGGCAAGTTTTCTACTTGCTAATATGTGATTTAAGATGAATAAATTGTGTGATATTTATGTATATGCATTTGGAGATCAAAAATGTAATTTATGGGATTTAAACCCTAATCTTAGTTTTGATGATAAAATTGTGGATTATAATAGTTATAAACTATGTTGGGATGATTTTGGGTAGATAAATGTTGTTGGTTGTGAGCAAAATTGAAGAGATTTGAGGTTTGGGAGAATTAGGGTTCATAACCCTTAAGACAAAATTAGGCAAATCTGCAGAACCGAATCGATTCGGCCTGGCCGAATCGATTCGTCTTGAGGCAGTTTCCAGATCTGGGTCGATCGAATCGGTTCGGATAGCCCGAATCGATTCGGCAATTATACAGAAAGTGAGGTTTTCCTGACCGAATCGATTCAGATGGTTCGAATCGATTCGCTTTCCTGAACCCAAATCAATTCGGCTAGGCCGAATCGATTCGGAAGCCCAACATTTTTGAGTAATTTTCTTAGTTTAGTCCCAATTCATTTTCTTTAATTCTAGGGCCTATGAACCTTCTTTAATAAAGTAAACTAGTGTCCTAGAGTTGTCCTTTGAGTTAGTTACTTTCCCTACACTAGGAATGGGTTATGTGGGGACTATTTCGGGGTTATGCCTATTGATGTTAGGGCATTCTTTTCTTCTAGTCAATTACTATAAAACTAAAAGTTATGGTATTATGTTTGGGAGACTTTAGGGGCTCATCCGAACTATTATTCCTAATGGTTTATAATAACACCATAAAAGTGTGTTGGGAGAATAAATTGAAAGTTCATTCATTCCTTTGAAGTATAATAGTATTGGGGTTTTAAAATAACTCCCTAAAATGTTTGGAGGTAATTAAGAGTTTCAATTACTCCTTTGAGGTTGTAGCAATGATAAAATTTATCGTATGGCTCCGGATAAAAAGGTGAATTATTTACAAAATGTAAATGATTATGGTTCGAATCACTACACCAAATCTGCCCATTTGTCAAGGTCATTGATCTTGACAAATCCAACTTGTCAAGGTCAATGACCGTGACATTTCGAGGCGAGACAACTTTTTTTGTCACGGTCGTGTCACGATCATTGACCTTGACACAAAACTCGCGTTTTGTGTCACGGTCGTGTCGCGGTCAATGACCGTGACACGTTTGTCACGGTTATAAACCGTGACAAAGCCGTGACCCTTTTTAAAAAAAATTGTCACAGTCAATGACCGTGACAATTCTGGGCAGAATTTAAAAAAAATCTGCTGGGCAGTATGGCCACTGCCACTGCCTAGCAGTATATTTGTACCTATTATAGCAACGTTGTACATGTTCCAAACATCATATATCCGAACAAACTAAAGATAATGCAAATATATATTCAAATAAGAAACTATTTAAAAAGAAACAACATCACCATCATTTTATCTCAAATCTACAAACTATTTGCATGGAAAAGAGATTTTGTACCGCGACGCTCGGGAACACCTCCTTATCCTTCCATTCTCGTCCGAATAGCCACATAAGTATAGAGCATATGTGGCCTACCCTTAGGGCCACTCCTTGTCCCCTGAATTGAAATAAAGTAAAATTAGTATCCGCCCCTCAAATATAGATAAATATAAATCGTAATTGAAATCGAAATCGAAATTGACATATAAATATAAATACATTACCTGTAGTGTCACTCAAACAGCTAACTTGAGCTCATATGGCACCTCCTTCCAACTAATGTACCCCGGGCAATCGTGTCAATTATAATTCTCTTCATATCTAAACACTAAGAACTACCATAATCCTATGGATTTATGCGTTGCAAATTCCTTCCAACCGTTGTGTAGCCAAAAATCAGCAGTTGAAGTTGTCAATTCCACCTTTCAATGGTCTCCCATGTTTTGCTAGAAGTTCCAAGTGGTGGGTTATGGAAAGTGGAATTGACAACTTCAACTAGTGATGTTTGGCTACATAACGGTTGGGAGGAATTTGCAGAGCATCGCTCCATAGGATTATGGCATTTCTTAGTGTTCGGATAGACGAAGAGATTCAGTCTCCTCTCCACAAATAGGACACCCCACATAACTATGTACTAACCTATTAAAGGTAAGAAGCGTATATTCATGGATTAGTATAAACAAAACTTAGATGTAGTTGGAATATTTATGTATTAATCTCCTCTCCACACACGCACACTACACATGAGTGAAAATGTTAAAGTGCAGATCAAGTAAAAGCATTAAAAATGGATGTTTCGGTACAAATTGAAATATTTATTACAAATTGAAAAATTGTTTCAAATTCGGGTTATCATAAAAAATGGATTGATATTCGGTAGGAGCAGCCAAGTCATCCACACTACTATTTAGACGCCTTGCGTGTGTTGGACAATTGACCACGGCTCATTGTTGATATACTCCGAGTAAAACACTTGCTTAACCTTTTAAAATGCACAAACAAACGGCTCATCGCTCACGTGGTCGTTGCTCTTCAACTTGGACAAGTCAACCACGATCAAATTGGTGACAGGATCAACTTTACAAGCATTTTTATCCTCAACTCTTACCCATTCACCGTAAAATACAACCACTTTGAAGCTTATATAATCCAATTCAAATATATTTTGGATTACACCATAGTAAGTCATTTCAGCTTCAACGAGGTTTTTATCTTTTGCGCTCGCTCGAAAGAAAGTAAGAGCCTTGTATGAAATTCCCGAGTTCTGTACATTTGTACTTTCCTCGTACACTTTAGCGCCGAAAATGTAACCGTTCAATCGATACTTTTTGTACTCTTGTGCCATGAACAAGGGTCCAGTGGCTAGACGAGCAAGCCTTGATGTCACATCACCCATCTTTAGGAGCTGAGAATATAGATAAATTAATTATATTAGTGGTAAAATTTTAGTGTAATGTAACGTTATATAACGACTGTTTTCATTATAATTACCTCTTGTGTCAACCATAGCCTAAATTCGCTGTCTGATTGTACCACTATTTTTCGTCTTTTATTGTTCTCACAGGCTTCATATTAACTGCATATTACAAAATTAATCATGTATAAAATAATCTAAAATAATGTTAAACATTATAATATTCGAAACTTACTTTTTCCATTCTTCGACATCTTCATGTGTGTCAAATAGATAACGAGCTACTTGTTCATGTTGCAAACTCGTTAATTTCACTCGTTTTCCCATCACATTACCACCATCATCGAGGAATTCATCAGTGTCATCAACGCTGGTCGAGTCAGGCATATATTCCCGAGTATATATTGATGACTCCACGGTGATGTATTCCTCTGCAATTGATCCTGCAATATATCGCGTATTCTTGACGTAATCTTTAAAAACTTTCATCAATCTTTCAAACGGATACATCCACCGATATCTAATTGGACCACAAAGAAGTGCCTCGTCGCATAGGTGTACCAACAAGTGAACACTTATGTCAAAGAATGCTAGGGGAAAGTACTTCTCCAATACACAAATCGCTTCGTTCACAGCCAATTTTGCGGCCACTATGTGTTCTCGATTCACTACCTTCTCACACAAGAGGGAGAAGGTAATACTAATTTGCATAATAGCCCTACGCAAATCCTTGTGCTTTGAGAAACAGTGCTTAAACAATAGAGGAACCAATTGCATGATCACATGCCAATCGTGGGACTTACACTTATGTAAATCATGAGTAACATAATTCACAATCCTTTGCAAGTTGGACGAAAAAGTAGATGGGCCCTTCAAATTATATATTGTGTCTAGAAGCACCTTCCTTTCCTCACTCGTCAAAGTAAACGCACCAGGGGGAATTATTGTCCTTCCCCTACTATCTTCTTTCAACCATAGTTGTGGTTTAAGTTTTAACGTTTTAAGGTCTTTTCGTGCATTTTCTCCATCCTTCGAATGACTCCCCCCAAGGCAAGTACCCACAATATGTTCAGCGAAGTTCTTCTCTGCATGCATCACATCCAATACATGGTGCACCGGGTTTTTCTTCCAATAAGGCAAGTCAAATAAAATTGACCTCCGAGACCATGCCTTTCTTATCTCAGTTTCATTCCCAGTTGGGGTCTTCTTATGCTTGACATTATTAAATTTGGGATTCTTACCTGGCATATTTGGGCCACATTCAGAAGATTTACTTTCAATTTCTGAACCCGAAAGTTGTCTCGGCGGTAGCCTATGTTCAACTCCGCCCAATAAAAAATTGGAACCTTTCTCAAATCTGAAACTATGAGCTGGGGGTAAAAACCTCATGTGGCAATGGTATACATTTTTTAAGCTAGAGGATAGACGAAGAGATTCAGTCTCCTCTCCACAAATAGGACACCCCAAATAACCATGTACCACACATCCGGATAATGTCCCATAAGCTAGAAAATCATGAATTGCCCACATCAACATAACTTTCAGCGTAAACTCTTCTTTTCTAAAAGAGTCAAATGATTTCACACCCTCTTCCCATAACTCATTTAATTCTTCTACCAAAGGATCCAGGTAGATATCAATGTCTTCACTTGGTGCCTTTGGCCCAGTTATCAATAAAGCCATCATCGAAAATTCAGGTCTCATATACTGTGAAGGAGGGAGGTTGAGTGGGGCTAGGATCACTGGCCATACACTCTGATTGGTGCTTATATTTCCAAATGGATTGAAACCATCTGTTGATATAGCCAAACGAATGTTGCGTTATTCTCGAGCAAAATCGGGATACTCAAAATTCATCCTCCGCCCGGCAGTAGAATCAATAGGATGACGCATGATATTACCCCCTACTTCTGCCCTAGCATGCCAAGTCATTGCCTCTGCAATCCATGGTACTGTGAAAAATCGCTTTAATCTAGGCCCAACGGGAAAATATTTCAATACTTTTTGAGGCACTTTTGAGCTTGTGCCTTCCTTACTAGTAGATTGGACATATCTAGGTTCATCGCATACCGGACAACGATCGAGATTTTTTTACTCCTTTCGGTATAGTATGCAGTCATACACACAAGCATGAATCGATTTATACTTCATTCCCAAACCTTTCAAACTGTTCTTCATAACAGGATAGCTATTTGGAAGTGTATTCACCTTGGGTAATAAGCCCTTCACCCATTTCAGAATTCCCGCCACGCTATTGCTAGACAAACCGTACTGCGTCTTCAAACTGTGCAAACCAACCATGGCATGTAAAGTTGTTTGATCTTTCTCACAGCCAGAGTATAACGGTTGGGTCGCCTTAAATTTTAAACTTTGGTAGTCATCGTCAAGTTTTATCGTGTTATCTTCACGAGCACTTAAATCTTCTACATCATCAGTAACCTTATTCTCCTCAGCTTCATAAACTCCGTACGCATCATCAACTAAATCCTCTAACATATTATGATCTGCGTCGTCCCCTTTTACATCTATTCTACTTGTTGAAGGTTGTTGTGAAGGTTGGTCGGGGATAAAAGGAACTTTCAATTCACCGTGAAAACTCCAAAATCGATAACTATCTTGCATACCCGATCTTAACAAATGTAGTTCAACTATTTTCCACTCAAACACCTTACCATTCTTACACCTAGCACACGGACACGGAAACTCTTCATCATTACGACATCTTTTTGCATATTTCACAAATTCGTTAGCACCTCTACGAAACACATCCCCCATTCTATTAGTCTCACCCATCCACTCTTTGTATTTCAGATATCCCATCACAGCTACCACAACTAAACACCTATTAAAGGTAAACAAAACTTAGATTTATAGTATGTTTTATTTAATTATCCCATCATTTAATTATCCTATTAAATGGTAAGTGGTCCTATCCCATTCAAGAATGCATTTTTCTGTAATATACTTAACAACTCATGCACATTGTTACGATTTGAAAAAAATTCGACAGCATATCCCCTTAGTTCTCCAAGTACACGACATAGATTGGAAGGTGTGAGTGTTATTTCAATTGGTCAATTGAAATAACAGTCACACTTGTCAATCTAGTATGTACCCAGAGAACATTAAGATATGACTGCAAAACTTCCTCCAAAAGTAACAACTTTAAGCCAATAAGAATATTATACAGAAATTATACAGTCTCAAACTGTCCAAACGGGACAATTCGAGAGATCTCATTACTGGGGTAATGACTCTCGAACGGGTCTAAGGGCTATTGAATGCGTACGCATAAGAACTAGAAGGTTAGTATCTATGCGCACTATATTTAATTTCAAGTATGTTTCATATATTGGGTTAATTCAAATACAAAAATAAATTCATGGGTTAATTCAAATACAAAAATAAATTCATGGGTTAATTCAAATACAAAAATAAATTCATGTATTGACCACATACACACACACACACACTATCTAAGCTGTTCTATAGGAATAAAAACAACATTTTTAAAATATGAAGGGCTCACCAATTTGATCAAAAATTTCAACAACATAGACTAATTGATCTTTATTATAAGACAATTACTACAAATTTACGCGCATCGCCCGAATTCAAAAAGTAATTTAATGACTAAAGTAATACTTTTTTTAACTTTAGTTATTCACCACAAATCTTAAAAAATATTTTATTTTTCATGCTTTTTAAACTTCGGATGCTTTTAGCAACTTCGGATGACAATTACTACAAATTTACATTTTTGGATATTATTTTGGGATATTATTTACATTTACATTTTTGGATATTATTTTTGGAAATTTATATAAAATTACTTATTTATTTACATTTTTAACCCCCTACCCCCTACCCTCACCCTGCCCCCACCCTGCCCCACCCCCTGCCCCACCCCCCACACATGCACACACACGCACATATATACACACATACACACATATATATACACACAAACATATATATAAATGGAAGAGAGAGAGAGAGAGAGAGAGAGAGAGAGAGAGAATTAAACCTGAAAGTAGAGAGAGAGAACAGCGTCGAGAGAGAGAGAGAGGGAGGGAACGGCGCGGGAGGGAAAAAAGAAGGGGGAAAGGGTTTTTGCTGCTAATATTGTCACGGTCGTGTCAAGGTGATTGACCATGACAAGTATTTAAAGAATTGTCACGGTCGTGTCAAGGTCAATGACCGTGACAAAAAACTCGTGTTTTTTTGTCACGGTCAATGACCTTGACAAGGGTGGCCGGCTGAAAGGTGACAATTTGACCATTTTGGTGTAGTGAATAAAAAGAAACATACAACGTAAATTGGAATTGAAAATGAAATGAAAATGGTAATGATGATGGTAAATGATAATTTACTAAATCATGAATATGGTAAATGCTAATTTACTTGATACACACCTCTCTAAATGACATCATAAGGGAAGTTCGCGCGCTTGGTGATGCCCCCTGGCTAATGAATGCAGGGTGGATATAGTCCATAGGCCATATGAGCGATGCATTATGTTTTCTGCACTTGTGAGGAGATTTCGGGTGTGGTCTTGACTCTCCCGCAGGCATATGGCCGCTTCCCGACGTATTGCGATAGGTGCCCAGGTTGTCTTGTATAGATAGGCCTTGGAAGATGATGGTCATTTAGGGGCGTGCCCAGTGGGGAACTCGGAGGGGCGGTCTTAGAATTCGTTATATGTATATAAATATAACAGTTCATAATCAAGTGGGACTTGATGTTTGTGATATGCCATAAAGAGCATAAAGAGGTGCCACAAAAAGCAGAGTATGATGCCACAAAGAGCATTTAATGTTGATTATATTCCTGCTAAGGAATGGTAATGCCAGGATGGGCATGTAATTGAAATAAAAGCCACAAAGAGCTTAAAATTGAGATAAAAGCCATAAAGAGCTTATAATTATAGTTATAATTTCCTGATAAGGAATAAACTATGAAATGAATCGGTGTATTTAATGGAAGAATTTATTTATGTTTATCCTTATTTTTCCCTGCTTAGTTAAATTAAATCCATGCTTTCCTTCTTTTCCTTGGCATTATTATATTCATAATTGTCATACTTTTTATTCATCTGGTAATCATATAGAGCCGGGCCCTGACCGGTTTACATTTCTTGTTGCATATGCACCTTGTCTTCGTTCAGGTACTCCGCCGTAAGGATGCCTGATTTGAATTCCTATTCCTATGTCCTCGGCGAACCGTGATGCATTGCGGGCATTATGGGACACGTTTGGTATAGACGTTTTCATTTTTGCATTCTAGTTAAGACCAAGTCTCTTTACTCGGGAGAGAGGCCCAAGCTTTTGTAAATGTCTAATGAAATGTATTGTATAAATTAATGAGTTGGTTTAAATGTTGTTATAAAGTTTGTGACCGGCAACATATTCGGTCTTTTTATTGTATCCTTGTTGTATTATTTATATATGTCTTGGGGTTTCCCCTATCTTTTCAGGAATTGGGTTGTTTGTTTTCCTTTATTTACTTTAAATTCAAAATTTTTGACAACCCGTTTTCTGAAATATTGGGTGGTTATCCGGGATACTCTATATTTTACTGTGATGCTGAGAATGATTCCATCTATGATTTCGTTATATTGGAGTATCGGGCTGGCCACCCCCTATTTCGGGACAGCGGGTTGTCACACTCATATTCTCCCCTATTTTTGAAAGACCCATGTGGATGCTATAACAAACCAAAACAAACAGTAACCAAACTTTACACCAAAAGAAAAATGGATGTTGTATATATAGTAGAAATTTTGAAGAAAGTGCAGCACCTGGTAAAGATAGTTGTTCTGTCACGAGTTTACCCACACGTGTATGTTGTATATGTTAAAGCTAATTAATATATACAGTACATGGTTATGTTAGTTGTTACTAAATTAGAGTTAAAACAATTAAATATATAATTTTTATTAAAGAAATTGTACGTGAATACGAAATCAAACCTGATTAAGCAAAGTTTGATAACATTAAGTTGGGATATTGAATAGGAAAGAAACATATTAGTTGTATAATTTTTGAGTTGATTAAACCTTGCTTAACACTAATTAACAGTTGCCAGAGGGGCAAAAAATAGGCATGTGCAAATTCTGAGAGAATCTTTGTCGTCAGATACTTCCTTAGCCTTTATATTTGTTTACCCAAAATTAAAGAGTTTTTAATGCACTCACTTGGCATCAACTATGTGTTAAAATATGAATGATTGAGCAATTAGTGCCATAAATGTTAATTGCTGTCAATTAAATAATATACAATGGTCTTGTTTATTGTCGATGAATGAGAGGTAAAACATTTAAATTTATGTATTTTCGTTATGCGAATAACAAATCAAAGTTGATTA
This sequence comes from Sambucus nigra, assembly GCA_949130495.1. Lineage (NCBI taxonomy): Eukaryota > Viridiplantae > Streptophyta > Magnoliopsida > Dipsacales > Adoxaceae > Sambucus > Sambucus nigra. Next base: position 86,229,948 of record OX422209.1, on the reverse strand, counting down.
AGCAAAGTTTGATAACTTTAAGTTATGGTATGTAACAAGAAAGAAACATATGATTTATCTTTAAAATTAACTCAAGATTATTAATATTTAATTATACTTACCCGTAAGCTTTACTTTCATTTCACCTTCATCACCCAAACTTTTATTTTCTCGACTCAACTCCTTAATTTTCATAGCAGTTTCAAGTAACCTTAAAATCCTAACAATGCTAAATATTTCGATGGTGTAATAGTCACGTGACAGATAATTTTTGTTCAATCCAATATGAAAGATTTAAAAAATTAGAAATTACAGAAAAGCATTTGAAAGATATTTACCACATCTAAAAATTATAGAAAAATATTTAAAAAATTACAAATTATAAAAACTCAATTTTGTAATTAAAAAATTGAAAACTAGATTAAAACCATGGAGATTGCAAAAACTCAATTTGGAAATTACAAAAATATTTCAAATTTTTTACATATGAAGAAGTATTAAATAATATGAAATATACTAAAAATATTTTAAAAATTTTGGAAATAGAAAATCGATATTGAAACATTTAAAAATTACAAAATGTAATAATTCTGAAAATTATAGAAAATCATTAAAAAAATCTAGAAAATATGAACAAAAAAATCAGGACACTATGGAAAACCTTTGGGAACATATGAAAAATGAAAATATATTTGAAATTATTGGAAATTATAGATTCATATTTAAAAAATTCTCAAAATTACATAAAGAATTAAAAATGACAAAAAATTATATAAAAAATTCATCTTTACTAAATTTCAAAAATATCAAAATAAAAAAATTATAGGAAAAAATAAATTCAACACAGTTTTATTATAAGTTCATAAGAAATTACCTAATCCACATAATCCTAATTAACAATCCAGTCTTACCAAACCGAATCACCAACCCAATAAATAATCGAACAAAAACCGAACCCACTTAGCGATAAAAATACTACCGACCTATTGTGTTTGTGTGCATGTCTACTCTATGTGTGTGTGTGTGTTAAAATTTGTTTTGTATGTTTACTTATCTCCGTGTGGGTATTAGAAACTATATGTATGTTTAGATATGGTTTTCTGTCTCTTTTGTGTATTTAAACATGTCTACGAGAGAGAGAGAGATTCGTCTGTGTAGGTTTTGCGACACCCCGCCTAATAAAATACCGGGTGATCAGTCCTATACCAAATTAAAACAGGAATCCCAGTGGGATCATCCTTAGCATCACTGTCGAAAACTTTTTAAAACTTACTAACCACCTAGTATTCCAAAAACTGGTGCCAATTTTAACTTTTTAATTAAACAAAACAATACATGCGGAATTAAAATATAAACCATTCACACAACTGAATGAAAGTAAATAGAATAATAATTACACAACTTGCCGAATAAATCACCGGCCACTAAATAAATAATTCATTACAAATATTCAACACCTGAACGAATTACACCTGAAAACTGTACCGATAAGTCTGGGCTACAAGCCTTAAATAAAACTGAGACTGATACAATATTCCTACTCTAGGAATGAATGAATGATGCGTCTAATCCAAACTCCTGCTAGCATCCACATATGCCGCAGCTCCGTGTCCCTGGAATAGAATATCAATCCCGGCGTCCCTGTGGCTAGACACCTAAAAGGTTTTGAAAATAATTTTATAGCAAGGGTTAGAACCCAAAACATTTTGTAAATATTTAGCAAGTGAATTAACTGCAGAAATTTAAAATGCATGAATGCGCTTCATATTTAAGTTAGTGTCGCACTCCCTTGCGGACATTCTCACCCATCCACTATTGTGCACACCTAACGGTTACCTTAACCCCACCTAGTTGTACTACCCCGTCCAACTAGTTCTGGTATAACCTTTCCTTGCCATACTACTCTAACCCGAGTATAATGATTCTTGAATTATAAGTTATTTCACAATTAACTTAATTAATTCCTCTTAAATAGTAGCATATAACCGTGTCACAAGTTATATAAAGTAAATACATCACACACTGTATTATTTCCACAAATGATTAACTTAATTAATTTCTCATTAATTAACAACATATAACTGTAACCCGAGTTATATAAGGCAAATACATCACACACTGTATTATCACCTACATATCATATTTACTACCATATTATACGTACCTTTACTAATATCCACACATATATCATACGTGTATCCATCCTTCTGAGTATACCCTCACCGGATGATTCCCTCTAAAATGCTATCTCACTAGGTGTGCTCACAAAACCTAGTTTCCCCAAGTTAGAATCGCTCACCAACTTGGACCAAAATATAAACGAAGTGGAGGCGATCATATTCCTTCCCTGAAAGTGATATAAATCCCTCACCCATATATACCGGACGCTATGACCTGGGGATATACTCGCCCTACTCCTCAAGCTAGGGGATTCACCCACATCGCGCAACCTCCCTTGATAGCGTTAGAGTATATAAATTTAATAAATATCTAACCACTGATATTTAGTATCACGCACAATAAATACACGTATATATATACTATCACGACACCGTATATATATAATATAAACCCCGGCTTTACCGTGTACTCAAAAGCCCGTACACTGCCTGTAATTTAATATCACACACAATATATACACGTATATATATATATACTATCACTACACCGTATATATATATTAATAACCCCGGCTTTACCATGTACTCAAAATCCCGTACACTGCCAGTAATTTCCTGAGTCTGTGGCCCGACTCAATGTAATTAATTTTCTCACTTAATAATTTATCGTCTTCCCGAGTCTATGGTCCGACTCTAATATATTTAACTCACACTTAAATTTATATAATACTTTCCCCGAGTCTATGGTCCGACTCCAATTAAATTAATTAACACACTTATTAATTTAATACCTCCCCGAGTCTATCGTCCGACTCTAATTAAATTAATTAACACACTTATTAATTTAATGCCGCCCCGAGTCTATCGTCCGACTCAAATTTAATTAATTTACCCATTAATTAATCAACAAAAATCTGAGTCTGTGGTCCGACTCTAATATAATTAATTTACACATTAATTAATTAAATCCTACTCGAGTCCACAATCTGACTCTAATTAAATTAATTAATACACTTATTAATTTAATACCTTCCCGAGTCTATCACCCGACTCTAATTAAATTAATTGACACACATTTTAATTTAATACATCCCCGAGTCTATCGTCCGACTCTAATTAAATTAATTAACACACTTATTAATTTAATGCCCCCCGAGTCTATCGTCCGACTCTAATTTAATTAATTTACCCATTAATTAATCAACAAAAATCCGAGTCTGTGGTCCGACTCTAATATAATTAATTAATTAAATCCTACCCGAGTCCACAATCCGACTCTAATTAAATTAATTAATATACTTATTAATTTAATACTACCCGAGTCTACTATCCGACTCTAATTAAATTAATTAATACACTTATTAATTTAATACTACCCGAGTCTACAATCCGACTCTAATTAAATTAATTCTCACACCCATTAATTTAACCTTACCCGACGAGTCTACCATCCGACTCTAATTCAATCCTCCTAGCAATCATTTATTTCATAACTTGGTGTCACCCAACCATTATTCCCGGACTCACTTACTTGGCCCGTAACTTAATATTTCCCGAGTCTATAGTCCGACTCCAAATTAATTACTCTCTCTCAAAATAAATTTGATACTTTGGTGTCACATAACCAACATACCCGGACTCACTCACTCGGTCCATTTTTACATCTCATAATTTCTTTTCCACATTTTTCGCCCACAATGTGTCACACATTTATTTCCATAATTTCCCAATTATATTTACCTATAATTACCAACATACCCGGACTCCCCCACTTGGTCCATAATTAAATATTCCCCGGGTCTATATCCCGACTCAAAATTATTTAGTTTATCTCCAAACTTAATTCACTACCTTGGGGTCGCATGACCAATATACCCAGATTCACTCACTTGATCCGTATCTCACTATTTTGGAATAAAATCTCTCAATTTCATCCGTTAAATACCCCACATAAATTCATCCTAGTCCCAATTACTTTCTCCCATAATTGCTAGGAGTATTTGTTTCATAATTATTTATCACTAATTAATGTTTGGGAATTAAATTTCTAATTAATTTTCCCTTCAAATACAAACTGGGCGAACTGCCCAAAATTCTGAATCATCGATCGATCGAACCCCTGGGTCGATCGATCGATCGTCCCTGACTTCGTCTTCTCCAAGAAGCAGTCCCACCATTAACGAAAACTTTTAACTTTCATTCTTTCCCCTGGACTAACCCAAGCCCAATCAACCCTATTTCTACATAAGAATAGGATCAAAGTACCTTATAGAACATCAAACTGAAATTAAATCTCACGATTTCTTACTTTTTCCCGATTTGGGTATTATTCGGGTTCAAATCCCCAATCCGAATTTTATTCATTTTATCAGTAATTAACTCTCTATTCTTACTGATTTTAACATCTGATTCAGTTCTCTACATTCTTGAATCATAAACACGATCAATCTCCCCCTAAATCTCATTAAGGTATATAAATTTACAAAAAACCCAATTTAGATTTTTGGTGACACACCCAAAACGAATTTTCATACACACATCAGCATGTTATGAATTGATTATCAAACTTTTAGAAATCACAACAGTTAACCACTTGCCTCTAAGTGTTTGTAGTGTCTGATCCATTGTTGATGTCCCTTAATTTGGCTCCAATAACCTCCAATTTGCTCTTGATTTGTTTTTCCCCAAATCCCCTCTCAAACCCTAGGTTTAGAATTGTGTTGGCTGTCATTCCTTAATCTTCCAATTAGGTTAAAAACCCTCCATCCCGTTTTTAGCCTAATGGGCTTAATTAAAGTGGCCCAACTCACCCCGTGTGGGCCCGGTTATGCCCAAAATTACCCCGAGACCCAATTACTACCCCCGGGTACTCTTTTCTGACTATCTCGACCCATCCGGACTCAACCGCGCACTCAGAATTGGCATCCGAATTAATTTATAAAAATCCTTATCTCACACCCAATTTAGTCTATACCAACTCCCGGCTGGGATAAGTGTATACCTCGTCATTAATACTCGAAATGACGTAATTAAATTATTACTATTCACTTAGTAAATAAATTTCCCTAAACATTAACCATTCACTCCCCGATTAATATTTAAATATATATATTGCCATAATTAATTCAATTAAAATTACAATACACAAGTAATTTAAAATTCCTGAATTAATTAAATATTAGATGTACAAAAATACGGGGTGTTACATACTTCCCCCCTTACAAAGGAATTTCGCCCTCGAAATTAAGATAAACCTAGTGTTTCGATATTCACATCTTTCTCACTAGTCATGTGCCTCCAAGCCCGCTATATCTATCCCATCTGTTTCTAACCACATTGCACAAGTATGCATTTAAACCTTGCCAGGGCGCCCATACACCCTATACCCGTGCTTAACCGCACAAAATTTGCCTTAATTAACCCGGGTGCCCATACACCCTATCCCCGCACTCTACCGCACGAAAGTTACCCGACTGTTCTAGTCGTAACCCGTAATATAATTTCGAACCCGTAATCATATTACATATATATATATATACATATATATCTACTGCCTGGGTACTCAACCCATGTGTTACGTCCAAACATCTCCCCATAAATACTTATCTCTCAACACAAATGTATATACGCTTACCCTTATGCTACCAAAGACAACATAATACCTCGCCCTTACTACCACTAGTCCTTGCGCAAAATAAATCCCGAGCTATCTCTCTTTGCTCGAAAATCAATTTAACCACCCTGATTCACTTCAGTAAATATCCCCACTTACCGGAATAAAATGTGAGAACACAAAACCTCACTATGTGCTATTACACCACGTAATACAACATATATACCCACATATATATAGGCTATACGCCTTCTCCGGTGATACCTAGTACCAACCATACCCTGGTGTCGCGGACACCAAAATTTAACTCCACTATCCACAATAGTTAAATTCCATCGCTATCCAACCGATGTTTAAAAAGTATTATCAACCCTACTCCCATAATTCTCGAAAGTAGTAATTCTTCACAAAATTCAAACAATCACTCAGTGTACACCTCCACTTTCCCGTGAAGAATACATAGGAACTCCGCTACCCTACGGAAAATTTATCCACATGCTATGGCTGCTACCGCCAACGCACCCACTAAGTTCGACTCACCTGCGAACTCTAGTGAAAAATAAGTCTTATACTGTGACATCCTCTTTGTCACTCAACAATATACCCCATACCCCTAGGGTAAAAATAATTACCTCTATACTCCAGCTACAACGGCTGGTTCTCGGGTTTTCGGAGCAGCTTCTCCCTGCCTGAATGCACCCGTGACTTGCTTTAGTGGCTGTACATCCAGGACCTCGTCCTATAGTTAATCCCTGCCTCGCTTAAGGCAATGTCTCTTCATGTGTCTCGCTTCTTCCACAAACAAAACACTTTCTAATATGTTCACCCTGCCACTGATCCCTTCCATGCCAACCTTGTTGGAATTTCTGGTCATCCCGTCGATAGCCTCCAGTTCTAGATCGTTTGGCATGATTTTCCTGTCGGAAATCCTGCCCCTGATCTCCCCCAGTCTGCTGCTGGGATACACCACTGGTATTGTTCCTTTCTGCCTCATCCGACTGGCTAATCCCCACTCCCTTCCCTCTTCCTTTCGCGTGGAAGCGATATTCCCGACAGTGCCGGAGTGTTGTGTTAATGACATCAGTATAATCAACTAATGCGGAATTATCAATTAAATGTTGTCTGATTCTCCAGACTAACCCATCCATAAACTTTGCTTTCTTTCTCTTTTCCTCGCTTACCATCATCCGGTAAAAAATTTGCCAACGAGTGAAATCTTCCTCGTAATCGGCCACTGAATGGTCTCCCTTTGAGTCACCTCACAAAATTTTCTCCTCATTTTGGTCTCGACCGCTGAAGGAAAAATACTTGCGGTCGAACAACACCCAAAACTCTGCAGTAGCTAGTGTGTCCCTTTCCTCAACTGTGGTGATCGACCCCCACCACTGTAGCGCCGATCCCACTAACTAAAAGTGGTTAGCATGTATTTTCGCACCCCATCGCAATCTCCCATGCGTAGGTGACGCTGGATACCTCTCTTTCTTGACACGCTAGTACTACAACTGAACCTCCTCGCAACTCGGGTGGGTTCCCACTAAAAATAACCTCTCATTCTTGTTTCCACCCCGACGACCCTGCGTGAGACTGAACATTCGACGCCACTAACACTTGTGGCTGATCCCGTGGAATGTACCCTGTCGTTGTGACCACCGTTGCTCCAACTTCCTGTGCTACTAATTCAGTTACCTGTGCTGCCAAAATTATCTTTGGCAGTTGCTGCCGTAACTCTTGCTCCTGATGAGCCTCCCTCGTCTCATCTCCCCCTGCTGCCCTAGCTGCTCACTCTCCTGGGCGTCATCTGGAATGAGAACTGAATTGGTATGAGTTCACTCTCAAATATAAATTTCCCAGAAGAACGTATGTGCGTATACGTATGAGAATACAACAATCCTATAATAAGGCTCTATATCAAAGATTGTCAAGCAGAAACATGAAAAGCCGCACAGATCCTAAGGACACTAGAACCTGATGCTCTGATACCATCTGTGACACCCCGCCTAATAAAATACCGGGTGATCAGTCCTATACCAAATTAAAACAGGAATCCCAGTGGGATCATCCTTAGCATCACTGTCGAAAACTTTTTAAAACTTATTAACCACCTAGTATTCCAAAAACTGGTGTCAATTTTAACTTTTTAATTAAACAAAACAATACATGCGGAATTAAAATATAAACCATTCACACAACTTAATGAAAGTAAATAGAATAATAATTACACAACTTGCCGAATAAATCACCGGCCACTAAATAAATAATCCAATACAAATATTCAACACCTGAATGAATTACACCTGAAAACAGTACCGATAAGTCTGGGCTACAAGCCTTAAATAAAACTGAGACTGATACAATATTCCTACTCTAGGAATGAATGAATGATGCGTCTAATCCAAACTCCTGCTAGCATCCACATATGACGCATCTCCGGGTCCCTGCAATAGAATATCAATCCCGGCGTCCCTGTGGCTGGACACCTAAAAGGTTTTGAAAATAATTTTATAGCAAGGGTTAGAACCCAAAACATTTTGAAAATATTTAGCAAGTGAATTAACTGCAGAAATTTAAAATGCATGAATGCGCTTCATATTTAAGTTAGTGTCGCACTCCCTTGCGGACATTCTCACCCCTTCACTATTGTGCACACCTAACGGTTACCTTAACCCCACCTAGTTGTACTACCCCATCCAACTAGTTCTGGTATAACCTTCCCTTGCCATACTACTCTAACCCGAGTATAATGATTCTTGAATTATAAGTTATTTCACAATTAACTTAATTAATTCCTCTTAAATAGTAGCATATAACCGTGTCACAAGTTATATAAAGTAAATACATCACACACTGTATTATTCCCACAAATGATTAACTTAATTAATTTCTCATTAATTAACAACATATAACTGTAACCCGAGTTATATAAGGCAAATACATCACACACTGTATTATCACCTACATATAATATTTACTACCATATTATACGTACCTTTACTAATATCCACACATATATCATACGTGTATCCATCCTTCTGAGTATACCCTCACCGGATGATTCCCTCTAAAATGCTATCTCACTAGGTGTGCTCGCAAAACCTAGTTTCCCCAAGTTAGAATCGCTCACCAACTTGGACCAAAATATAAACGAAGTGGAGGCGGTCATATTTCCTCCCTGAAAGTGAGATAAATCCCTCACCCATATATACCGGACGCTATGACCTGGGGATATACTCGCCCTACTCCTCAAGCTAGGGGATTCACCCACATCGCGCAACCTCCCTTGATAGCATTAGAGTATATAAATTTAATAAATATCTAATCACTGATATTTAGTATCACGCACAATAAATACACGTATATATATATACTATCACGACACCGTATATATATAATATAAACCCCGGCTTTACCGTGTACTCAAAAGCCCGTACATTGCATGTAATTTAATATCACACACAATATGTACACGTATATATATATATACTATCACTACACCGTATATATATATTAATAACCCCGGCTTTACCATGTACTCAAAATTCCGTACACTGCCTGTAATTTCTTGAGTCTGTGGCCCGACTCAATGTAATTAATTTTCTCACTTAATAATTTATCGTCTTCCCGAGTCTATGGTCCGACTCTAATATATTTAACTCACACTTAAATTTATATAATACTTTCCCCGACTCTATGGTCCGACTCCAATTAAATTAATTAACACACTTATTAATTTAATACCTCCCCGAGTCTATCGTCCGACTCTAATTAAATTAATTAACACACTTATTAATTTAATGCCGCCCCGAGTCTATCGTCCGACTCAAATTTAATTAATTTACCCATTAATTAATCAACAAAAATTCGAGTCTGTGGTCCGACTCTAATATAATTAATTTACACATTAATTAATTAAATCCTACCCGAGTCCACAATCTGACTCTAATTAAATTAATTAATACACTTATTAATTTAATACCTTCCCGAGTCTATCACCCGACTCTAATTAAATTAATTGACACACATTTTAATTTAATACATCCCCGAGTCTATCGTCCGACTCTAATTAAATTAGTTAACACACTTATTAATTTAATGCCGCCCCGAGTCTATCGTCCGACTCTAATTTAATTAATTCACCCATTAATTAATCAATAAAAATCCGAGTCTGTGGTCCGACTCTAATATAATTAATTAATTAAATCCTACCCGAGTCCACAATCCGACTCTAATTAAATTAATTAATACACTTATTAATTTAATACTACCCGAGTCTACAATCCGACTCTAATTAAATTAATAAATACACTTATTAATTTAATACTACCTGAGTCTACAATCCGACTCTAATTAAATTAATTCTCACACCCATTAATTTAACCTTACCCGAGTCTACCATCCGACTCTAATTCAATCCTCCTAGCAATCATTTATTTCATAACTTGGTGTCACCCAACCATTATTCCCGGACTCACTTACTTGGCCCGTAACTTAATATTTCTCGAGTCTATGTTCCGACTCAAAATTAATTACTCTCTCTCAAAATAAATTTGATACTTTGGTGTCACATAACCAACATACCCGCACTCACTCACTCGGTCCATTTTTACATCTCATAATTTCTTTTCCACATTTTTCGCCCACAATGTGTCACACATTTATGTCCATAATTTCCCAATTATATTTACCTATAATTACCAACATACCCGGACTCCCCCACTTGGTCCATAATTAAATATTCCCCGAGTCTATATCCCGACTCAAAATTATTTAGTTTATCTCCAAACTTAATTCACTACCTTGGGGTCGCATGACCAATATACCCGGATTCACTCACTTGATCCGTATCTCACTATTTTGGAATAAAATCTCTCAAATTCATCCGTTAAATTCCCCACATAAATTCATCCTAGTCCCAATTACTTTCTCCCATAATTGCTAGGAGCATTTGTTTCATAATTATTTATCACTAATTAATGTTTGGGAATTAAATTTCTAATTAATTTTCCCTTCATATACAAACTGGACGAACTGCCCAAAATTCCGAATCATCAATCGATCGAACCCCTGGGTCGATCGATCGATCGTCCCTGACTTCGTCTTCTCCAAGAAGCAGTCCCACAATTAACGAAAACGTTTAACTTTCATTCTTTCCCCTGGACTAACCCAATCCCAATCAACCCTATTTCTACATAAGAATAGGATCAAAGTATTTTATAGAACATCAAACTGAAATTAAATCTCACGATTTCTTACTTTTTCCCGATTTGGGTATTATCCGGGTTTCAAGTCCCCAATCCGAATTTCATTCATTTTTCAGTAATTAACTCTCTATTCTTACTGATTTTAACATCTGATTCAGTTCTCTACATTCTAGAATCATAAACACGATCAATCTCCCCCTAAATCTCATTAAGGTATATAAATTTACAAAAAACCCAATTTAGATTTTTGGTGACACACCCAAAACGAATTTTCATACACACATCACCATGATATGAATTGATTATCAAAATTTTAGAAATCACAACAGTTAACCACTTGCCTCTAAGTGTTTGTAGTGTCTGATCCGTTGTTGATGTCCCTTAATTTGGCTCCAATAACCTCCAATTTTCTCTTGATTTGTTTTTCCCCAAATCCCCTCTCAAACCCTAGGTTTAGAATTTTGTTGGCTTCCATTCCGTAATCTCCCAATTAGGTTAAAAACCCTCCATCCCGTTTTTAGCCTAATGGGCTTAATTAAAGTGGCCCAACTCACCCCGTGTGGGCCCCGCTATGCCCACAATTACCCCGAGACCCAATTACTACCCCCGGGTACTCTTTTCTGACTATCTCGACCCATCCGGACTCAACCGTGCACTCGGAATTGGCATCCGAATTAATTTATAAAAATTCTTATCTCACAACCAATTTAGTCTATACCGACTCCCGGCTGGGATAAGTGTATACCTCGTCATTAATACTCGAAATGACGTAATTAAATTATTACTATTCACTTAATAAATAAATTTCCCTAAACATTAACCATTCACTCCCCGATTAATATTTAAATATATATATTGCCATAATTAATTCAATTAAAATTACAATACACAAGTAATATAAAATTTCCGAATTAATTAAATATTAGATGTACAAAAATACGGGGTGTTACAGGTTTGTTGTGTGTGACAGAGAGAGAAAGAAGAAGACGAAGAGGGAGATTAAGATAAATATATAGAAAGGTTAGGAATATAGAGTTATGTTGTTTTGATGGTCACGTGGGATACATGTGTTATTTTTTGTCAAAAAACAAACGGCAGGGCTACTTGAAGCCATTGTGGAAGTTCGGGGGATTAAATGCATAAAATGAATGTAGAAAATGAATGTACATGTGGTTAAGTGACAATGGAGATAATGTTAAGGGTGTAAATTGTAAGTAGATCGTATATTTAATATTCTAAAAAATACATTGTCTATGTTTTAGGATTAGAGAAGAAACCATGTATGTGAGTGCTTTATATGATGAGGAACATTTGGGATAAAAATAAAAAGGCTTACAATAAACGTTAATTAAAAAGTTAACGAGGGAATTTTCGACGAATGATCCAAAGTATCTTTGTAAAACATATTTTTATGCAAACGTTTTAGTTCCTATGGTGATGTTACCTTAAGAAATAGCAGATGGGATAGCTACTATGGTAGAGTCGTGTCAACAACATTTCACGTCACCACATTGGATGTTGCGATATTGGCAGCAACATTTTATATGAACTCGTCACAAAATATTACTCTCATGTCATTTATTTTGTTTAAAAAATTTAAATTTGTTGACCTTCGTTAGTGAAGATTGGGTTAACTTAACCCTCAATCCTGACTGTTGAAAGATTAGTACTCATTGAAAAGTAAGGGGCCGATAGTTAGTCACCCATAATTCAGCCAATCATACCCAACAATCACTTATTGATTGCTATTAAATTTTAACTTATGTTATGTGGTACAACATTACGAACATCACCTATCCTACAAAACAGTTAATCAATATTTAAAATTAAACAATACTTATAAATATATGAAGACCAAGCGTGCAGTATTTCAGATAAATACAAAAATATTCATTAATTTTTACTTACTTTGAAGACTAAAATACACGAAAGTCCAGAATTATTTTGAGTTTTCAGGTCATCCCTCATCTAAAATATCTAACAATCTCAACCTTAACTATCAATTGTTTCAAATATTCTCCAAAATCGAGTATCTTTTGTTAGTGTAAACAGATCAAATTTCTCTGGACCATATATGTTAGTATGCACAATTATTTTAAAACCCTTACTATTTCCTAATACGGCTACAAAAAAACCGAAATCCAAACATAAATTCTAAACTAAATAAATTTGCAAATCCAAACCAAAAAAATAAACATCATTTGATGTCGAATTAAACAAAGACCTACTGACTGCTTTTTACCACCTCAAAACCCTCTGACAACACAATACCAATGTTATGGATGTTGAACATAAACACGAAATATGCCTACAAATCTCTATGGTACTGGATTGTGGGATATCTTCTTTACCATTACCAGGATTTCGTGGGTTATGCCCGGGTCAGTGAGGGCTCTCTTAGAGGGCTGGAGACCTCCAACGGGGCGGTCTGGTCTCAAACGTGTGTGGCGGTTAGTTCCTCACTGTATTTTTTGGATGGTTTGGAAGGAGAGTAATTCAAGATGTTTCGATGATAATGAGACTACACCCCCGAGACTTCGTTATCTATTTTTGAGTACGCTTATGGGTTGGTATAAAGATAGCTTGGCTTCCACGACTATGGAAGTTCTCGAGTTTGTTTACGAGCTTCAATCGGTTCTGTAGCATGTGATAACTATGTTGGGGTCTTTTATTTTTACTTTTATTTTTTCTTATTTTTATTTTTTCTTGTTCATCAGCAAATATAGTTGCTTTGTATACTCCCTGTATACGGGTTCACTCCCTTTGCGAGTTTTTAATGGCATTTATCTATAAAAAAAAAAAGAAATCCCTTGAGAATCTTCATACTATAGTACTTTTCTCACATGTAAAGAGTAGCTTTGACGCTAAAGAATAATGGACACCGTTGGAACGAAAGCCTTTTTCACTGAAAAATAATATGACTCTTCGAAATCTCCAAAAACCTTCCATAACAACTGCTTCTTTTATCATTCTAATCGTCAAAGGAAGGTTGGCGCTATTAGTTGTTTTTTTCAATTCTTACCCGTATTTTCTCATTTCTTCCCAACGATTCTAGTGGGCCAGGTTGCTCAATTCCATAGCAACCGTTGACTCTTGTCTAAGGGGTTTGAGGTGGTGGTAGAGTGAACAAGTGTTTAGTTAATGAAAGACTCTACATCGACTATCTAGACTAGGGCTGGCAATTTTTGACACGATAATCCGTTTATGGTAATAACCCGAAGTGATCCGAAATTGACACGATTAACTTCTATAGATTTAAGATTACCCAAAACTTATACTCAAATAAAAATCAACGCAACCCGAAAATGACACGACTAACCCGAATTGCCACCCCTAATCTAGACCAACTCACACTACCATTATCTCTGATATGGCACAAAAGAAAACAAAAAACTAGTCGGATATCTCGTTGACTGGGTGTAATCCAAATATTCAAACCAACAAATGCCACTTTTTCTCCCTCCCAAAACACAACTCACCCCTCTCTAAACCCAAGTATCCCAATTCAGAACCCTTTGCATCAATGCTCAACATTAAAGAACATTAACAAATAAAACTCTTCCTTGTAAAGTATCAACGTTTTTATGGTAAAAAATAATAATAGTCGATGTAAAAGTATGTTTGATGCTAAGTTTTAATAGAAGCAAAATATGAACTTCATAGTGACCAATAAAATACGCATAGCTCATCTATCAAAATTAACTATCATTATCCCAAAAAATATTTAACAGAATCAAATTTAATAATCCCTCTATAAACAAAACATTCTCCAAAGTCAAAAATCAATCTACGAAAAATTCTCAGTAACATAATGAAATTAAACAGAATAAAAATGTGGAGAACTAGTCCTCTATAAACAAAACAAAGTATAACAACTAAATAGTTTACACTTTCAAAAAAATATAAAATTCAATTATCATTCATCCTTCTTAATTGCATGTAATCGGTGAAAAATTATTGCATAATGTTTTGGATGAATGAATTGTCGTTAATTCCACACCACAATGGGTTGTCGTATTTCGACAAATGGGCAGCAAAGTTCTACAATCCATTATAAAAGCCCTCTGAATTCGCTACATTATGCAATTCTTACATTTAGTAAAATACATATTAATATTATTTCCATGAAATAATATAATGAAAATAAAACACTTTTGACCCTTTTCCATTCGATATATGCCATAAGGTGTTGAAATTGTGTTTAGACACCTTTCAGGGATGAAGGTCAATTGATACTCCTACATTTGATAAACATTGTCACATGATTAACATTTGGAGGAGTGATTACAAATATCAATTTAATTTCTGAAAATAAGCCTTATTTACTTTGTTTTTTCTTCTTCTGTCACTGTATTTTCCCTCCTTTTCTCATTTTTCTTTTCGTAATTTCTTGCTCAATAATAGATTGCTTCATCTTTAAAGGTGTCCGACCTTATAAGGAAAAACCTACATACTATGAACAATAACACTTGTTTTCTCAAAACTAATTGCTGATGGACTCAACTCAATACTTTCACAATCTCCCTCATACATCTTCCAATTGCCAATCAACCCCTTCGTCCATTTCATAAAAATGTTTCTTTTTCTCTTCGTTATTTGTTTCCGTGTCTGTATCCTCATAAAAAGAAATATGCATTCAAGCAGAACTCTAATTCTTGGGATTCAAGGTCCAATCAAGTACATAATTTTACTCCTTGTATGTGATCGCGTCACATCTTTCCTCCATCATCGAAGAATGTCCTTTTTAGGGATGGTGTGAATATTTTTGTTAATGAAAATCGCAGTTTCATGCTCGAAAATTATTCTTCTAAATTCAAAGAATCAAAAAGTACATTTAGTGATTCCTCTTGTGTTCGCATTTTCAAATTGTTCCACAATTTATTTCAATGTCATTTTAAAGTTAGCATACCCATTGAAAATAGCATTCATACTCTAGCTTCTTTGAGTTGAAGAAATTCCCGCCCAAAACGGATCTTTGACAAAGTCTGGAACTCAACACCGCCTCTAATTGTATGACCCATTCAATTATTCATTATTTTAAAGACTGAGTTTATCAAAAAAATTAATTCCTGTTATCTTTTAACTCTTAACCAGTTAACGATTCATAAACAAAACATTCTATTGCAAACTTCAATGATCCATAATTTCCATGGCCCCTTAATTTCTCAGGCAAGGTTTCTATAATATTCTGTTTCCACCATCTATGTCGTGTGTTGGCAGTGGCGGAACCAGGATTTGACGCTGGGACGGGCTAATGTCGGGGGTTCGGGGGCGGAAGCCCCCGAGCCGAATTTTTTTGAGGTTATTTAAAACATTTTGACGAAAATCATCAAAATTCCTATTAAGGGTGGGCTGAATTTAAATTTTGGGTGGGCTGAAGTTAAATTTTAACACTACTTTTTTTTTTTTTAGGGGCGGGCTGGAGCCCCCCCCCCCAGCCGACCACTAGTTCCGCCACTGTGTGTTGGGAAATATAATTTCGGTTGTTTTTTTCATCGATTTATGTTGGTCGAAAATAGTAGCCACAGAAGCTCAACCACCCATACATGCAAGCCACCACTTAAAAAGAGAAATGAAAGTCTCAATATCCTCCTTCGATAACAAACCACAACCTAACAATATTGGTTGTTCATAAAGGTTGACACCAACAAAAGGCGCAAAAAGAATATCATAATTGTTAGTTAGGTAAGTGGGGTTAAATGTAATATCATCTCCGAAATCCTCATACGCTAAATGGCTCCTTAAATCAGCAAAAAATAAATTTCTTATCCTAGCATCTTTATCCAAATCCATAACATAATAAAAAATGAATTACTAATTTTCATTTTGTTGAAACACTTTTGAAGTGATATAACATCTCCATCACCAAGTCTTAGTCGCCTAACCTTATCAAACTAATTATAACAATCATTTACTAAAAATGGGACGTTTTCATAATCACTCGCTTCCATAAGAAACGAATTAAGATTTTTGTTTGGATGGATAATGACCATATCATTCAACACAAGTCTCCTTTTAACAAATGTTTTCATTAACCTATTCTTCTTATAAAAATGATATTTTATTGGACTTATGACGTGATTATGATCGAGGACTACTTTTTGAAACATGTAACTTTCCATCATAACCGAATGTAACCCTAACCTTGGATTGACATTCACTTTTGCTAATCGCATATTTTCTAAATGCATTATTTGCAGTGCTTGTCTCTTTGCTCAACCGATATTATGCAACAACTACCCATTTAAAATCCCCATTTGTTCATTTAACAGAAGACCATATTTGCACCAGAAACCCCTTTTTATGACCGTACTTTTGGTAATAAAAAATAAATCATCATAGGTATAAAAAATAATTCGTACTTTATTGTCTTTTGTATTTTCCTCTAAATCTTCACCCCTAATTTCATCCTCCATATTATTAAATTCATGATTCAAAGTTTCATAAATAGCATCAGAATTTGTCTCATAATCTTCACTAGAATTATTAATAATTCCAGTTTCCATTCCTTCAATAGATTTGATAAAAAAAATAACTCCAACAAGGTAAGCTAAATCAAATACGATGTTCTACCAGAAAAATGATAGGTGAGTGATTTTTTATGTAAGCTTTGCTTAAATATCTTAATACAGAAAAAATTGGGCAAGAATCTATTGAGAAACTGCAAATGAATAAATTAAACTATTGAGGACCAAAATGAAGATAATACTTGCTACAAATATGTGATTCAATATTGAGAATACAAAGTTCATTAGATCAAATCATGAAAGTGGGTTTGTCGGGTGAGGTACCATATGCCTTTTGGTTGGAGAAAAATTTAGGTGGGTTGTGTTTTAGGAGAGAGAAAGGTGACATCTGTTGGTTTGCATATTTGATTTAAACCCAGTCAAAGAGATATCCGACTTTTTTTATCTTCTTATATGCCATGTCGGAGAAAGTCATAGTGTGAGTCAATACAAAGCGTCGTGGTAGAATTTATCTTGGTTAATTAAACTCCAATTGTTGTTGATTTTTGGTTTGGGTTTTTAAATTAATTTGGTTTTTAATTTAGGTTTTACTTTTGGGATTAAATTGCTTTTAAATTTAGGTTTACATTTAGATGTCTTTGGAAATTGTATTAAAAAGGGTAAGGGTTTGATGGTAATTATTCATAAAAAAGCATATGGTATAGGGGTAATTTTTTCCAGTTAAGGTGAAATTTGGGGACCCAATATTTGGGTTTAATTGAAATGAAATCATATTTTAGGGGGTGAGGTCGTCGAGTATTTTAATTGAGGAGGGGAGACATAAACCCAAGATAGTTGAGGGATTTTGGGTTAATTTACCCTTATTTTAATTTATTAAATTTATTTTTTCAACCAAAGTCATAATACATTAATGGTAAAATAGTAAATCCCCCTAAACTTATTCAAGTTAACGGGTACAAATTAGTGCATCCTCTAGAGTTTCTGTCCTAGTCAGATAGTTGTTCTATTTTTTAGGAGTTTGTTAGTTAATTTATTCAACATTAGCTTAGTTGTTTGATTTAGTCTTTGGTTTTAGTTTGATAGGAGTTTGTTACGGAGATTGTTCGTCATTCAAAGAAGCAGCAGCTATAAAAATAAGTGTCAAGTAACTCTGTTTAATTATCTCATTTTGATCAATATAGCTTTGCACTTTCTTCCCTGTTTTCTTCATTGAGTAATCACTTTTACTAATCTTGTTCTTTAGTTCTGCAACTGTTTTAGTTTATGTTATGGTATCAGAGCTACTTGGTTGCCTAGAACGTGTTTGATTTTATTACTCATTGAAGAAGGTTATTGATTTTTACTGCTTTTTTTTCAGTCATAAATGGTAGTAGTGGTGCTTCTCAAATTTCTATTGAGAAGCTCGTCAGTACCAATTATCAGTAATGGAGACTATGTATGGAAGCCAACCTTCAAGGACAAGATTTGTGGGATCTCGTCTCCGGTGATGAGACAACAATTCCGGACGATACCCCATAATTTGTTGACGCCAGATGGAAGTGGAAGATAAAGTGTGGCAAAGACTTTTTTGCACTCAAAACTTCAATCATCAAGGAGTTCATTGATCATGTTCGTGAGATGGATTCACCGAATCAAATCTGGGTTACTCTCGAAAGGCTATTTACCCAGAAAAATACTATGCGGCTGCAGTACCTTGAGAATGGGCTTACTTCCCTAACTCAAGGTAATATGTCCATTTCAAATTACTTTCTCAAAGTTAAAAACGTTTGTGCAGAAATTTCAAAGTTAGGTAAGGAAGAACCTATAAGAAATGCGAGGTTACGGCGGTATCTTGTTCGTGGATTGAGAAAAGAATTCATGCCATTCATTTCATCAATCCAAGGGTGGGCGGAGCAGCCTTCTATTATTAATTTGGATAATCTGCTTTCTAATCAGGAAGCACTGGTTAAGAAGATGTCTTCCAAGTCCCCTTATAACACTGATGATGTGCTATTTACGAGAGACAAGTTAAAATGCAAAAAGGATTTCAAACACTCACAAAATGGTGGTAAGCAGCTAAGCGGAAGGGGAGTCAATGAGGATCTCCAAAACGTGCTACAGATGTGGAAAGGCGGGGCACGTCAATAGTGATGGTCGTGTGAAAGTGAAATTCTCTAGATGTGGTAAATCTTGTCATATCTTGAAGAATTGTCGTGTAAAGATTGGTAGTGAGGATGCAAATGCAGTTCATAAAGTCAAAGATTTCGATGAGCCAAAGTGGGAACAATGTTTGTTCATCAAAGTTATTGATCAACAAGACAACATGGCTTCTGTTGTGCACTAGACCGACACACATATGGATGCTAATGTTTCCATCGATTACAAGAAGGAGTGGATCGTTGATTCAAGCTGCTCAAATCATGCCACGAGAGATGCTACCTTACTTTCAGATGTTCGTCCACACATTGGGAAGTGTGCCATTATTACCGTTGATAATTTAATCCTTTCAGTGCTAAAAAAAGGTCATGTTGAGGTTTCAAACTCGAATGGAATAGGAGTCTCTCTAAGAGATGTTTATCATGCTCTTGGATTGGCAAAGAATCTCATGTCATTTTCACAAATAACTGACAAAGGGAATTATGTTCTTTTTGGCTGAAATGATGTTCAAGTTCTGACAAACTTGAGGAATCTTACTGCTGATGTTCTCTTTATTGGAAAAAGGAAGGATTCTTTATATGTTCTGTCTTCCAGTGAAGCGTACGTCGAAAAGACGAGTCAAAATACCAGTGCCTCACTTTGGCATGCTCGACTTGGGCATGTTGGTTATCAATTATTGCAGCAAATTTCGACGAAGAGACTCCTTAATGGTGTTCCTTTCTTAAAAACGGTTCATCAAGATGTGGTTTGTGCCGGTTGTCAATATGGTAAATCACATCGTCTCCCATTTCAGAAATCCATTAATCGTGCATCCTCAATGTTCCAGTTGGTGCACTTAGATTTCATGGGTCCAATAAGAACATCGAGCTACAGTGGTTGCCGCTATATGATGATATTTTTTTATGATTTCTCTCGTTATAGCTAGGTATATTTTCTGGAGAACAAGGATGAAGCTTTCCTTCACTTCAATCGTGGAGAAAGATTTTGGGTCTGTTATAAAGTTCTTGTGCACCGATAATGGGGGAGAATATCTATCTCATGATTTCTCCCTGTATTGCAAAGAAAATGGTATTCATCGTCAAATGACATGTCCTGATACCCCACAACAAAATGGAGTCGCTGAACGAAAGTTGGCTCACCGTACAGTAGTGATCCTGTCTTGGTTGCATGATAAGAACCTTCCTCGGGAGTTATGGGTAGCAGCTATGTAGTGTGCTTATCACGTGATCAATCGATTGCCTTCATGGCCAGGTACATCAAAATCTCCTTTTGAGATTTTATATAACTCTAAGCTTGATGTCAGTTATTTCAGAATTTTTGGTTTTATCTGTTATGTTCATGTATCTAAGCATAGTCGAATTAAGTTTGACCCCAGGGCCAGAAAATGTGTGTTTGTAGGCTATGATTCTCATAGAAAAGGCTGGATATGTATGGATCTTGTCACTAAAATGATTATTACCTCTTGAGATGTCGTATTTGATGAGGTGTCAAAGTTATACTCAACTCATGTCCATGGAGAAACCTTTGAGCATATGTCACTAATTGACTCTGCACTCGAGTCTCTTCCGGTTCAAGCAGATTCTTGTGAAAGAGGAAGAATTGAGTCCTCATACCATCATAATACTCCACAAGGCGAAGTCATGCTGTGAAGAATGTCAAGACAAAGAAGGCCACCTAACCATTTAACTGATTATGAAGTTCAGCTAAACTAATGCACCGTTCTTTCTTATTTTATAATGGGAAATACATGCGAGAATGAGCCTACATCCTACAATGAAGCTCAAGGGAATTCGAATTGGGAAGATGCAATGCGATATGAAATTGTAGCCCTAAAGAAGAACTTTACTTGGGATCTTGTACCTAAGCCAAAGAATGTCGATCTTGTTACGTGCAAATGGGTTTATAAGTTGAAGAGGGCAGCAGATGGAACCATTGCAAGTCACAAAGCTCGCTTAGTTGCTCATGGATTTTCTCAATAGTATGGCTTGGATTACGAGGATGCCTTTAGTCCTATTGCAAAGATGGTAACTATTCGTACTAAAATTTCCTTAGCTGCAAGCAAAGGCTAGAATCTTTCGCAACTCGACGTGAAGAATGCATTTCTTTATGGAGAATTAGATCGTGATATATATATGGAACAACCACAAGGATTTGTTTCTGAGGAGTTTCCCAATCACGTATGCCAACTTAAGAAGGCGTTGTATGGCCTCAAACAAGCACCTCATGCGTGGTATGGTAAGATAGCTGATTATTTTTCATTTTACGGATTTCATTTTTCTAGTTCAGATCCTAGTCTTTTTATTAAGATAAGGTCATCATTGTACATGTTGATTCTCCTCTACGTGGATGATATGATAATTACGGGAGATGATACAGCTAAAATTATACGTCTTTAAGACAATTTGTCTATTCTCTTTGAAATGAAAATTTTGGGTAAAGCCCATTGTTTTCTTGGTTTAGAAGTGGAGCAATCCAATGGATATTTTCTCTCACAAAGGGGATATGCTACAAAATAGTTAAAGCATTTTGGCATGGAAGACTCAAATGATACAAACACTCCCATGGACCCAGGTCTCAAGCTAAAAAAGTTTGAAGGAGAACTCTTGGATGATGTAACCAAGTACCGTAGACTTTTGGGGAGTTTATTATACTTGACAATCACTCGTCCTGATCTAGCTTTTTCTGTGGGCATTGTATCTCAGTTTATGAACCAACCATGTTTTTGTTATATGGTCGCAGCAAGACGGATATTACGGTATGTGAAAGGAACATTGGATTATGGCCTGTTTTATAACCATAATACAAGTTTTTCTTTACATGGCTATGTTGATGCCGACTGGGTTGGGGACATGAATGATATACGCTCTACCTCGGGTTATTATTTTCGTATCGGTTCAGCAGTCATATCTTGGTGTAGAAAAAAGCAAAATACTATGGCACTTTCAAGTGCAGAAGCTGAATATGCTGCAACCACAATGGCTACTCAGGAATGTATCTGGCTTATAAGGCTTCTTCAAGATGTAAATGAGGTTTTCGACTCTCTCGTTCCCATCTTTTGTGACAATGAGAGTTCTATTAAACTAGTTGGAAACCCGGTGTTTCATGCTCGCACGAAACATACTTCTATTCATCATCATTTTGTTCGAGAAAAGGTACTTACTCAGGAAACTGAGCTGCAAGCAATACGCACGGACGATCAAGTTGCAGATGGTTTTACAAAGGCACTCTCTAGAGCCAAGTCTGAGAAGTTTCGAAGAACACTTGGTCTTATTGATCGAGGAAATGCACTAAGGGGGAGTGTTACAAATTAGTGCATCCTCTAGAGTATCTGTCCTAGTTAGATAGTTGTTCTATTTTTTAAGAGTTTGTTAGTGGAATTATTCAACATTAGCTTAGTTATTTGATTTAGTCTTTGGTCTTAGTTTGATAGGAGTCTGTTACGGAGATTGTTAGTCATTCAAAGAAGTAGTAGCTATAAAAATAAGTGTCATGTAACTCTGTTTAATTATCTCATTTTGATCAATATAGCTTTGCACTTTCTTCCCTGTTTTCTTCATTGAGTAATCATTTTTACTAATCTTGTTCTCTACTTCTGCAACTGTTTTAGTTTTTGTTATTCATAAAAAAGAGACAAAATCCTCTTGATCTATTGCAACTAGCAAAGATCTTCGAGTTCTTGCTCATTTAGTGTAAATAGACTAAAACACCATTGGAAAATATTATTGATAGCTTAATTACACGATTACCCCCAATTATCACATGGCTAATTACCATATTATATTTTTCCTCTACAAGCTTCAATTTTACTATTTACTTAAAGCAATTATTTGGCTACTTCCAAACCCAAAACCCAAATTTCCCTAAATCAAACTCAGGTCTTTAAATCAAATTCTATCCGTAACTAATTGAAATCATAATTTTTTTATACGAAGGACAACCAACCTACCACCATTGAGACTGAAATAAAAATCTAGAGTTTTTCGAGTTTGAGTTCATAAGACTTTGGTTTAATCAATCTTTTAGTTTGAACTATATATATTTAATACACACACACACATACATAAGGAAGATAAATTAAATATTGATTTAGGTGATGACACGTTTTCACTTAATATTTTATTTATCTTGGTGCAACTAGTGACCAAATTGATAATATGCAGTGCAACACGTGATGATGATTGACATTTACCATGTTAGGCCAATTGGTTAGTCACAATCATTTTTTATTTTACCTTTTATACCTATACATTACTGTATTCCTATCCCATCTTCTCCATATTTATGCTCGGTTAATGCATAACCGTTATGTTACATGCTTAGACCTTTTTTAGGTATACATGAGACTTTGTAGGTACTAAGGATGCAATATGAGATGTTGGATGCATTCCAATAATGTTTCATCAAAAACATGACTTCTAGAGCTTGTTAATAATTTTAGACTATTAAGTTTGATCAGCGGAATAAAATGAATGCGTTACTTATTATGTTAAGTTCCTGTGGACACTAATCATTGACGCGGCACAGAATGTGTGTAGTACATGTGTACCTACGTCTCAAATGCAAGACGATCGTTCAAATAATACCCGATAAATCGGGTCGAATCCTCAGGGAATAGGACATAAAACGTTTTCACAATAATAGGGTTGACTTTTAAGATCTAGGTATCAACTCACAAAATACTGAAAAAGGTGTTTTTTCTTTTCAAGAGAATTTCTACTTAACTACGAAAATTAAGCTAAGAAATTGCAATTTAAGAAAATCAAGAAATTAGAATTTTGGGTTTTGAAAAAAATATGGGAAAAATTGAGTTGGGATCCAATCCTCCAAACCGTAGGAAATTTTTGCTAAATATAAAATTCTCAAAAATAATATAATTAATTAGAAGAGAAACATTAACTAACTCAAAACACTATATATTTATGGGTGCTAATCCGCACAATATTTAGTCAACAAATTAATTAATGCAGGTGATAGGATTATCAACATGCATATTGTGTTCTCAAAAACTCCAGCTGCCTTCGATATAAAATTAGTCCCAACAAAACTATCAAACTTTAAGAATTAATCATACAATTATGTCAAATTTTATATTTGACTTCAAAAACCTAGGATGGGTTCATGTTCCCCAACTCGAGATGAGTTTAGCTCGTCATATAATTAATCTCTATCCAAATAAATATTGTGGTGACAACAAGCATGATTGAAATAACAATAAAGAGAGATGAAATTATATTACCCACATAAAGAACACAAAAAACATGCAAGAGAAATCAACCCAATTTATGAAAACCTGAAAAAGAATTTAATTTTCCTTAAATTGATGATGAAAGATTGTGAAAGTTGATATCTAATTTGTTCTTGATTGTAAGTTGCCAAACAATCTCTCTAACTATGTTCCTATAATTTCTATTAGATCTAAACTGTGTTAAAATTCAATTAAAGTGATAGACTCAAATTATTTTAGCAAAAATCTAGCAAGGGATAAAAAAAATCCTGCCTAGGACCGAACCTATTGACCTAACTGAACCCATGACCAAACCCTTATGGGCAAACTGGTTCGGTGAACAAAACGGTTTGGTCAGAATCTCTGCCTCAGCTTTTCCCTTTTTCTCCTTAAATGTAGTTTTTCCCCTGGATTTCTTCTCAATTTCAAATGGTCATAAATTCTTTACCGTAGCTCGGATTGAGGTGCCTTTATTTTAGAATTCTCATGATTTTGAGCTCTTAAATATTTATCTGGCCCCTCCTCGAGTTTCTAACTAGAAAATTATCAATTTTTACTTGAATTTCCTTTCTTGTAATTCTTTCACTATTTTGACGTTTCTCTTCCATCCACTTGCACGATTTACATATAAAATATAAGAGAAATACATAAAACACGAAATATTTTCCAAAAGGTTAATAGCACAAATATGATATAAATTCAAAATAAATGCAATGATTGGTATTGTAAAAATACCGAAGTTAAGGGGATAAATATATAATATTTATGCCTAATCAAATCCTTATAACTTAAAACGTTGCTAGTCCCAAACAATGTAAAAGAATATGAATTATTGTCTTAGTAAACTTCTAAAAAATTAAAGGATAGAGTACCTTTTTCGTAGGGAAACAATTGCATTTAACGAATGCAAGAAGCCGTTAAACTCCTACGTCACTCGAGTAGGACAAGTGGTGTCTCATGAGAGTTTTCAATGAATTTACCCACAAAATTCATTTTGTACGACATGTTACGACTAAAAGTAAATATCAAAATAATTAAAAAAGTGTATCATTTAAATTCTAGAAAAATAGTCACAATAAATTTTTATTCGATAAATCTCAAATTGATGTGTGTGTGTGTGTGTGTGTGTGTGTGAAGCAGAAAATTAACTGCTAACTTTCACCGATTGATCATTACGTTACTTTTCAAAAATTCACTTTGATTCAATTTCTCACGAAATGATCTCACAAACAAATCAATCGGATTGTGGATTTTTCTCTCGGTGTGCGCAAAATTAAGAGCAAATATGATTGGACACGAGTTCATGCACACACTTTGAAAGATGAAATTTTTTATGGTGATTAGATCTCGTGAATGGAATACGGTCATTGGAAAACGAAAAAAATATTCTTTATTCACACCGTTTTGTTTCGTTATTCTCTTTTTATATTTTTAGCTCTCCACGTAGTAATTGACTTCGTGATTCGGACAGGGTTATGACTTTTTCAGATTAAGGTCCAATTTAGGTCATAATGAGACGTTAGGAAATTTCAAAGTTGGAAAATTTTCTTATAAATTATTTGTTGGTACTTTTTTGGGCTTTTGCTCATTTTTTCTATTTTTCTTTTCATTTTCTTTTTATTTTTTTCTCATTTTTCTTTCTATTTTTATTTGAGCATTATTTATCTTTTCTTCTGCTTTTGTGTACCATTTGGACTTGAATTTTCCGATTTTCACAACCCTGGGCTTATTTGGATTTTTCAGGTTAACTAATGAAAACGAATATCATTTTTAGGCTAAAGTTAGCTTTCAAACTTATTATTTTCATGACTTCATTGGCTAATATTTTTGGGCGAACAACCGATGGACTAATTTCATGTGTCCGAATTACTAATTAAATTACCATATGCATCTCAATATTTATATTTATTTGAGACATTTTTAGCGCATTTTCAAAATAATATTTCCACTCATTTTTCGTAATTGATCAAGCAAAGATTTAGAGATCAACGACTTTAAAGAACTTTTGAGTTATTTTAACTCGAACTAATTTAATTACTCGAAAATAATGATAAGGATAAAAAATCTCACCGGGTTAAAATCTCCACACTTATTCGTATAAGTTGTCAATTTTCGCTCAGTTTATATTTTTGATCAATCTTGGCTTATTGTAATGGATTTTTACAAATTGATACTTTAAACAAAAATTTAGTGATATTTTTTAGGATTTAAATTCCAAAGTTTATTTATTTGAAGAAAAAAATATTTTTGACTTTTTTTCAATTTTTTGGAATTTTTGACGTTTTTCAAAATTTTGGGGTATTTTAAAATTTATGACATTTAAAAGACGTACTTGTACACCCCCTAACTTAACTTTTGCATTGTCACCAATGAAAAGGACTAAAATCTAAATAAGATAAGAAATAATGCGAAATATGAAAAGCATAATTTTAAATGCAAATAGACTCATATATAGCTTAAACAATTTCATTTACGACAATTATTACATTTAGCTGTGAATTTATTAACTACAAAATGAAACTTGTAGCGAAAAAGTATTATTTGCCACAAAAATTATTTCTTCACGAAAAACATTACATTTGGCCACGAAATTAAGACTTTCATTGACAATAACTCGAAATATATTAATGCCAATATTCCCGCTAAAAAGAAAATTATTTAGGAACAAAATATATACTATTAGCAATGAAATTTTTCATAAAAAATAATGTTATGTTTTGCAACGAATTTTTTGCAGCAAAATATTATAGTCTTTATAACTCCTCATTTAACCTCTCAAAATACCCATTGACAATACTAAATACCAACTCACGATCTGTCTACTCCCATCTCTGTTAATACACATCAACATCTTTGTCTAACGCCTCTCCACTCCCATTTCTCTCCAACAACCATCGCCATCTCCATATCTGTCCGAATACCAATGGGTTTTGCCCAATATTCATCTATAAATCTTAGAAAACTCATTGACATCTCTTCCTTCTGTGCCCAATTGCCATCTTTATCCAAATACCAAACGAGTTTTTCCCAATTGCCGGAGGCTATCTCTAATCGTCACTCTTCTCTCAGTTGTGCCCAATTGCTGAAAATTCCTTCGCTTTCCACATCAAATTAGATAATAACCCTAACTTTATCTATAGAAATATAATAATATCATTATCACCGGAGAGTTTACAGATTTAAAGCGTGTTTTAATTATCACAGAGGGATTTATATTCTGGTTGCTTTGAATTTCTTTTTTTTCTTTGAAATTTGTTAATTGCATAAAACTAGGATTTTTCTTTGTATTGTAATTAAAAAATGAGCTTTTAGAATTTTTTTGATTTCAAAAAACTAGTTTATACAAAGAAGCACTAGGGTTTTCCTTGGTATAAACTAGGTGTTTTTAGTTTTGGTGCTGATTAAGGATGAGATTTACAATCTCAAGTGTATTATTACAAAGTTTAGAATGGCATGTGATAATTGGATCTTTACATGCTTCAATATTGTTTATAAGAGGTTATTTTTCGTATATTGTGTATCGGTCTTTATCCAAAATTAAAGAAATTCTTAGACACATTAGAGGAGTAACAAAGTTCGTCTTGCTTAAATACGTTATTTCTCTTTTATTTAAACTAATCCTGTCTAAACAGAATTGAAGCATTCTTATTGCTTTATATTGTAATCGATAGCCTTATATGTTGATTATGAAAATACACTCACTTATAATCTCTTAATTATAACATGTCGTTTGATTTTTCGTGTCAACTAGATGGATAAGAGTTGGATGCAAGAAACAAATAGAGTTTGTTAAAAGTATATATGGGGCATTAGATCATTCATTCAATTTGTTAAGGATCATATAGGACCCGACATTTACATTAGGTGCCCATGTTGCAATTGTCTTAACATCGATCTTAGAAATATTAATGAAGTAGAAGATTATATTTTCTTAAAAGGCTTTTATACCACCTATACGCAATGGAAATATCGTGGGGAATGTTCTAATGATACTGTTCATGATGATATCAATGATGATGTCGATGGTTGGATTGATAATGAAAATGAAGAAGGGGACGAGATGCGAGAAATATTGAAAGACATGCACACAAGGTTTTTCTTTGATACTGGTCCAACTGAAGCATTTGAAACTGGTAATTCTCTTAGACAAGTTGGTGTAAGGTATGAGACAAGTTTTAATAAATTATTGAAAGATGCAGCGCATGAATTATATCCAAATTGCATGAAATTCTCTGCACTATCTTTTCTTGTCATATTGGTCCACTTGAAAGTCATCAATCAATGGAGTAATAAATCACTCAATATGTTGCTTGCACTATTGAAGGATGTTTTCCCTGACGGTGAAATGCCTCTAAAGTCAGATCATGAGGCAAGAAGCATGTTGCGTGGCTTGGTATTAGGATATGTGTCGATTAATGCATGCAAAAATGATTGTTATTTGTTTTGGAAGGAGTTTGATAATGAACATGAGTGTCCAATATCTGGGGAGTCTATATGGAAGATTAATAATGATAGGGGTGAACATATTCCTCACAAAATACTTCATTACTTTACACTAAAGACAAGACTCCTAAGACTGTTTATGTCGAGATAAATGGCTAATGATATGAGATGGCATAAAGAAAAATGTGTCAAAGATAATGTGTTGAGACATCCTGTAAATTCTAGTGCATGTAAGGATTTTGATACAAAGCACGAGTGGTTTTCTAAAGACCGTTGTAATCTAAGGCTTGGCCTAACAAGTGATGGTTTTAATCCCTTTGGTAACATGCACAACTCATATAGCATGTTTCTAGTAATACTTATGCCATATAACTTGACACACTGTTTATGTATGAAATAGTCATTTTTTAACATGGTGTTACATATTCTAAGACCTCCGGCACCGTGTAAGGATATGGATGTATATTTATGACATTAATTCAAGAGTTGAATGAGTTATGGGAAGTTGGTTTAGAAACAAATGATGCATCCACCAAAATGAATTTTCACTTGCATGCGACAGTTTTATGGACTAAAAATGACTTTTTGGCCTATGGTCATTTGTTTGGTTGAAGCATTAAGGGTTATATGGCTTGTCCTGCGTGTAAAAGATATTTCTTCAAAACGAATATGAATTAAGATATGTTTTATGGACCATTGTCGATATATAGATACTAACCATATATAGAGGAAGATTAGAAAATTTAATGGTAAGTAAGAACTCCGATTAAAGCCCACAGACTTAAATAGGGACCTTAAGACTAACCAACATTCACATTACAAACTTTCCTTATCATGCGTCATGTATTTATAGCTGCTTAGATTTATAACTGGATGTATTTGTAGCTTCTTACAAAATACATGCATGTAATTTGTAACCAATAACATTCTCTTGTCGAGAAATTCACACTTATAATAAATTTATAGTTGCTTAGATGAAAACAATATGGATGTATTTATAGCTGGTCACAACATGGAGTATCTATGACATTCTGTAAAGTCACAACCATGCCAGTAAAATTTATAGCTTCTTAGATGAATCCAACATGGATGTATTATAGTTGGTTAAATCATCTAACACAGATGCATTATGAAACGTGGATGCCTCCAATATCGATGTATTATAGCTGCTTAATAATAAAAATGTATGATAAACCATAATCCACCATGGATGCATAATGCAGTAGCTTAAAAATAGGAATGTATTATAGATGATTAAATTTATTGCTGCTGGTAAAGCATAATGGATGTATTTGTAGCTTCTTACAAAATACATGGATGTATTTTGTAACCACTAACATTCTCTTACCGAGAAATTCACACTGTTAAGAAATTTACAAGTTCTTAAATGAATCCAACATATATGTATTTATAGTTGGTCACAACATCGAGTGTCTACAATAATCCTTTGCAACAAAGTCACAAACACGTTGGTAAAATTTATAGCTTCTTAGATGAATCCAACATGGATGCATAATTCAGTAGCATAAAAATAGTAATGTAATCTAACTGCTTAAATTTATAGCTGCTGGTAAAGCATGATGCAGTAGCTGCTTAAAAATAATAAAATATTATCACACTTTATCGCTTTGATTACTTCTGTATTTATATGTAGGATTCGTCCATATTCAATTTTATGCTGGATTCGTGCTCAATTCCATGATGGATACATAATCCCATGTTGGCTTAATCTATGCTTAATTCCATTATTTGTAAATATATGCATACCATTTTCGTGTTTATTTATAGTTCTTTCATTCACTTATGTATTTATATCTCTTGACCAATAACAGCATGACGGGTTATTGAGCTGGGAACGAAATCACACCATGCCTATTTTTTTTAGTGTTTAATTATTTAACTAATCCATGTTATTATCGGAGAACTATAATTTCAATTAAAGACCATTAATGTTAATGTATGTATATTTTGTAGAAGTGGGGATTTGGATCTAAAATCATCATCCCAGAGTTTTGTTTTATGATATGTTGATTTCTGAATTTGCTATCAGTTGAAAAATTTGCTATTAGTGTATAAAAGAAAATTTAAACCTTAAACAACACTCATTAAACAATATTTCATTATATTGTTGGAGATACCCTTAAGAATGGAATCTTCCTGTGAGGGTGAATTTATCTATTATGCTCAGTTATTTGGATCTGTTTTAACATTATTACATACTTACACAACTCCCACATTGCTATTTCCACAAATGCTAATAATATAGTTTTATTTGATTAGATGCAATAAGATATTTCGGTTACTGATTGAGTATACAATTTTAGGAGAACTTCGACATTAATTTGGATGATCATGCAAAGGAGTGTTTGGAAGAGGTAATGAAAGGGATAAGTAGGAGTCAATGGAGCAAGCTTCGCCAAGTGTATAAAAAATAAATCAACAGAGGTTGCTCAAGAAAATGTCCCTACCGGTGTGACCAAGGATAATTGGCTTAGTTTATGCAACCTTTATGGAAGTCCAAAATATCAGGTTTTAACTATTGTTGATCTTATAACTAGAAAATATTTTTTTTATGAAAATATGCCATACGTATGATGTTGGAAAAATTACTGCAGAGACACTGTATTGTAAACCAGAATAATAAGTCTACACAAATTGTACAGCATAATCAAGGGTCAAAAACATTTATGGTTGTTCGTCACGAACTAGTAATATATCTTCTACTTGTTTTGGTGTGTCAGTTGAGAATTTTATTTTGCAAGTATAATTATTAATTGCTTATTGTTTAGTAGTGGAGTAAAGATTCCAATGCTCAAGAGACGAATATGATCAAGTTTTATAAAGAAATTCATTACAAGGATGAAAAGTGGACATCTGTCGAAGCCGAAACACTCTATGTAATTCCTATCAATTTATTTTAAATTTACCCTATTGTTGCTGAATTATAAAATAGAAAAAACTACTGGTTTGTAATTCCTTTGGTACTATTATCTTTTGTATAAAAATTACACATATTGAATTATGCTTTACTATTGTAAATTATTTATCCTTTAAGTGGCTTAAAAATTCTAGACTTCTTGACAGTTTGACCTAACCTGTAATCATTTTTCTTTGAATAATTCGATGCAATGCCTTTAATATGAATTAATATCTGAGGATGGAACCATGATGAGCTCAGAAGAGATACCAGATATAGTTCTTGTCACAATACCGGTATATATTAACAGTCTTGGGTATGGTCCCAAAAGAAAAAGAAAGGATTCTAGAATTAATATAATGCAATTGAGGAATTCCAAATTGGAAGAGACACTGAAGGACTCTATGAAAGTTCAAGAAGATTTGATGGATCATCTACAAGATCATGAGGTAAAGGCAACAATTCAACGAGAAGAGTCCGTGGCACAAAAGTCTGCAATGGAAACTCAACGTGCAATGTTAGATTCTACTCTATCTCGACAAAAGGAGTTCGATAAGTTGATTAAATCATTGATCGCATCACGTTCCTCATCTTTTGAATGATGGTAGTCTAAACATCCTTTAGTCTTTCTACGCGTATGCTTTAAAATGTTCACATTAGTAATTGGTTGTTATCTCTTATATTTTCAACCTTCACTCATCGTAATAAAATTTTCATGTTAAAGAAAAATCAAATCCTACTTTATCTTACCTAATGATATTGTACTTTCTTAATTGCATATTTGATGTGACGAGAAGTTATTTTTAGGGCACCAAGGACTTTTGACATTTGACATTTGTAGATGGATGAAATCTGAGACTTCTACATTCTTTAACTGTTTTTTTTTTTTTTGCACAATAGATTTTGTGTCATTTGTAAGGAGATGAAATATAGTACTTATCCATCCTTTAACTAATGTTTTTTGTGACTTGACAATGTATTCTTACGTGATTTAACGCTGTTTTGTTTTGATAATTTAGTTGTTTTATGGATTTTAACGAATGTGTTTTATTTTAGTTTTTTTTTTCAAATTTGGTTGTTTACATTAATCTATCAAATTCCTTTTCAAAATAAAAAAATATATATTTTGAAACACTCTGTTATGTAAATGCATGTTTTAGTAGTTAAATATGCAAATGATAAATAAACATGTGGTTAAAGATTTGGTAGTTTATTATTAAAAAATTAATAATTAAAAATCATTCTTCAACAATTCAATTTCATAGAAAATAGTTCTTGAGGGAAGGTACGAATTTCATTGATAAAAGCTTCTAACACACTGGTTTCCTGATAGAATTGGAAACGAAATGAAGACATTTAGCAACGAAATGTTGAATAATTAGCTACAAAATAAATTGTAGTCTAAATATGATAATTGTCCATGAAGAAAATTTCATGGCAAATGACTTAACAATTGGCAATGAAAGATAATTTTTTGGCCATATACATTTAGCACCAGGCCTTTGGCCATGAACGCGCTACAAAATAATGTTTTTTGCAATGAAAAATAAAATTTGTAAGGACAAGATTGTATAAATGTCCGTTCACAATGGAGTATGTCGTATACCGCTACAACCGTCAAAGAACAAGTTCAAGTTTGAAGATACATCAAGGCGGATACGAATATCAAGTTTTCCTCAAAATTCAAGCCTCCCCAAGCATCACTTTGGTAAGGTTGTGTTTTAAGTCCTTAATGGTTCACTTAGAGTATTGGTATAACTTTTATGAAAAAATTTCTAAGTGTTGGAGTAGAGTTTTTCGTCAAAAAAATATTTTATAAGTGTTGAGGTGGACCTGATTAAAATATAATATCTCGCTTGGGTCATTCAAGCGATTTAGCCACGTCATTCAAGCAATAGAGGTTGTCATGTGAAGTGTCATTCAAACGACACGTGTTGCCATTCGAGCGATACTCTGATTTCGTTCGAACGAGCTTTCGCCTTAACGTTTTCTATAAAATGCATTTTTCCAGTTTGTTTTTGTTTAAAAGACCTAGAAATACAGTGTGGCGAAAATTGTTTTGGCAGAAACGTTTGTCTTCACTTTTAGAGGTTTTAATCCTTGATTTCCAATTCACAAATCATCTCAATCTTTTATGTGAATTATTTGGAACCCAAGAACACATCTTTTTTAAGTTTCTCTTGTAGAGAGGATCTCTACTGCTGATTAGGTGCCACTTGATTGAGGTACTAGGTTTAAGATGACTACGTGTCGATAGGGAGGACAGGTGGGTGTTCATGGGCTGATTCAGACAGCGTGTTCGTGTGGATCTTCTGCGTTTGATTCATTGCTAACTCTAGGGTACGGTCTATGTGGGTTTTTTATGGTTAACTCATTGTGGATTTCATTATAATTATTGTAAGTATTAAAGTGAAATAAAGGTTTTACCCAAAAGGGGTTTTTCCCTGAAATCTGTGAGTTGGAAATTTTATGGTTTGACACACACACGTAGTTGCATGTTTAAGGGTCTTATTTAATTTAGTGTAAATTGACAATTTATTAAATAAGTTAAAATTGGGAATTTGCAAATTTATTTAAATCGATATCACATAGTGCATTTTACAAATTGGTATCAGAGATTATTTAAGAGATCACCACTTCTACAAATTAGTATCAGAGAAGGTTACACTAATTTATTGTGAATTCTTATTTTCAGCAAAATTTGTGTGATGTTGATTTTTTTTTTTAAAAATCTATTTTCTGAAAAATTGTCGCAATGTTTCCAAACGAAAACTTAAATAATCGATTGCCAATTTTTTACGGGTCTAATTATGCTTATTGGAACCCGTATGAAATCACATTTAAAATCAATAGACAAAAGAGTTTGGGTAATTTGTGAAAGAGGGTGGAATCCTCCCACTGCCACCTCTGATAATGTCACAAATTTAAAACATGTGTCAGGCTAGACTAAGGATGAGTTTACGTGGAGCACTTTTAATTTACATGGTCTTAGTGCAATTTCAGACACATCACCCCCGACGAGTTCTGACGTATTATGATGTGCACTACATCTAAAGAAGTGTGGCATGTTTTACGACTCAGCCAGGAAGGCACTAATGCGGTCAAAGAGGCTAAAATTCAAAATTTAACTATTCAATTTGAAACGATAACCATGCTTGAGAATGAGTGTTTTGATGACTTTTATGCACGTTTGTCTGACATTTTCAACACTAGTTTCAACTTGGTGAGCCTATACCTGGTGCACGAGTGGTTAAAAAGATTTTAAGATCATTTCCAAAATGTTTTATCCCGAAAGTGACTCTTTTAAATACCTTAGGTAATTTGAGTCGTCTGAAATTATAAGATATGGTAGCAGACCTTCATACATATGATATTGACATGTTTTCTGATACTTTCAAGACTAAGGATAGAAGGATAACACTTAAAGCCTAGTCTAGGAAGGGAATGGAAGTGTCCAAGAGTGAGAAGAAAAAGAAAGTGAGTTTTTTTTAGTCCAAGTCTGAGGACGAGTTTGATTTTTATATATTCATGCTTGCAAAGAATTTCAATAAGTTTCTCAAGTTTTGAAAACAAAATTCGTCCAATAAAAGATTTTTTGAGAAAAATAAAAATGAGGCCAAGGAGAGAGGTGAGAAAGAAGGTGGGAAATAGGAAGAAGAGAAGTGTTTTGAGTGTGATGGGGGAGTCCGCAAAGCATTTTAGTATTCCACTAGGTTAAAGACAAAAGGCAAATAGATTGCAATGCCTGCCACTCTTAGCGATAATGAGGAAGATGTTAAAGATTTTGAGGATGAGTCTTTATAAGGAAAGTTTTTTGCTTTTCTTCTAGTCACGTGATCACACCTAGTTTCTCCCATGATGATGAGGATACTTGTGCACATGATACCCTTGAGGATGGTTTGAGTGTTTCTATAAAGTGTGAGAGTGAGTGTGCTAGTGAGGGTCATAGTGAGCTCTGGATTACCTTTAGAAATTTTTACACCGAGGCATTAAAGACTAAGAAATTGAATAAGGAGTTAGGTTTTAGGGTGAT
The DNA here is from genome assembly GCA_949130495.1 of Sambucus nigra. Taxonomy (NCBI): domain Eukaryota; kingdom Viridiplantae; phylum Streptophyta; class Magnoliopsida; order Dipsacales; family Adoxaceae; genus Sambucus; species Sambucus nigra. The sequence continues at coordinate 86,193,818 of OX422209.1, read as the reverse complement.
AGATTTGGAGAGAGAGTTTGAGAGTTTGAGGGGATTTGAGGCGTCGATGAGTTAACTTGATAAGGTGAAAGTTTCTTTGAGTGAGCAGTTAATCATCATGAATCGGGAGAAGAGTGAACTTATAGCCCACGTGTCACAGTTAGAGAGACATCTTGAACACTCCCTAGAGGTTAAAGTCACTATAGAGGATAAATATAAGAAGCAAGGAAAGATGTTCCTCGGTCCTGGTATGGGTAACATTGAGAGACTAGGAATAGGTCATGGCAGTGCGTCCACTTCACATGAAGCACCCGATCTGGTTCTGGAGTGTGTTATTGATCTAAATGGCTCTCGACCCGACCCACCTAGCATCTCTTACTTGATAGTAGACGGCGTAGGAGACGTTTTGAGAGAGGTGTACCTAGTCTTGTTTATGTCTGCACACACTACAAGAAGAGAGGACACCTTAGTGAGTTTTGTTTTAAGTTAGATTATGTGTCACGTTTTGCTACTACACGTTTTCACACACACGCACCGAAACTTTATGCTCTGGATGACTACACGAGAGAGTTTGAACATATTAGGGAGAAGTTAAAGTTTTTAGTCAAGACTTTAAATTATTTGATGGATGTTTTTCAAGGATGTCACCACCTTTGGAAACTCCACCGTGCCTACCGGTTGAGGTCTAAACTTGTTTGCTAGTACATGATGATTTACATGATGATATTTTATGCCTATTGCTAGTGTGTATCATTTTTGTATTTATATTTTCCATTTTTTTATATTTTTTGAAAAACCAAGAATATTTTTGTTTTTGAAATTTTTTGGAAAAATACAAAAGGATTTTCATTTTTTTTGAGAAAAAATTGAAAAGGCCAAAAGGATTTTATTTTCATAAAATTTTTGGAAAAGGACAAAAATATTTTTGTATTTTCTTTTACACCATATATGAATGGACATTTAGGATGGCTGATTCACAACTTCATTCCATCTTCATTCCATATCCATGTGACTGTTTGATAGTGTTTTGATATGCACCATCATTTCATTTTTGTGCTTTATAATGTGTGGATTCATTAAGATGTAATTTGAGGTTACTACCTACATGTTTGACTCATAATTGCCTTTAATGCACACTTACACGAATTTGTTTGATTATCGTACTTGTTTATCACATATTGGTCGGAGTGTTATCATATCAATTATGTCTTTAAAATGAACTAATGCGATAAAACATGACAATGGAAGTAGTGCATGTAAAAATTGTTTGGTGAGTTTGTGTGATTTATTTGTAAAATAAAGAAAGGCTACGAAAGGTAATCATTTATCCCCTTTTAAATAGGATAAAAAACAATGTGGCAAAATAAAATCCCTTGTCTAATGAGGTTTAAAAGAGCCCGAAAAAATTAATAAGGGAATAAAAAGAAAAATAATCCAAAAAGTGGGCCAATAGGTTTTAGTTTCCTCGCCTCATAAGAAAAATAAAGTTTGAGTGGAATATAAAATGGGTTTACACTTCCTGAAAGTGTCTTGTATAAGCATTACATAGTTTTAGACGTTATTGGTGTGAGAACGACTTTTCATTTTGATGTGTTGATAGATTGAGTCGATGTCATTAAAATTCAACACCATTTGACACCTAAGGACGATTTTGAGTTCATTCGTTAGTAGTATCCGGATTCATCGTGCACATATGACGTGTTAGATGCATTAATTTTCCGATCGAATTTGTTCACACCCATTCATTTCGTTTCCATGATTTGGTTATCTTAGTGTAAATTCATGGTGTGTGATTTGCGTAAAATTATTTTTGCATTTTTGGTGAAATAAATTGAAAAATCATAGTTTGTGGACATATTTTGAGTATCTCTTTTATGATCATAGTTTGTTTGCCTTGTTTATCGTAACAACTCCACGGTGGATTAGTTTATTCATCTCTATGTCTATTTCGATCAAATAAAAGGGGAGAAAACGAATCATGGGGGAGTTATCACATTATGTGGGAGATTTGATATTTTATACTTGTTTTGATTTTATGTTTATCTCATTTCAAACTAGATACGTCACGAAGGTACCTTTTCTCATGTGTGTAGGTACAAACTTTGATGATTATTGGAATGCACACCTTGATGAGAAAATCTTGAAGATTTGATGGTTTTTATAGTTGAATATTTTTAAAGAAAAGTTTTGAGACTTACATGTTTAGTACCTTTTCAGTTTTGGGTTCATGGGAGGGCATCAGATTTGTATAGGAATTCTATACTTTGACAATTCAGATGTTATTATTTTGTACTGGCATAGACATAGAGGGTAATCTGTAATGACATGGTTTTATAAATTTCTTTTCACAATTGAGTATGCCGTATACTGCTGCAACCGTCAAAGAACAAGTTCAAGTTTGAAGATATGTCAAAATGGATCTGAATATCAAGTTTTGTTCAACATTCAAGCCTCCGCAAGTTTAAATTTGGTAAGGTTGTGTTTTAAGTTCTTAATGGTTCACTTAGAATATTGGGATAACTTCTATGAAAAAAGAAATCAAGTGTCGGAGCGGAGTTTTTCATCAAAAAATTATTTTATAACTGCTGAGGCGGTCCTGATTAAAATATAATATATCGCTTGAGTTGTTCGAGCGACTTGGCAACATCGTCAAGCGACAGAGGTTGTCGTGCAAAGTGTGGTTCAAAAAACACATGTTTTCGTTCGAGTGAGACTCTAATTTCGTTCGAATGAGCTACCGTCTTAATTTTTTCTATAAATGTATTTTTCTAGTTTCGTTTTTGTTCAGACGACCTGTAAATACAGTGTTACGAAAAATTCTTTGGTAAAACCGTTTGTCTTCTCTTTTAGAGGTTTTGATCCTTTGTTTTCAATTCACAAATCATCCCAATCTTTTATGTGAATTATTTGGAACCCAAGAAGACTTCTTTTGTGAAGTTTCTTTTGTAGAGAGTATCTTTACTGCTGATTAGGTGCCACTTAACTAAGGTACTGGGTTGAAGAAGACTGCGTGTCAATAGGGAGTCCTCGTGGGTCTTCCTGAACTGATTCGTACTGCGTGTTCGCGTGGATCTTCTACGGTTGATTCATTGCTAACTCTAGCTTGCGGTCTATATGAGTTTTCTGTGGTGAACTCATTGGGGATTTCATTGTAATCATTGTAAGTATTAAAGTGAAATAAAGGTTTTACCCGAAAGGTTTTTTTTTCCTGAAATATGTTAGTTGGCAATTTTATGGTTTGACATACACACACATAGTTGCATGTTTTAGGGGTTGATTTAATTTGGTTCAAATTGACAATTGATTAAACAAGTTTAAATTGGGAATTTACGAATTTATTTAAATCCGTATCACACAACACATTTTACAAACTTTTTATATGAAAAGTTTCACTGTTAAATGTAAGAACTCATGTAGTGAAGAGATAAAATGTTTACATAGTTACTTTTAAAGATACAACAATGAAAATAAAGAAATTAAATAATAAAAATCAAATTAATTTCTCTACTTCTAAAATGCACTTGACTTCACTTCGAAACAATCTACGCGCTCACACGACTCAAAGATACAATAAAAACTTATCCCATACACGTCAGGGTTGTGACGACCTCTCTTAGAAAACCTTATAATCTCCGTATAAAGCGTCTAATAATAGAATCATCTCAATCTTCTCCAAATCACAAATAAAAACTATGAACAATTTGGACTCAACTCAATAGAAAAATTATACATATGGAGTTATAGAATGAATGCGGTGAGTGAAATTATCGAGATGCACAGTCAAATTATAACCTAAATGGTCAAACTGGAAGATACTATCATACTGAAATTTCAAATGACATGCTAGGTCTAGATTTACAGTAAACATGTGAATGAATAATTAGGTCTCCAAATCGAATGATACTTTAGGCATGCCCCCGATCTCATCCAAAAACTCAAATGATATGGGTGGATGTGGTTGGAAAGGACAATGCAGTATGACAAAACATACGTCACGGGGTAGAACCGCTCGGATGTTTTTTCCACCATCTCATCACTAATAGATGAAACCTAAAATTTCAGCATAGTATCGAAAGGCTAGGGTGGAGGAAATGATCGATCCTGTCATTTTAATCTCTCTCAGCTAAGTGAGAAAAAGAGTCCAATAACAATTAGGCTTCAATAGTGATATCCTCATCAATCGGTCTGAATTCTTTCTAGAGATTTTAAGAATCATACGTAAAGACAAATTAGGTGGCCAATCACGTAGATCGGTCGTGTCACTATCCTGTGGGATAGTGACATCGTTCACTTCTTAAATGTAATTGACTTCATCCTCACTTAGCATCTCTCTCATTATACTCAATTCATGATCATGCTCCAAATACTCACTCTCTCGCTCTCGATATTTGTCACTAAACATGCCTCAAGTGATTCCTTAAAATTATTTTCGTCAAGTTATTTGTAAACTACCTCTTCGATAAGATCAGTGTCTTGCAAATTATCCTCATCACCCATTCGCTTGGCGATATTGAAGATACTTGTTTCAAGTTCCATATTCCCAAACATGAGTTGCATTTGCCCATTGTGCGTATTAATCAATGCATTAGCCATGGAAAGTAAAGGGAGGCCAAGAATAATGGGAACATTATGACTCGATAGGGAGGATGGTGATTCATATCGAATATTTCATTTAATTGCCCTCGAACTTATGACTCGATTGGGAAAATAAAATTCAATTAAATTGGAGAATTCTAAAATTGGGAATTTAAGTCCAAAAATAGAGGACGTTTTGAAGTATTTCGGATGATGATTTTGAGGGTACCATTGATCCCGGAAGGGTCGAGATAGTCAAAATGACTGTCATTGGGTTTTATTTCGGCTCCGATATATTTTTAAGTTAGTTTGACTCGAATTGGTGTAAACGAGTCATTAAAGTGTGTATTAACATTTAAAATTTGGGTTTATTGTTTTAAGGGATTTAAAGGCTTACGGATGAAGACTTCTCATTTGAGAGAGAGAGAAATAGAAAGAAAAGAGAAAGGAAGAGAAAGAAGAAGAAAAGAAGAGAGAGAGGAAGAAAAGCTTGGAGATTTTCGGCCCAATCGCGACATCGAGGACGATCCAACCTCTACAAATCTGAGGCAAGTGTTTAATCTTTCTAAATAACTATTTGTGTATTTCATTTCATAATTTGTGGGTTAAATAAATGGATTTTTGGGTATTAACATCAAAACCTAAATTTTTGGGTTAAATCTTGAAATCAATGTTTAAATATGGGTTTAATGGTGTAGAAATGGTTGGGATCAACTTTGGGTTGATTTATTTTTCTTGGAACCATGTTGTGATAAATATTTGGAGGTTAGCATGGAGATTTTAGGGTATTAATTTCGTGGGTTTTGTTGAGAAAGGGAAATCGGCCAGAAAATCTGGTATGGCCGGTCGACCGCGGTCTGGGGACCGGTTGACTGCGCCTTAGGGAAATGCCTACTGCATTTCTTCGTAGGCAAAATTTGGACCCGCGGTCGACCGGGGGTCTGGGATCGGTCGACCGGTCGATCGGTCCCCTGTTTTTAGCCCAAAGTTTGGAGTTCTTTTACCCCTTTTTCTTTTGGAGTTTTATTCTTAGGGGCTTTCTTAATGGGCTCAATATGAAGGGTTACGATATTAGATCTAGGGAATAGGGACCTAGGTCGAATAAGGTCTTGCGGGCCTATGTTAAATTGATTTAGGAGGATGGTATGCCTCTTTTAGTAATGAAAGGAACATGGGACTTAAGTGATTGGCGGATAGTTTTTGTCATGATAGAGGTGAATTATCATTAAATGGTTATAAATGGAATAGGGATAGTCTCTTTTGCCTATACGTGTATTAAAAATGGATACCCTTAGGTATAGTGGGGGATCTCAGTGAGGACGAGAGTTCTAACTCGAGGTCCTAAGTGAGTTTATATATGATTGAGGACCGACGAGAGAAGATGTTGTGCATCCTTGAGGAGTATAGACTTAAGGAATAAATTATGAACGTAATAATATTTAGAGTTCATTAGAACTATTAAACCTTATGTGGGATTCAAATACTTGAAACGAGGTTGGAATAATTTGAGGTTTTAGACTATTAAGTCATATATGTGCCTATGGTTAAATAGTACTAAAGGTAATTATGTACTTTCGAATATGGACGAAATGTGTAGTGATGGGTTCCTACACAAAATTTTGGGTGATAACCCTAAGGTTGAATATATATGTATATGTAAATACATATGATTTTGGGAGACTATTCATCATACGAAAAATGATTGAATATGTTTCAAGTGAGGGATTGTATTCACATATCGAGGTAAATTAAAGGAAATTGTGGTGACGGCTTGTATATTGAGGATTATGTATACTTATAGCCGGGTTTATATATCTTATACATATGAACGAGAACTAGTTTATATATATAGATATATGGATATGTGAATATGTGTATATATATATCTGTATGCATATAAATATATGGATATATTTATGTTGTGGACATACATGGTATGGATATTTAAACCGTATATGATGGTTTACTATTTGATCATATGATGGGATCATATGGATGTATGTATATTGCGCATGTGAGCGATATATATACTTATGTGGTTAAGCATACCCCGCTAATGCTATCATTTGGGAAGTTTTCGCGCAGAGGGTGAGCATCCGGGAAATAGAGAAGGGTGTGGATATTCCCCAGGTCATAGTCGTCCCGTGTGTTATTATACGATAGATATATTTTTAGGATGAGACGTGGTGGGTATGTTTCGTCTCATTGCCACTTGGAGCTATGAACGCTTCCCAGGACGTCGTGTGTGTGTGTTATCACGAGGAGGGTATCGTTGATCCCCACCAGGTGGTCCCCAATTGCTACATGAGCTGGGCACTGGGAAGATGATAGCATTGATGCAGTTTTAGCGACGATATATATAGCTGGGTGGATTATGTGCATGTCCATTGTACATCAGATATGATATGTACACTTGGTCATGGGTATGGATGATTGTTATATATATATATATATGTGGTGAGAATAAAATGCCTATATATATATTTATATATCCTATAGATGAAAGGATATAGAATCTTTGTGGAGTACATCTTGGATGATTATGGTGTACTAGATTAATGGGGGTTGATGTATCGCATTTAAGGAATATTTCGGTTACATCATCCCAAGGATATTATTGGTGATGTTAGTTGTAGTAGTAGTATAATATTGTATACATGGCATTATGGATCTCTAGGATCGACATTGTCCAAGAGTAGTGTAACGGGGTGGTTCCTTGTTTGGATTTCGCTTTGCGAGACACCCCACGCATGAAATGCAGTGCAGTGTTGAGATTGGAGAAAAGTTCTGCCAATTATGGTATGTACGGCATTATGGATCTCTATGATCGACATTGTCAAGGAGTAGTGTAACGGGGTGGTTCCTTGTTTGGATTTCGCTTTGCGAGACACCCCACGCACGAAATGTAGTACATTGTTGAGAGTAGAGAGAAGTTCTGTCGATATTTATGTGTGGCATAATGGATCTCCAGGATCGACGTTGACAAGGAGTAGTGTAACAGGATGGTTCCTTGTTTGGATTTCGCTTTGCGAGACACCCCACGCACGAAACGCAGCGCATCATTGAAATTAGAGGGAAGTTGTGTTAATAATAATTTTGCATGCTTATTAATTAGAAATTAAATCATATGTTTCAACCCCAAATGCATATTGGGTAACTTATTAAATTTATAAATGGTTAAACTATAAACCGGAATCCACTAAGCCTAATAAGGCACTTATGATTAAAAATAAATACTTAACTCTGTTTAGAAAAGGGGTGGATTGATGGGTTATGATAGGAAGGTAGATCTCGTGGATATAGGCTAGGCCTATGTTAAGTTAGGTTGTCCTAATAAATGGGGGTAATTTAACTAAAAGTTGAGGACGCGAATAACTGCGCGCCATTAGATGAGAGGTGAGTTGGGGTTCCATGAGAGTGCGATTCCACATTAATTATGAAATAGTGCACCGATATTTATTATGCACGGTTAACACACTTGCTAAATATTTTTCACAACTCGGGCTCTGACCCATTTACTTTTCTCTCCTGCCTATATATATATATATATATATATTACTACAGGTGTCCTACCGTATGGATGCCGAATGACCTTCTATCCAGAGTCTTGGGAGCCGCGACAGGTGCGGACTGTTGCGGGATGTAGAATGTAGTCGCTTCCTCCTTTGAAAAAAATTCTAGGTAGGATTCATGTTGTATATCGGGTTTGTACCCAAGGGATATTTATGTACATGTTTATATTTATTCCATTCCAGTTATTGTATTGGCTGTGACCCGACAGCTTATTTGGGTCTACTTTCTGTAGTACATTCTGTTGTAGTTAATTATTTCATTTTATTTCTAGCATTTCATTTATCTTAGTTCTTTCATGCATCTTTCTTTCCTTTATTAGTAGTGTTAGAGTGTTGGTTTGTTGTCTATTGCATATTTTATTAAATTTTAACATCTCGCTTATATGATGCCGGGTAGTTAGTCCTATATTATGTAGTACCGACTGTTGGTGTTGAGACTGGACCATCTGAAACTCCTGATTTAATGTAGTATAGGGCTGGCCACCCGTTATTATTTTAAGCGGGGTGTTACATTAACCAGTCAACCTCCGTTTTATATGTTAGCATGCTATATGAGGTGTAATTGGGCTTTTGTAGGTAAAGTGCTTGGCGTGAAGTTTGGTCGCTTTTTGAAAAAAAATCATTGATTATTGCAGCGTCAGGGGCATTTTAATAATTTCAGCATTCGGGTTTTAATCCCGAACTCTTTAAGGAATTTAATTATCTATAAGTTATCTTCGTGTATCCTCTGACTGTGCCTAGTTTTGAGTTATAATGAAGAAGTTACTACATTTTATATCAAGTTGGACAAATCTGCAGAATTGCAGACCTGTAGGCCCAGGGGAAAATCGATTCACCTTGCGCAAAAAGTCCGCAAATTTGTAATTTTAAGTTGATTTTTGGTCGGGTATTTATTTGTAAACCTTATTTTAAGTTGACATATCATTTTTAGACTTAGGAGGTTTCATTTTAGGATAGAGATAGGGGATTCTTGGGTGGAGATTCTCTTCCTAGGGTTTGCTCCCATTTGGGTATTGTAAGCACTATTCATCATCTCCTCCATTAATATAGCTTGTATTTCTTATTTTCTAGCTTTGTTTTGTGTATTTATTGCTTTGTAGTGTGAATTTCCTTGCTCTCATTTATCGCTTTCTTTAATTACATGTCATTTACCATGCTTTCTAGCTAGTTTAATCTAGGTTATATTGGATTGAACTCACATAGGGTGGAATGGTTGCTTTGCTTTGGTGATGAATTTTTACGTGTTTATTTCGATTGTGTTGTCCTAGTTATTATGACTAGAATATTTAATAAGGTATATCATGTATGCCCCATATTTACGACGTTGCGAGCCTAATTTTCGCGATATTTGTTGGCGCTAAAATCTTATTACAATTTTATGAAAATTTAAGGGTATGACAACTCTTGATTTAATTAACTGTCGAAACGAGACGCAATATTAATAACTCGTGAGCTCATGTAACCATTTATACCAATTAACTCGGGTGAGGGATATCCGATGCAACCTATAATTTTTATTCCTTTGTTAACATAGTTTAATATTCCCATGCCTAGATTAATCATTTCCTTTTGTTATCTTTTCCTTTTTGTTATCATTTCCTTTTATGTTTTTATTGAGAAGTAATAAACCAATTAAATTCTATCAACTCGTCTCTGTGGATTCAACACCCAGACTAGCCGCTATACTCACCTGTTGATTATAGTCATAGTTTAGATTTTTGTATAGAGTTGGTGAGTCAAAAACAAAATGATCGGCGCCTAGGTGACTCTCGCGCCACAGCGAAACCCAATTTTATCAGATGGCACTTTGTTCCAACTGAAGAAATCTAATGAGAAGTAAAAGGTATCGACTTGGATGATCACGTGATCAACTACCCCACGGGGTATCTTCAATGAACGATCTGGAAGTTAGAGATTAATTTTGGTGGCCTTAAGATCTCCCAAATCAAGATTCCTATAAATGGAATAGGTTACAATGTTGACACTCCCTAAATCTAATAAATCTCTCTCTATTTTATTCTGTCCAATAATGCACGAAATGGTGGGGACAGACGAATCATTATACTTGGGTAGGAGGTCTCTTAATTGTACCAACTCACATTTTATTCTAAGAAAACCTTCTTCTTTCCTTTAATTTACATTTCATTGTAATCAAGTCCTTTAAGAACTTAGCATACATGGGAATTTTTTTTATAGCCTCAGGAAAAGGTAGTTTTATCTGCACTTGCTTTAGAACCTCTAAAATGTCATCACATAATGCCCCTTTAATAGGATGGACCAACCGTTAAGGGTATGATGAAACTATAGGGGTTTCACTACAACCTCGGACGTAACCATATCTTATTTTCACAATCTTCCAGGGAGGCATCTTCAGCCTCTTGCGTACTAGGAGAATCCTCCTTATATTTTTTTCACATCGTGCGGAGGAGGTGACAAGTCAAGGACTCTTCCTACATATAGTGGTTACTGTTTAACATTTCTCTTGGTTTTCATCAGGAGTAGATCTCACACAATTTTGACCATGGGGAGTTTGTTGACCTTGGGAGGGAAACTTCCTCGTCTCTTGGACACTTAAAGAAGATATCAACTTAGAAAGCGATGCCTTCAACTAGGCAAACTTTTGAGAATTTTTGGCCATTTATCATTGATTGAATTTACATAAATTAAGAAATAGTGTTCTTGAGACTATTTCATTATAGGATCACATAAGGCACCGGAGGTGACGCTTTCATGGGTAGCACTTGTTGGTATGGTTGGAGTGGTGGCGATTATTAGGCAACGAGTTTATTTGGGTTCAACTTCGCTTTCGGTTTCTCATAATTAAAATCGAGAATGTTCCGCCACGATGGATTAAAAGAATTCCCGTAAGCGGTGTTGAAATTACTTTTATAAGCTCCCACAGCCTCAACTTCCTCTTGGAGCAAAATTTTGTAGACGGGTATAGTTGGACATTCCTTTGGTAAATTTCCCTTCCCAAAAATCGCGCAAATATCTTCCTTTAAAGCTCAAGATGGGCTATATATCTGTCAACCTATATTCTACCACATCCTCTAGCCTCTTGGCTAATTGATTAATTTGGTACTACAACTCAGCTTCCTTGTCCAATCGACAGAGTCCAAATGAGGAAGGAGTTATGGATGTGAGTCGATCTTTGGGTTGGGTTTTCAGATCCGATGTGTCCTATTATTGAGAAGTCTTGGTGACACACTCCAAGTGGACCTCCACACCATCCACATCTAACCCGAAGAACTCTTCCGAACACATAATTTTAACGAGTTGTTTTGATCTTAGACTAAGACCATGATGGAAGTAGGAGATGAGTCTCCACTTCTCAAAACCTTGACGTGGGAACATATTGACTAATTCTTTGAACCTTTACCAACATCTATCAAAAGGCTCATTATCATTTTTCTTAAAAGTTTGGATTTTATCCTCAATAGAGTTAGTCTAGTGAGTGGAAAAAATCTTTTGGAGAAATTTAGGTTGCATGTATCCCAACACAGCGATAGAGTTCGGTGCTAACAACTAAAGCTAAGTCTTGGCCTTGTCCTTAACTGAGAAAGAGAAAATATTGAGATGTATGTCATCCTGGGTGCAAGCTTGATCATTAAACGTTTCACACGCCTCCTTAAAATTTCTAACATGGAGATAAGGATACAATTCCATACCATGAAAAGTAGGGAGAGTTTGAATCACCCCATTCCCAAGGTGGAATTGCCCGCATTATACATGAATATAATGCATCCCGAAGCGACGATTTTCTCCAATTATAAGAGGTCTCTTATTGAGTGGCACGTCATTTCACCCTCTCCTATTCTGAAATTAGCGTCATTCGACGTCGTACTCACACTTAAGGAATCACTATCCTCGCCAGAGTTCCTATTCGTTCAACTTGTGGTGTGACTAATCGGTGTAGGAGGTGGTACCCATAAAATTGGAGTGTTTGGAGTGTGATTGTTAAAAGGAACGAGTTCTGCTATTTGTTCGGGATTTTTATTGGGCTGAGTATTTTTCATTTAAAGGCATACAATAATATTTTTATTTTGATTTTTCTGATTTTTTGGATCTTTTTATTTTTTTGGATTTTTCGAATTTATGATTTTTTTTTTGGATTTTTAGTATTTAGATTCCAAATAAGATCAATTCGACCTAACCTATAGTCTACTTAGTACTAAGCAATGGCTTCAAAAACTTGACGCGATGCATAATGTGTGTGATACGTGTGTACCTGCGGCTCAAGTGCAAGCCGATTACTCAAGTAGTACCTGATAAGTTGAGGTTGAATCCTTAGGGAATACGATGTAGAATATTTTTATGACAGTAGGGTTGGGTTTTAAGATCTATATATTGTCTCGCAAAATAAAGAAAACATGATTTTTCTTTTCAGGAAAATTCTATTTAACTACGAAAATTAAGCTAAGCAATTGCAATTTAAACTAAGAAAAATCAAGAAATTAAAATTTGGGTTTTGAAAACAATTAGGGAAAAATAGAGTTGGTATCCAATTCCTCGAATTGCAGGAAATTTCAGCTAAATAAAAAATTCTAAAGGCTATATAATTAATTAGAAGAAAAACATTAATTGGACTTAAGCACTAATTATGTGTGGGTATTAACCCACACAATATTTACTCAACAAATTAATTAACGTGAGTGATAGGATTATCAGAACGAAAATTGTAGTATCAAACACTCTGGTTGTCTTCGACAAACGAACTTAAGTGATCTACGATATTTTTCCCAATGAAACTGTCAAACTCGAAGAATTTATCATACAATTATGCCGAATTTTATATATAACTTCAAAAACCTAGGTTGGGTTCATGTTCCCTAACTCGCGATGATTTTAGTCGAACATAGAATGAATCTCTACACAAATAAACATTGTAGTGTAATAAAGCATGAATGAAATAACAAGAAAGTAAGATGAAATTATATTACCAATTTGAAGAACACAAAAAACATGCAAGAGAAATGAACTTAATTAAACAAAACCCGAAAAATAATTGAATCTTCCTTGAATTAATGATGAAAAGTTATGAAATTTTTTCTCCAATTTTTTCTTGATCGTAAGTTACCTAATAATCTCTCTAACTATATCCCTAGGATTCCTATTATCTCTAAACATGTATCAAAATCCGTCCAAAGTGGTTTCGATAGACTCAAATTACAGAGAAAAAATCTAAGAAGAGATGGGACCAAACTAATTGACCAAACCGAACCCAGTACTAAACCCATATGGGCAAACCACTTCGGTGATTGAACCGGTTTGGTCGAAATATCTCCCTAAACTTTTCCTTTTCCTCCTTAATTGCAGTTTTGGCAATGGATTTCTTCTCAACTTCAATTAGCCATAAATTCTTCATCGCAGCTTGGATTGGGGGGGCCTTTTTTTCAATTATTCTTGTGAATTTGGGCTATTCAACTTTTCAGTTAACTCGTTCTTCAAGTTGTGGATGAAATTTACCAATTTTCCCTTCATTTTCCTTTCTTGTAATTCATTCATTGTTTTGACTTTTCTCTACCATCTAATTGCACGATTTACTTGTAAACATAAGAGAAATACACAAAACACGAAATATTAGAAAAAAAGATTAGTAGAAAAAATATGAGATAAATTTAGGATAAACACAATGTTCGAGATTAAAAAAATACCAAAATTAAAAGGATAAATATGAAATATTTGTTCCTAATCAATCATGCATCAATATGTGTTCAAACGAGGAAGTTATGGCCATTTTTTTGTGACATGTATATAAAGAATACACTAGAGGATAGTTAGGTTATCCCCTTATCGAGTTCAATAATGGAATAAATTTGGCAAAATTGGATCGTTTTGAATTAAGGTCGTCCTGATCTGACCCTAGAAAGGCTACCTTATTTTTTATTTTATTATTCTTTATTTTTTTTTGCTTGTTTTCCCACTAACTATAAATAAAAAGTTATTTAATTTAACCATATTCATTTTTCTAACCGAATTTAGATTTCAAGAATTTATTTCAATCAAAGCCTATTTATCCTTCTCTTTTACACCTTTAACTAATTTAATTTAGTCGTAGAGAGATGTTGTGGGGTTAGTTATAGCTTATATATTTCTTGTTTAATATTTAATTTATATTTATTGAAATAGTTTATGAACTAATACCCACTTTCATGTCTTTCTATCCTAGTTACTTTCCTTCATTCATTATATATTCTTTTTATGACATGGTTATCTAGGTTTAATAGTTTAGGGATCATAAACCCACCATAGATGCTCGGAATTCAAATATTGGGTTTGATTTTGATTCATTTTAATTTAATCACGTGTGTTGATTGTGGAGTATCATAACAATTAAATTTCCTTTTCCATGCAACAACAATGTTTAAGGATTTACTAGAACATCAACCCATTGTCACCATAATCATGTGAAACTTTAACATTTCGTTATTGAGTTTACACTCTACATGTTTGATAGTTAGTCTCAATTGAATATGACCATTTAAATATGAATTAAACCAAACTCCCTTATTCATATAACTAGTCAAATGTGGGGGAATGATCCATAATCTATATTATCTATTAAAGTTAAACATTGATTTAGTCCTTTCAACAATACTTTATTATATTATAACTCACTAGTGCCACTCTTGTTTTGTTATTTGTTAGTTTTAATCCATTAAATTCAACCATATTATCTTTTTCATTTTACTTTGTAATATGTAGTAACATTTTATAACTCAAAGGTGCTATATCCAAAGTGTTCAATCCCTGTGAAATTTGATCCTATACTTCTACGATTTACTGCTTATATTTGAAATGTGACTAATTTATATTTGAATCAAACACAGTGTTAGGAGCAACAAGTTTTTGACACTGTTGATGGCGATTGACAACAAGTTTAGGTTATACAATGTTCCTATAGCCTTATTCATTCCCGATAGTCACCGTGACATAACGGTAATTAGTATTACAAAAATATCCCATACAATGTATAACTCTCTACATTGACAAAAACCCCCCTTATAGGATACCTTTCCTCGAGTGAATCTTTCTAGCATTGGAGACCTTTAACATCATCGCCTCCATCACGTGCCCCTTCCATATCCTTACACGCCCTTTCCGACTGACATGATACAATTCTTTCTGACATTTCATGACATGGTAATTAGAAACCATACTTGTACATCAGAGAAATTAAGGAGTTGGGCGCTACTTTATGTGAAAAAAATTCACACAAGATTTTATAGGCCTCAAGCTCTTTTTTTTTCTCTAAAGGACCAAGAAAAAACTTTCCTTCGGTCCTTGTACCCTAATTCCATTAGGAGCTGGTGTGACATTAAAGTCCAACTCCTAAAACAAATATTCCTTACCCATCAAACTAACACCCTCAAATCCCAAATTCAAACCATCATGCAAGGTGAGAATGAAAATTTTGAGAGATATTATGAGAAATTTAAAGATCTCTTAGTCAAATGCCCAAATCAATTTTGATGAATGGAGACTCGTTTACTTTTTCCACAATGGCCTAATGCTTAATTCTAAGAAAATCGTGGAGAAGATGTGCTCTAAAGAATTTTGTTTTGAAACCTCGATGAAGCCGATGCACATTTTAAAATTTGAGCCGAAACCACCTAACTTGGAACACTCGGGCCCAAAAATGGTCAAGGCTAAATAATCCAATACAAGAACCTCCAACCAAGGTATCGATCACTTTAGCGAAGTGGATGATATGACTATGAGATTTTATCCATTGTCGAGAATGATTTAGGCAACCGATATTAAAAGTCGATATTTTAAAATCCTGACAAATCTTCAATTGAGGAGGTATTCATCATTTGTGAGAACTCTGGTCACCCGACCAAAGATTGTCCGACCATTATGGGCTTTAACAAAGTTTTCCATGATAAAGATAAATCTATGGTTAATTTTAGAAATTTCCCTAACACCCCACTTGATGAGGACTATGACCCTTGTGGAGAAACCACCCCAGTATAGGGTGGAAAAATGACCAATATAGGCCTCCTCCATCTCAAAATCATCCACAATAAAATTATCTACATTTCTATTTACAATAATATAAACCCCTCCAAATTCAAGGCCCAATACCCGTATATCCTTATGTGCCCCCATATAATAAGAGCTTTGAAGACGCTTTAAAAAATCTCGTACAAACTTAAACGAATGTAAATAACCAAAATGCTTAATAATTTAAGGACATCAAATATCAACTATAAAAGTTGAATTCTTTGTGATTATCCAAGAGAAGGGAAATTTCCCCTCTCAACCTCATCTAGCGAAATAATCTAACTCCACATCGAATCTTAGTAGTGGTAGAGTGATCGAAAATACTATCCCACAAAGCTAACAAGAATCCAAAGTTATCTCATTAACTCCATGAGAGAGTGAAGTGACCGTGAAAAAGAAGAGTGATAAGTTGCCAAACCATGAGAGGGAGGCCCATTTGAGTCTCCTTTTCTTACATCATATCCTTAAAGTTCTATGCCCATTGAAAAGCCAAATGGGAATTAAGATATAATGGACCCATTTAAACAAGTGAAGAATAATCTCGATATGCTTTATGAAACCAAAAAAATTCATAATATGAGAAATGTTTAAAATATTTTTTCACTTTCAAGAGAGAGAGCATTTCACTTAAGAAGGTAGAGTTGACTGAGGACGTGACAACATGATTCCCAAATTAGAGGATACAGATTTCAAATAATATCATTTGCGATTGGAGATTTTTCTATGAATTGTACCCTCCTTGATCTCGAGGATAATGCGAACCTCCTTACTTTCTCAGTCTATATGTATTTATGCCTCGATTAGCATAACCCGACCAAAATAAGAATTTACTTGGTCCATGGATCCACCAAGTCACTAAGGGGTTCGTTAGAGGACTTCTTGTGTTAATTGACACATTTTTCTTCCTAATCAACTATATATTTATTGACACCCATCTCACTTCCAATATAAACACTCAAACCCCCATTATCCTATGGTGATCATTATTACAAAATGAAAATTCTTAAATCAATTATAGGAATAGATCAATGAGTCTATCCTTTGGTAATATGACAATGGTATTGGTGTTTTATTGTTAAGACTATGTATAACTTTTATTTTATAATAAAGTCATGATAGTGGGATTTATATGATTATTTGCATATAAATTGTGGGACCCAAAATTTTCATGATTTATATGATTATTTGCAAAATTCCACTGTCATGCCCAAAATTGTCACATGCCCAAAATTGTCATCATTATTGCACGCATGCCCAAAATTCACAATATCCGTGCAAGTAATCATATATGATGTCATCATTCTTGGTGTTTTACTCTTAAGAATTTTATATGATCACAACTTCGCAATATACTCTCTAAACGTACTTGAGATTAAAACAAACACTCAATACATTACAAGATATGTTGTCAGAAAAAAATCATCAAGGCAACCACATAAACATATCCGTGCAAATACAATGAATCATTTCAACAAATACAAGAAAGATCATGACCAAGATAATGAAGATCACAATCTATTTTTAAGTTGACTTAAAGATAGCATAAAAACCCAAAATCTCAATCCTTAGGCACCGCTTAGGCATCAACCAACCAATCAGGCATATTCCACCACGTCCCATGACCTATGGAGATCAAAATCACGCAAGTGTCACATCACATTCCCAAAATTGTTAAATTAAGCAAGTTAAATAATGATCAAAAGTGCAGTTGATTATTACTTTATTTTGTTGTACTTTAGGAATCATTGTACAAAAGTTAAGTAACATGTTTTATCTTGTATTTTCTTAAACCCTACAGATATAAACCCACCCTAACGTCCCGTAAAACTTTCCTAAATCATATCCCTAAACAAACCTTTATTTTAATCAAAATCTCAAAGGTTTAGTCAACTAAACCTTTCATCGACTAAAACTAGTTTTATCGAGCATCATGTTTTACGCCCAACTAAACCTTTGAGATAGCCAACTAAAACTCAAATAAAATGAACTTTAGCCGACTAATCCCTAAATGATAATCGATTAAAAGTGTAAGTTTTTCTAGAAATATCTTTGGTAAAATGCTCCAACCTTTTATCCTAATTCCCTTTGTCTTCCAACATAATTACAAAACATTCTACCAACTTATGGATACATGTTACCATTATAAATAAATCATCCTTCACCATTCTAAAATCATCTAATATCACACAATCATCTCCTCAATAAGATCTCCATCTTCCCAACTTGTGTTAATATCAAGAGAACTATTATAGAGTTCTAGTCCCACAAAGTCATTGAAGCTCAAGCTTAAAAAAAACCCACTTAAAACAAAATCTTTCTTTTCAACCCCTCTTTAGGAAAGTTATAAACCCAATACCCCCTTATACTAAAGCCATAACCATAATCCCATTTGAGCAGCATATTAGTGATACTTGTTTGCTTATTTGTTTAGAAAGAGAAAGTAAATGTTTTAATCATCTATTCTAGTAAAACACTTGGGTTATTGTGTGGAGACCACGAGCGGAAGGACGAGTTTAGCATATTATCAGTTGAGGTTTGTAAGTTAGTATTTCTTCAGTGGTTTTGGTTCTGCCATAAATGGAACATACATAGTAAAGTTCTTGAATACCATATGAAGTGTGGTCGTAGACAAAGGTTTAACCAGATCAAAATCTAGGTTTACAAAGTCTCATTATTCGCTATCTCTATTTTAAATGCTTATATTTATTGATGATTACTTGCGTATCTATAATTATATTTATCACATTCAAATTAATCCTTACAACTAAGTTTAGAATGTTTTAAAATTTATCATTTAACTGATATCCCAATTCACCATCCTCTTGGATATATTTTCAAGCCAATAAGTGGTATCATAGCCTAGATAACAAATACTTATTTTTGAAAATTATATTTTGAGTTTAAAAATAAAAATGGAATGTCTCTCTTATTTTTCCTACAAAGGTATGATCTTCCCTTTTTTAGAAGGATTTTACAAACTATGGGAAAGTAGAATATTTTTTTTATCGAATCTGTTGATTACTATTTATGCAAAGTAATCAGTGATAAAAACTCACCCCTCGTATCTATATTAAACATTGAAAAGAAAGATGAACTTAACATTAAAACTTTTAAGATCTTACACTCCTTTTTAGATGATGGTATTTTAGCCAATGTGTCTCACTTCAAGGAAGAAAATGACTTGTGGACCTTTCTTATTAAAGAATTCATGGAACAAAAGAATGCAAAAGAAAATTCCCTTTATTTAATCATCCATATATCACAAACATTGTGTTAACCAAAAGTACAAGATTAAGTGACTTTGAAAACTCCAATCTCAAAAGATGAAGTTATCTTAGAAGAGTGTTCAACTTCATCATCCGATAAACAAACCAAACGTCATCCGTGTACATAAGACAATGGTGAGGTAAACTCAAAAACTTTTAATTTCGAATACCATTCAAGAAATGAAATAATTTATGAAAATTACCAACTATACCATCTTTATGAAACATTAGTTATAAGATACAAAAACCTTATTAATTCTCATACAATAACTTAAATTGAAAACAAAAGTTTGTACATTGAGTTATAAAACAAAACGAAAGAAAATAATATTCTAACATGGGAAAATAACAGGCTTAAAACAAATTGAATCTATTAAAAAACGAAAATACTTATCATGTATACAAAATAAAAAAAAAATTAAGAAAAGAAGTTGACTTACATGGAAACTCTTTTGGAAATCTGAGTAAAACCCCACTACACCTACTTTTTGTATAATCTTAAATTGATAGGGAGTCATATTCGACAAATGCATAAAAAATATGTACGAGTGTTATTATACTCATTTATGCCCCATAGGTAGTTGTCTTATTCCAATTTTCCAAACAAATTTAACTTTGTGTTTTAACTATCTGGAAAGTTTCATCACCATTCAAGATTTTGAATTCGATTTTTGATTATCCCATTTATGTCAAGTATCACATTATTATATGAATGGTAAATTTGATAATTCCCTCACATATGTCATGCTTTTTTACAAAACCACTTTCGAAACATCTTGGTAAAACCTTTTTGTGTGTATAAATATTGAGGCTTTGCTATCTTAATATTTCCTTAATTCAAACATTTTATAAATTTAAAAGAAAAAAATGAGCGAAACTTACTAGTTTTGCTGCAGCGATAACTTGTATCGGTGAAGCAAAAATGAAAATAGTCCCTTTAGTAAAGACTTGACGCGATTATCTTATCGCTAAAGCATCACCACAACAACAACTTCGCTACATTGATACTTCCGTTGCTAGCGGACAAGTCCTTTGAAAGTATCTTAAAAAATGTTTGAATAGATGCTTAACTTGCATCTTGGCAAGTTTGATCCAATGATGTTCCTCCCCACTATAGCGACATCTCCTCTGATGCATACAGATTTGAAAATCTATCATATATATTTTTTGATATCTTCTAGATATTTGTGCAAAAAGAAATTTTTAGCTGCTGATTAGACATACTGTCACCAACAACTCTCTTGAATATGTTTTGTATAAGAGATGTGTCCTTTGGCTCGTACTTGTATTTGATAAACCCGTTTGTTTGGTTTTCCTTATTTTAAACAACCAATTTTATTATTTTAAAAATAACCTTCATATTTTTCAAGAGGAAAATACCAAGAGAGTCTTTGTGTGTATTCTTTTCTTCCTCATTTATAAGGAAATAAGAATACATTTTTAAAAGTAGTGAACTCATTTTCAAAATCTAGTTCATTTTTCACACATTCTATTATTTGTACTTAATCACCTCTCTTTTGAAAGTTTGTGTAACACCCCATGATTTTGAGACTGAGAAATTAAATTTTTGGGAAAGTAAAATTTAATTAAATTGGAGAATTTTAAAATTTGGGAATTGAGGTCCAAAAATAGAGAACATTTCAAAGTATTCCAGATGATGATTTTGAGGGTACCATCGATCCCGGAAGGGTCGAGATAGTCAAAATGACCGTCACTAGATTTTATTTCGGCTCCGAAATGTTTTTAAGTAAGTTTGACTCGAATTGAAGTAAACGAGTCATTTAAAGTGTGTATTAACATTTAAAACTGGGTTTATAGTTTTAAGGGATTTAAAGCCTTGCGGATCAAGCGTTCTCAATTAGAGAAAGAGATAAAGAGAAAAGAAGAGAGAAAGAAGAAGAAAAGAAGAGAGAGAGAGAGAGAGGAAGAAAACCTTAGAGATTCCGGCCCCAACGCGACATCGAGGACGATTCAACCTCTACAAAATCGAGGCAAGTGTTTTGTGACACCCCGTCTAATTAAATACTGGGCGATCACTCCTTTATTAAATTAAATCAAGGTAAACAGTTGGTTCATTCTCAGCATCACTGTCGATAAAAATAAATTTTCCAATTTAACACCCTAAATAATTAAGCTAAGTGTCAAAACCAGTTTCATACATAACTTTCCAAATTTTATTTGAAGAAAAATTATTTATTTATTTTATTTAACCACATTCAATAAGTAAGAATCACACCACATTTAAATTCTGCAACATAGTCCAATTAATTTAATACATTCTTCAATCGAATGTCAACATACGAAATCTAAAGTCACACATCCAAACTGAATAAATCCCATAGTAACAATACTGGAAATAACTGAAATACAAATGTCCAATAACAACGGAATAATGGAAAGAGCTACACATGCCCAACTAAATGAAAGTACTAAGAGTGGATCCGCATGAACGAAGTCGTCTAGTCAAGAGACCTGCAACTCCCACCTAAGCTGCAGCGCGTTCCTTCCAAAAGATCCTAAGCAAGACGCCCCTGTGGCTGCGCACCTGTAATACATACATATATATACAAGAGAGAGAGAGAGAAAAATGGGTCAGAGACCGATAGTGTATATGATTTTAAAAATTGTTTAGCAAGTATTTAAATTGATACAGGCAATACAACAACATATTAGTGCGACACTTCCTTGAGAAATTCTCAACTCTCTTCTAATGTGCACACCTATTGCACTAACCTTCCCAACGGTTTGTCTTATCATTTTGTCACACTAACCTTCCCAAAAATTTAGCTTATCTCAAATTACTCGTAAGATTTTAAAACCAAACAATATCATTGTTTAAAAAGATACTTCCAATTAGTAGCACAACTCTTGTTTTAGCTCCATTAATTTATAAAGCTTCCCAGTGTCATATTATGATTTTCAAATAAGTATTTTCGATTTATAGTCCAAAATTATTTCTCACGTACCATATCACAGCAACAGTTTAAATTTCCCAAATTTTAGATATATATATTAAGCACTCGTATAATATATACATTCTAACGGCACCAACATACAAACTATGGTGCAGGCATACTCTGCTATCCAATCCCCGCATCGCTCACACTAAGGGATATACAAGTTCGGAATCACTCTCGAACTGTATTAACATATATACACAAACAAGATTGAGGCGAAGTATAGATTCCAAGTCTCTAAGAGGTCAGTACATACCCTCACGTCTCTTAGGGCCGTCTGAACTATCGGTCCGATAGCCTGTACCAAGGATATCTATCTTCTAGGGTACAAGTCAATATCCCCCATAAAGGTCCCATCGAGATAAGACTGTCATAGTGCGGTAACCTCAGGGAAAACAAGTAGCGCGGGTACGTTTTTCACACCTATATAATATATGCATACACAATCATATAAATATACCACTTATTATTATATCAATATAGGTTTCTCTCATCACCCATAATTACAATATTTATCCTTAATTTTCATATTAAGTATTCTTATAAGGGTTCGTCACTAACCTTAACTCGAAGGGTTTCTCCAACTCATTTCGCGACACTCGTGAACTCTATCCTCACATGTATAAAATTCAGTAGGTGTCCTTATTATGTTCCAACGTAACTCTCTTACGCACCTTACCCTTCAATACATAAATTAATCGATTTATAAGTAATTATCCCAAAATGTAATTCTTAGTCCACATTAAGTATCTCCAAAATTCATTCGTATAACCTACTGGTCTCCCCTATCTCCCAAAACATTATATTAAGGATGCCCAAGAATTATTTCATGATAAATTAAATTTAACTCATTTAATGGGGAAATAGGAGTCTGCCAGAAGGGGTCGATCGATCGAGGTCTGGTTCTCGATCGATCGAACCTTCGATCGATCGAAGCTCTAGGCTCGATCGATCGATCAAGCAGGTATTTCGATTTTCTGCATAATTGCAGATACGGGTTCTACCACTTTTCTTCATCCAAATCCATATTTTCCAACCCCAAACGTCCCAAAAACTCTACTACTAACATTATAACAATATACCAGATGTTTCTAACGTAAGGCATGTACATTTCTATCATTTAAACATGGATTATCAACCCAAAATTCTATCTAATTATCAAGAACACTAAAATTTTCTTAAACAGGTTTCTAACACATTTTCTCCAGAATTTCCTTCTTATAATCATCAAAATTTAGTGGTTAATTTCCTCTGCATGGCAAGGGTTTCCAGAATCATCATATAAACCAATACTACATGGATTTTCTTCCATATATTTCATCCCTAATCATTCCTAAACTAATATGGAAATTGCACCAACAAAAATAGAAAGATAAACACTTGCCTGGGATTTTCGTTGTTCTGATTTGCAAATATTTTTGGTGTGGTTGCGTAGCCCGTTGCGCGATCTACGCGTTGGTGGTGGTTGCGGTGCAAACGGGTGGATTTCGGGCCTTGAATTTGCGTTGAGAGCTCTCTCCTTCCTCTCCTATGGCCGTCACTTGTGTTTAGAGTTTCTAACCCTAGATGACAATCCAGATATCTGATATAACCCTTGGAATTTTTGTGGGTTTAATTACCCAAAAAGGTGAAATGTCCAAAACGCCCTCCCGGGGTACCAATTGGGCCTAAAAACGCCCCGAGACCCAAACTACACCCCCGGGTACACTTTTCTGACTATCTCGACCCTCCCGGACGCGTTGGCCCACTCAAAATGACCATACGAACAACTTATAAAATATTCATTTTTATTTATTAATATTTAGTCCTGACGCGACACGGGCGCGTCCCGACTCAAATTTTCAAAATTGTCATTTTATTCTCTCGTGACATTCAATATAACCAATATAATATATTACTTTGCTCATTAGTAATATTCAACAAATTTCCCATAATTACTAACTCTCGTCACGTTAATAATTATAACATAATTAATTTTCGGATTTTTATTAAATAATTCACTCACATTAAATTTAATAAATCCCCAAATTAATATAGCATAAAAATACGGGGTATTACATACTTCCCTCCTAATAACGGAATTTCCTCCCGAAATTCAGAAAATAAGGCATACCTGGTAAAAACAACTCTGGATATCTCTCGCGCATATCTGCCTCGCGCTCCCATGTGGATTCCTCCACATTGTGGTGCTCCCACTGGACCCGTACAAGTGGAACTATCTTTGACCTCAATCTCCTCTCACTATAGTCTAGGATAGTCACCGGTCTCTCCTCGTAAGAGCTATTAGGCTGTAAGTCGATCTCATCTATCGTGATGTGAGCCTGGGCCATATCATCCCGAAGATATCGTCTCAACGGCGAGATGTGGAATACATCGTGAATGCGATGTAAATGCTCTGGCAGTCCCAACCTGTATGCAATCGGCCCAATCCTCTCGATGATGGGAAATGGTCCCACGTACCTCGGAGCCAACTTCCTCTTCTTCCCGAACCTCATCACTCCCTTCATAGGAGATACACGCAATAACACTTGGTCCCCCACACTAAACTCTCGAAAGAACCGTTTCGCATCGGCGCAGCTCTTCTGCCTGTCCTGGGCTACTCGAATGCGACTCCTGATCATCTCAATCCTCGTGGAGGTCTCCTGAATCACCTCTGGTCCTAGCAACTTGTTATCCCTCACTTCGAGCCAACAAGCTGGGGAACGACAAGGTTTGCCATACAAAGCCTCAAATGGAGCCATACCAATCATAAACTGATAAGAGTTATTATAAGCAAACTCTACCAGTGGAAGATGTGGCTCCCAACCTCCTCCAAAATCGAGAACACACATGCGTAGCATATCCTCTAACATCTGATTAGTACTCTCTGTCTGTCCATCTGTCTGTGGGTGATAAGCTGAACTCAACCTCAACTCAGTACCCATAGCCTCCTGAAAGCTTTCCCAGAAACGTGAGATGAAAATATTGTCTCTATCTGACACAATATTCAGGGGCACCCCATGTAATCTGACAACCTCAGCAGTGAACAACTGAGCATACTGACCCGTGGTATAGTCTGTCTGCACCGGCAGAAAATGAGCCACCTTGGTCAAACGGTCTACAATCACCCAGATAGAATCGTGGCCCCGCTGTGATGTAGGCAACCCTGTAATAAAATCCATGGAAATACTCTCCCGATTCCACGCAGGTATTTCCAATGGCTGAAGCAACCCTGACGGTTTTTGATGGTCCACCTTCACCAGCTGGCAGGTAGAACATTTGGACACAAACTCAGCAATGTCCTTCTTCATCCCACTCCACCAGTATTGTCTCCTCATATCCTGGTACATCTTATCTCCTTCAGGATGCACCGTAAGCTGGGACCCATGAGATTGGGTCATCACTGCATGACGTAATTCATCCCCTTCAGGAACTACCAACCTCCCATTAAACCGCAAACCTCCATCGGAACTAACAGAATAGGACTCAGCGCCCTCGGCTAGAAGTCGCACAATTTGCTCCTGGAAAAATGGGTCTGTGGTCTGTGCCTGTATCACCCTCGTAACAATCTCGGGTGTGACTGACATCACGGATATGAAAGAACGTACTACTGCGTCCTGATTAACCAACTCCTTCCACTTTGCTTTCCATACGTCTGCTACTTCGTCTACCGGTCTACG
Source organism: Sambucus nigra (assembly GCA_949130495.1). Classification (NCBI taxonomy): domain Eukaryota; kingdom Viridiplantae; phylum Streptophyta; class Magnoliopsida; order Dipsacales; family Adoxaceae; genus Sambucus; species Sambucus nigra. Next base: position 86,167,803 of record OX422209.1, on the reverse strand, counting down.
ACTCAACGCATCAGCAACTACGTTGGCCTTTCCCGGATGATACTGTATATCGAACTGATAGTCCTTCACAAACTCTAGCCATCTACGCTGACGCATATTCATCTCTCGTTGAGTGAACAGGTACTGCAACGACTTGTGGTCTGTGAACAAACGAAATTTCTCTCCCAACAAATAGTGCCTCCATATCCTCAATGCAAAGACGACCGATGCTAACTCCAGGTCGTGGGTGGGGTAATTCTTCTTATGCGGCTTAAGCTTGCGGGAGGCAAAAGCTATAGCCTTCTCTTCCTGCTGAAGTATTCCCCTAAGTCCCCGTAAGGACGCATCGGTGTAAACCAGGTACTCCGCACCCGTCTTCGGTAAAGCATGGACTGGCGCTGAAGTAAGCTTGTCTTTCAGCTCGTCGAAAGCCAACTGACAAGCGTCTTCCCAAACATATGGTACCCCCTTGCGAGTCAGATTGGTCAATGGACCCGCTATTTTGGAGAATCCCCGAATGAATCTCCTGTAGTATCCAGCTAATCCCAAGAAACTACGCACTTCCGTCAGTGTCGTGGGCTGTCCCCACTCCCTCACAACTGATACTTTACTCGGGTCAACTTCTATCCCCTGCTCAGAAACAACATGCCCCAAGAACTGTACCTCTCGCAACTAGAATCCACACTTCTCGTACTTAGCATACAACTGATGCTCTCGTAGAGTCTGAAGAACCTGCCTTAAGTGCTCGGCATGCTCCTCCTCGGAGTGTGAATATATCAAGATGTCATCTTTGAAGACGATGACAAACTGATCCAAGAACTCTCTGAATACTCGGTTCATCAAGTCCATGAAAACGGCTGGAGCATTTGTGAGTCCGAACGGCATCACCCTGAACTCATAGGACCCATATCTCGTCAAGAAGGCAGTCTTTGAAACATCCTGCTCTCTAATACGTAACTGATGGTACCCCGACCTCAGATCTATTTTCGAAAAGAACGTTGCTCCCCTCAACTGGTCGAACAGATCATCGATTCGAGGCAACGGATACTTATTCCGTATCGTGACCTTGTTCAGCTCTCGGTAGTCCACACACAATCTCAGTGAACCATATCTCTTCTTCACAAACAAGACTGGAGCGCCCCAAGGTAAGGTACTCCTACGAATGAAGCCCTAACCTAACAGCTGCTCTATCTGATCTCGTAGCTCGCATCTCTGCTGGAGCCATACGGTACGGTGCGCGTGCTATAGGTCTCGTATCTGGCAATAAATCTATGACAAAGTCTATTTCTCGACTGGGGGGTAGGCCTGGTATCTCCTGAAACACATCGGAATACTCCCAGACAACTGGGATTGAATCTAAAGGAATCACAACCTCCTTAGAGGTATCCTCCTCTATGTACTACAAATGAGCGGTCTAACCTCCCTCTGGGCGAGGCATCGCCACTACAAACATCTCTTGCCCCGGAATGGAAAAAATAATGCTCCCACCGAAGCAATCAATCATGGCTCTATAAGCTGCGAGCCAATCCATACCAATAATCACATCATGCTCGTGCATGTCTAAAACTAACATGTCTGCAGGTAATACCAAGCTACCAATCTCTACCCCCACTCCCCGGCATATAAAGAAAATAAGGGACCCACTCCCCAGTGGTGAGTCTACACACGTCACTGTGCTCTCTGCTGTGGCTAACAACCCTAAGGCCTTCGCAAAATGCGTAGCTATAAAACAATGCGTGGCCCCCGTATCAAACAAAACTCGACCCATAGTACCATGGATAGGAAACATACCCTCAATCGCGGGTGGTGCCTGTGGAGCTGCTGCCTGGTGGACGTTATAGACACGTCCATACTGTAATTGCCCCTGCTGCACTGGAGCTGCTGGAATGGCTGGTAGGGCTGGCACCTAGGCTGGAGCTGGGAGGGCAGGTGGAAAAAGTGGCCTATGTGGCTCATTACGGGCACCCTGCTGCTGTGGGGCCCTCTCTCCCTCTGGACAATCCTGGCTCCTATGGCCGTTCTTACCACACCCAAAACATCGGCCTCTGAAATTACCTCCCCTCTGACCCTGCTGACCAAGGCCCTGCTGGCCGATACCTCCCCGCCACTGGCCCTGATGAACACGCTGTTGGCCCTGTTGGCCCTGCTGCTGACCCTGCTGTCGGTGTTGGCCTTGCTGACCTTGATGATTAGGCTGGCCCTGCTGACCCTACCTATAACCCCCAAATCCCTGCCTAGAATCACCTGAACGGAATCTCTTAGCAGGGTCCCCCTAATGGGAACTCTGCTCGTGCTGACGAGTCTGTCCATGAGATGGTGCCCCACTGGCACTATTACCACCGCCCCTGCCTTGCTGGCTGGACTCTCCTACTCTCTTGCTTCCCTGAAGATGGAAGCAGTGATCCTGGCAATGTAGCAACGCGGCATTGAGTACATCAGTGAAAGTACTTAGGGATAAATTCCCAATAAGGTGCTGACGGATCCTCCAAGCTAACCCGTCGACAAACATCATAATCTTCTTGCTCTCATTAGGTTCCTCATCTGGCACAATGGTGAGAAGTCTCATCAACTCCTCCTCATACTCCGCTACGGTAAGACTCTCCTGCTTCAGATTCAGTAATCTCCGCCTCATCTCAGTCTGCACGGCGGGTGGAAAATACTTGTTGTCAAATCGCTCCTAAAATGACTGAATAAGGATCGTGTCCCTCTCCTCCAAAGTGGTAGTGGACTCCCACCACTGCAAAGCGGCTCCCACCAGCTTAAAGGAAGCCAATAACTGCTTCTGCACGTCGGTGCACTCATACATACGGAGATGCCGCTGGATGTCTTTCTTCCATTGGCTAACTGTGACAATATCGGAGCTACCAGAGAACTCAGGGGGATGAGCTTTCTGAAAAGTATTCCGAACCCTCTCCCATGCAGATGGAAGCTGTGCTGGTACTGGCGCCACTGCCTGAACCTGGGGTGGAGCCTGCTGAGTCACCGCTAGTGCGGCATTCATCGCCTGAGCAACAATGGCGGCTACTTTTTTTGCATTCATTGTGCCTTTTGTCGGAACTGCTGGCTGCTCGGCCTGGGCACGCCTATCTTTCGGAGCACGTCTCGGAGGCATCTGAAACGTGAACAAGTATATTAGTCTACAGTTATTATCAAATCTCAAATAGATGAAGACTTAAACGTAAAAGCAAGAGTACAACAATCCTAAAAATAGGGCTCTATTGCAACAACGTTAAGCTGAAAGCGAAATAAGCCGTACAGATCCTATGGACACTAGAACTAGATGCTCTGATACCACCTGTGACACCCCGCCTAATTAAATACCAGGCGATCACTCCTTTATTAAATTAAATCAAGGTAAACAGTTGGTTCATTCTCAGCATCACTGTCGATAAAAATAAATTTTCCAATTTAACACCCTAAATAATTAAGCTAAGTGTCAAAACCATTTTCATACATAACTTTCCAAATTTTATTTAAAGAAAAATTATTTATTTATTTTATTTAACCACATTCAATAAGTAAGAATCACACCACATTTAAATTCTGCAACATAGTCCAATTAATTTAATATATTCGTCAATCGAATGTCAACATACGAAATCTAAAGTCACACATCCAAACTGAATAAATCCCATAGTAACAATACTGGAAATAACTGAAATACAAATTTCCAATAACAACGGAATAATGGAAAGAGCTACACATGCCCAACTAAATGAAAGTACTAAGAGTGGATCTGCATGAACGAAGTCGTCTAATCAAAAGACCTGCAACTCCCACCTAAGCTGCAGCGCGTTCCTTCCAAAAGATCCTAAGCAAGACGCCCCTGTGGCTGGGCACCTGTAATACATACATATATATACAAGAGAGAGAGAGAGAAAAACGGGTCAGAGCCCGATAGTGTATATGATTTTAAAAATTGTTTTGCAAGTATTTAAATTGATACAGGCCAATGCAACAACATATTAGTGCGACACTCCCTTGAGAAATTCTCACCTCTCTTCTAATGTGCACACCTATCGCACTAACCTTCCCAACGATTTGTCTTATCATTTTGTCACACTAACCTTCCCAACAATTTAGCTTATCTCAAATTACTCGTAAGATTTTAAAACCAAACAATATCATTGTTTAAAAAGATACTTCCAATTAGTAGCACAACTCTCGTTTTAGCTTCATTAATTTATAAAGCTTCCCAGTGTCATATTATGCTTTTCAAATAAGTATTTCCGATTTATAGTCCAGAATTATTTCTCACGTACCATATCACAGCAACAGTTTAAATTTCCCAAATTTCAGATATATATATTAAGCACTCGTATAATATATACATTCTAACGGCACCAACATACAAACTATGGTGCAGGCATACTCTGCTATCCAATCCCCGCATCGCTCACACTAAGGGATATACAAGTTCGGAATCACTCTCGAACTGTATTAACATATATACACAAACAAGATTGAGGCGAAGTACAGATTCCAAGTCTCTAAGAGGTCAGTACATACCCTCACGTCTCTTAGGGCCGTCTGAACTATCGGTCCGATAGCCTGTACCAAGGATATCTATCTTCTAGGGTACAAGTCAATATCCCCCATAAAGGTCCCATCGAGATAAGACTGTCCCAGCACGGTAACCTCAGGGATAGAGTTTCTAACCCTAGATGAATGTCCCATCGAGCCGTCACTTGTGTTTAGAGTTTCTAACCCTAGATGACAATCCAGATATCTGATATAACCCTTGGAATTTTCGTTGGTTTAATTACCCAAAAAGGTGAAATGTCCAAAACACACTCCCGGGGTACCAATTAGGCCTAAAAACGCACCGAGACCCAAACTACACCCCGGGTTCACTTTTCTGACTATCTCGACCCTTCCGGACGTGTTGGCGCACTCAAAACGACCATACGAACAACTTATAAAATATTCATTTTTATTTATTAATATTTAGTCCTGACGCGACACGGGCGCGTCCCGACTCAAATTTCCAAAATTGTCATTTTATTCTCTCGTGACATTCAATATAAACAATATAATATATTACTTTGCTCATTAGTAATATTCAACAAATTTCCCATAATTACTAACTCTCGTCACGTTAATAATTATAACATAATTAATTTCCGGATTTTTATTAAATAATTCACTCACATTAAATTTAATAAATCCCCAAATTAATATAGCATAAAAATACAGGGTATTACATGTTTAATCTTGCTAAATAAGTCATTTGTGTATTTTATTTCATAATTTGTGGGTTAAAGAATTGTATTTTTGGATATAAGCATCAAAACCTAATTTTTGGTTTAAATCTTGAAATTGAAGATTTTAATTGGGTTTAAGAAATATAAACTGATGAGGCTAGATATAGGATGAGTTTTAATGTTTGAAAATATGTTGGGGTTGAATATTAAGTGTTGGAAGAGGTATAAAACGAAATTTGGAAGTTTTGGGTTTTGGAGAAATTAGTCATTTTCGTGGCTTACTGAACTAGCCGAATCGATTTGCCCCTAACGAATCGATTCGCCAGGTTGCAAAAGACACAGGTATTTAGGGACGAATCGATTCACCCCTAGTGAATCGATTCGGTAGGTAGCAGACTCTCCGATCCTTTGGACCGAATCGATTCGGATGGGCCGAATCGATTAGGAAACATGGTTGTTTTAGGGGACTTTTCTAGGATGATCTCTAACCCTTTTTGGTTGGGTTTATTGATTTAGGGCCTTCTCTTATGATGAAAGAGATATGTTTTGGAGTCACGCAAGGGGTTTCTCACACATTATGATCATGGGGACTCCTTGGGAAAATTTGGGAAAAATATATCCAAGTATGTATTTGGAGATGTGTGCACAGATTGTGGGGAAACCTCATTGGGATCGAGAATTATATTTATAGACAAATAGTAAGTGTAAATGTGTTGGGAGGCTAAGAACTCTTAGAGAGAGTTGCGAGTGTATGTTGTGAAATTTTTGGGCCGACATTTATATTGAATCCTTATAAGGATAGGATATGATTCAGACATAGTTGGGGCCCAATGAAATAGAGTGGTCGCATACCCTTAGTAATGATAAACTTTAAGAAATAAATCCGAGAGATCTTAGACTAGGGGATTCACAAAGGTGATTCAACCGTAGTCGAAAATCGAGAGCGATGGGATCATATTACCAACTGGAGTAGAGTGTGTAAATCTAGTTGGGATAGATGTTGTTTATCGGTGTGTGATTTACAACGGGTATTTTCCCTAAGAAATGGGATTATTTGATGAAAATAAGATTGAGCTTGAGGCTTATAGACTATTAGTTAGGTGTCTACCGATAGTCGAAATTATTACTAGATTCTTTAATTTTCTCTCGGATATAGATGGTATGTGTGGTGATGGTTTCCTACATGAAATCTTGGGTGATAACCCTAAGGTTGAATATATATATATGATTTTGGGAGACTATTCATCATAGGAAAAATGATTGAATATGTTTCAAGTGAGGGATTGTATTCACATATCGAGGTAAATTAAATGAGTTTGTGGTGACGGCCTGTATATTGAGGACTATGTATACTTATAGCTGAGTTTATATATCGTATGCATATGAACAAGAATTAGTTGTATATATGGATATATGGATATGTGAATATATGTGTATATATCTATATAGATATGAATATATGGATATATTTATGTTGTGGAAATACATGGTATGGATATTTAAACCGTATATGATGGTTTAATGTTTGATCATATGATGGGATCATATGGATGTATGTATATTGTGCATGTGAACGATATATATACTTATGAGGTTAAGCATACCCCGCTCATGCTATCATTGGGAAGTTTATGCGTAGAGGGTGAGCATCCTGGCTTAAGGAGCAGGGTGTGGATATTCCCCAGGTCATAGTCGTCCAGTGTGTTATGATGTGATATATATATATTTTTGGGATGAGACGTGGTGGGTATGTTTCGTCTCATTGACGGTTGGGAGCTATGACCGCTTCCCGGGACGTCGTGTGTGTGAGTTACCACGAGATGGGTATCGTTGAGCCCCACCATGGTGGTCCCCAGTTGCTACGTAAGCCGGGCACTGGGAAGATGATAGCATGGTGCAGTTTTATCAGCAATATTTATAGCCGGGTGGATTATGTGCATGTCCATTGTACATCAGATATGATATGTACACTTGGTCATGGGTATGGATGATGGTATATATATATATGGTTAGAATAAAATGCCTTTATATATATTTATATATCCTATAGATGAAAGGATATAGAATCTTTGTGGAGTACATCTTGGATGATTATGGTGTACTAGATGATTGGGGGATTGATGTATCGCATTTTAGGAATATTTCGGTTACATCATCCTAAGGATATTATTTGGAGATTTTAGGTTGTTCTTATGGTAATCTATATTTAGTAGTATTGTATGTATGGAATAATGGATCTCTAGGATCGACATTATCAAGGAGTAGTGTAACGGGGTGGTTCCTTGTTTGGATTTCGCTTTGCGAGACACCCCACGCAAGAAACTTAGTGCATTGTTGAGATTAGAGAAAAGTTATGTCAATAATTTGGTATGGCATAATGGATCTCCAGGATCGACGTTGATAAGGAGTAGTGTAACTAGGCCGTTCCTTGTTTGGATTTCTCTCTGCGAGACACCCCACACACGAAATGCAGCGCAGCGTTGAAATTGGAGAGAAGTTTTGTCATTAATAAATGTTGTATGCCTATTATTTAGAAATGAAATTATATGTTTCAACCCAAATGCATATGGGTAACTTATTAAGATTTATAATTGGTTAAATTATAAACCGGAATCCATTAAGCCTCATATGTCATATATGTTTGTAAAAATACTTAAGGGTGTTTAGAAAGAGTGGATTCTTGGGTTATGATAGGAAGGAAAATCTCGTGGGTATAGGCTAGGCCTATGATAAGTTAGGTTGTCCTGAGAATTGGGGTAATTTAACTAAAAATTGAGGGTGCGAATAGGTGTGCTCCATTAGATGAGAGGTGAGTTGGGGTTTCACGAGAGTGCGATTCCACTTTAATTATGAAATAAGTGCATCGATATTTATTATGCATGGTTAACACACTTGATAAATATTTTTCACACTAGGGCTCTGACCCATTTACTTTTCTCTCATGTCTGTATATATATATATATATATATATATATATTACTACAGGTGTCCTACCGCATGGATGCCGGATGACCTTCTATCCAGAGTCTTGGGAGCCGTGACAAGTGCGGACTGTTGCGGGATGTAGAATGTAGTCGCCCCCTCCTTTTAAAATTATAGTTAGGATTCATGTTGTATATCGGGTTTGTACCCAAGGGATATTTATATACATGTTTATATTTATTCCATTTCAGTCATTGTATTGGCTGTGACCCGACAGCTTATTCGGGTTTACCCGATATCATTTTATTCTAGCATTTCATTTCTCATAGTTCTTTCATGCATCTTTCTTTCCTTTATTAGTAGTGTTAGTTTTTTGTTTGTTGCATATTTTATTTAATTTTAGCATCTCACTTGTATGATATCGGGTAGTTAGTCCTATATTTTATAGTACCGACAGTTGGTGTTGAGATTGAGCCATCTGAAACTCCTGATTTAATGTAGTACAGGGCTGGCCACCCGTTATTATTTTAAGCGGGGTGTTACAGTTTGATTAATATAAAAAAAGACGAAGCTTTTAATAAATAACTCATTTTCATAAAACTATATTTCTACACATTTTGCGTCTCTCTCCCAACGCGAAGTATTGTGATATTTGAGATTATCTTTTGGGGTACATATCATCTGTGATCTTCAAAGCTTAGAGATAAAAGTTTGTGCAACATTGTTGAAATGTGTCATGATATTGCGATGTTAAGATTTTTCATTAATGGATTAGATTCTACGACTTTCTATAAGTGTTTACCAAATTTAGTGAGAATGTTTGATCAACCCAAGGGTTTTCCCATTAGTGGGTTTTCAACCTTGTACATTTATTATTGTGACCTTATTTTCCTCTATTATGGATTTTATCATCCATTGCATAAGCAAAATAAAACAAGGAATTGGTTAATTAAAATTTGGGTAAATTTTTTTAACATGATATTTTAGGAGTGCAAAATAAATTTTTGGTGGGCCCACATTTTGTTAAGAAATACTCACTCTCATCTAGTATTAAAGCTTGGTCCCCTTTTCTTAAGGTATAAAAACCTAGAGGTGGACCGTGCATGTTTGTTTTACAATGGAGGACAATAACATTTACTTATATATATATATATATATATATATTAATGAGGAAATTGTTCAACCTTCCTATAGTTTTTGCTGTATAGATGGTGGTTCATAAAATGATAAAGAATTATATCAATATTCTTCAATTAGTGTTAAATGATCTTCTAAGATTGACACCATATATTGAAAAATGTGAAAAATAAAATGCTTCTCTAAAAATGGAAGGGTCCCTTATGAGAAATATTTAATCTCAATGTTTTTTCTTAGTCAGAGTATCCTCTTAATGGAGAATGAGAATAAAGAATTTCAAGAAAAATTAAAACTTTTGAAATGTGAGTTGGAGTAATGTAAAATTATAATGACTTTTGAGAAAGAATATGAACTCTTTTGAAAATGAATTAGACCTAGCTAACTAAGGGTTAGCATAAAATATGTATTAAAAGGATGGTAGAATTGCTTTTAGCCCATACTAAATCATCGGTTAGTAAATATAGAATTGGTTTTGAAAACGCCCATGGAAAATCTAAATCCGTGGATAAAACTATTTTTGTAAACTATTCTAAAGAGAATCATGTTCTTGAAGATTCTTAATCATCTTTTGATAAGAAAGTTATTTCATAACCTTTGAAGAAAATTGATCACCGTTTTATGTATCATTGCAGTTTTTGCAAATGTGGTTGTCATTTGAAAAATATTGCTATTTTTTTAAAAAACACCAAGGTGAATAAGAAACCTCGCTTGGATGAAGTGTCCACCTTAGAACGTGAATTTTATTATGTTTTTGATAAATCTATAAATATTTTATCAATATTTGAAAAAATGACAAAACCTTAACAAAGTGACAATAATTTAAGGGAATGAGGGAAGAATACCAAGACCAGAGTTGCCTAGAATTAGAAAGGAAATTATTTTATTATTCATACTGTATTAGTTGCCCAAAATGATTCACAATCATATTTATATAGTGGGTACTGTTGGCTTATGACAGGAAACCAAGATTAATTTTCTAAACTGGTCAGGAAGAATCTCGGCCAGTTACTTATGGAGATGGGAAAAAAATCTAACATTATTGAGAGCAATACTGTACAACATGATGGTTTTCCTAGGTTAGATAATGTTTTTTGGTGAATTACTTAAAGGCTAACTTCCTTAGAATAAGTCAAATGTGAGACGATCATCACAATCTTCTCTTTATATATATATAAAAAAGGAATGTTAATTCCTTAATCCCAATGGTAAATTCATTTTGAATGATACTAATGGATAATTGTTAAATAGTTTATATATATATATATATATATATATATATATATATATATATATATATATATATATATATATATAGTTCGTAATAGTGCTAAGGAGTATGTGGAAGATGTTTGTCATAAGAGGTTAGGTCACGTGAAATATAGAGATCTTAGTTCACATACTAGGAATGAACTTGTTCATAATGTACCTCTTTGAGGGACGACTTCTTCTCATGTGTGTGATACTTGTGAAATGGGCAAACAAATTTGTAGTCACATAAGAAGTTGAATGTCAGGTCTACCTTGCATGTGCTAAAACTTTCACATATATACATCGTGGGTCCAATGCGTACAAAAACGTAGGTAGTAGACATAATATTATTATGATTGTAGATGGTTTCTCTTAATTCACTTTTGTAGAATTTTTTTCCTAGAAATTCCAATGTCGAGGACATTTTTATTACAAGTGCAAACAACTTCAAAATAAAAAACCATGCACTATCATTAAAATCCATAGTGATCATATAAGGTGATTTGAAGGAACGAGTATATAGAATGGGGTAATAAGTTGGAATACACCATGGATTTTCATCCCCTAAAATGCCTCAAAAAATGAAATAGTCAAAAGGAAAAATTAAACTATCCAAAATATGCCTAGGTCCATGTTGATTGGCAATAATGTTCTGAAAAGATTTTGGGCAATAGATTTTCATATGGCTTGTCACACTGCCAACCGAGTTTGTAGAAGGTAGAATAATAACCAAACCCCTTTTGTGAGTTGGAATGGAAAGAGGCCTATACTAAAAAACTTTACAATATTTGGAAGAAAGTGTTACACACTCAAAGATAGACAATATTTAATAAATCTTGACTCTAGAAGTGAGGTATAAATTTTTCTTATTCATTCCATAAATAGTCATGCCTATCGTGTTTTTAATTGTGTCCCTTAAAAAATTATGGAATCCATTAAAGTCGTAATTGATGATAATGATTCATTTGACTTCAAAGAGAGGGACAGTGTAGACATATCTTCAGTTTTCCCACACATTAAAGAATAGGGGGAAGATTAAACAGATGATTGAGAAGATGTTTCTACACTACCTAATGAGGTTGTGAATGTGACTTTTGTCAAGAAAGACCATGACGATTACCCCATTTTTATTACAAAGTGCAAACAACTTCAAAATAAAAAACCATGCACTATCATTAAAATCCATAGTGATCATATAAGGTGATTTGAAGGAACGAGTATATAGAATGGGGTAATAAGTTGGAATACACCATGGATTTGAAGGAACGAGTCATAATTATGGAGCAAATACTTAATCTCAACTCCAAAAAGAAGTTAACTTTCTTTGTTATAAATTAACGATTGAACCTAAGAATGTGAAGGATGCCTTGTTAAACGAATATTTGGTCAATTCTATGCAAGAAAAATTAGCTCATTTTGCTAAAAAAGAAATTTGGAATCTTTTCCTCTTGACTAAATATGTTTATGTTATCAGTACTAAGTGGGTTTTCAAAAACAAGTTTGACGAATATGGTGTTATTTTAAGGAACAAAGAAAGGCTAAGTCCTAAAGGTTATACACAAATTTAATATGTAGACTCTAATGAGTCTTTTACCTCCATCGCTAGTTTAGAGTGGACCATTTACTCTTAGACATAACAACTACGGTAGAATTCAAGCTCCATAAAATGAATGTAATTGGTTCCTTTCTTAATGGAAATCAATGTGTCACAACTAAAGGACTTTGAGGATTCCAACTTCCCAATGGATGTTTATCACCTTAAAAACTCTTTGGATGGCCTTATACAAGCACTTAGATCTTGGTATGAAAGAATCATATCGTATGTTGAGGGAAAAGGATTCAAAAGAAGAAATATAGAAAATACCTTATTTTTTAGATCTTGTGAGAATAAGATTGTGCTAGCCAATTAATTTATAAGGACACAAGTATACAATTGAGTCTTAATGTAGTGTTGGCTCAATTCCGAAAAAAATCATTTGAGTCATAGGGTAGTATTGAGTGAGTATCCTTCAATCCTATGACATTTGAAGTTTAAGTTGAAGACGTTCTGGCCTGCTTTTCAAGAAAACATCATTGACAAGTTTTAGTGCCACGTTTCACGTCATCAACATCATATTTCAAGTCTCCAAAGGCATGAATGCATTTTTATATATATAGGGAGACTTGGAATAATTTTACTAAGGGTCTAATTTTATTTTAAAATAAATTTTACTTTCAGAAGGTTATTTTAGAACTTAGAATAAAACGTTTTTGGGCTTAAAATGAAATTTGAACTTTCTGGGATTTCGTTCGAAATTGTCGATCGAATGAGTTTGTCATTCGTACTGGAATTTCGTTCGATCGAGTTTACCAACGAGTTCCCCATTTGGGAACTGGAATATCGTTCGAATTATCGTTCCAACGAGAATGTTGAACGACTTTACAAATTTTACACTGGACTATCATTAGATGGGTCGTTCGAATGAAAATCTCATTCGAACGAGATTTCTAGGCGGGAACAGTTTTGGCAGTTTTATCCCATTTTTCCACTACTTTGTCCCACTATCTTTTGATAGATTTTAAACTAACTTCGGGACAGACTCTTTCCAAGACTTTTACAACACCTTTGAGATCTTTTTGAGAGAAAATATTTCCAAACAAAAGTCCCAGTTTTCATCTATCAAAATTAATTAAAAAATAACCTTATACACATGTGTTTACACCCATAAAAAGGTTTAGTTTATCCAAGTTTCTAATTCTATATATTTTCTTGGAGTGTTTTGGCACCGAGTTAACTTTTCTACCCAAGAAGAAAAGAGTTTGGGTCCTATTTCTCTTCCCCAACAAAAGGAGTCACAGTTTTTTACGCTGCGGTGTTCCCTCTTGAAGAAAGGCTTCGTGTGAGGGTGATGGTGTCCAAGAGCCCCATCAGTGGAGTCCGAGACTGCGGAGGATTCCATGGTTATTCGCTAGGCAGAGGTTGAATATCGAAGGAATGTGTCAAGGCTTGAAGGGAGTCGAGTCTGTTGTGTAAGTCCTCTTGTCGAGTCTTTGTATAATTCATGCCATACTTAGTGAATTTGTTAGGCCAGGGCTGTCCGAGGTTTTTTCTCAATTTGGGTTTTTCCTCGTACATCGATGTGTAGTGGTTTGTTTATTTTATCTTTTGTAAAATTCACCTTAGATGCAATCTTAGGTAAAAAGATAAAATTTGATTTAAATCACTACTTGTTTAATTTGGTGCAAAAATTAAATTAGGTAAATTTTAAGTTAATTTAATTCAAGTCCCTAATTTGGTAATATTGAAAATATTATGTAGGCAAATTGTAGGACTTGTGTTAAATTAATTTTGGGTTAAATTTTTAGTTTAATTTTAATTTGAAAGGAATTTAATTTGAAGGTGTGTGTGTTGTGTTGAACCATCTTTATTCCGCATTAAAGGAAATTCCTATTTTTAAATTAAAATTGGGGGTCTACGTTTCCAACAAGTGGTACTAGAGCCGGAGCGCTAATTTATTGCGTTACGGTCGTTTTAAATATTTTTGATTAAAAATGGAATTTTCCCCATTTTCGATGGTTATAGTTATGCGTATTAAAAAGCGCGTATGAAATTGGCACTAAAGTCTATTGATGAGAGGGTTTGGTTGTCAGTTGTTAACGGGTGGTCCCCATCCACACATTTTCTAGAAAATGAGTGTGATCCCAAACCGGTAGATAGATGGAGTGAAAATGAATTTAAACTTGCTAATTTTAATTCTCGAGGTTTAAATGCCTTATTTAGCGCGGTCAAACCGGATGAATTCCGACGTATCATGACGTGTGAAACCGCTAAGGAAGCTTGGGATATATTACAACTCACTCATAAGGGAACTAGTGTCGTTAAGGCTTCTAAAATCCAAAACTTCACCACTAAATTTGAAATAATCCAAATGAATGAAAAGGAAACATTTAATGAATTTTATACTAGACTTTCCGATATAGTAAATTCATCATTTAACTTGGGAGAGAAAATACCCGACGACCGACTAGTAAAGAAAATTTTAAGGTCCCTACCTGAGAGATTTATCCCTAAAGTGATCGTTTTAAATTATTTACCCACCTTGAACTCTACCAAAATTGAGGAACTAGGTGGTGATTTACAAACCTATGAACTAGATATGTACCCCTCCAAAAATGAAAAGAAAATTGATAAGGGCATTGCTTTGCAAACCCAAAAGGAGGAAAGAGAGTGACAGTGACTCGGAATACATGGCTATGTTTTGTAGGAAATATCGAAAATTTCTTAAATTTAATAAAGATAAGATTAAAAATGATTTTAAGAAATTTGAAAATTCTAAGCATGACAAAGCCGAAAGGATCCCGAAAACTATTAATGAAAATCGTAATAGGGACAAGTCAAATAGGTGTTATAGTTGTGAAAGGTATGGCCATAAGGCTTTTGAATGTCTCACTAAACTAAGGAGAGAAGGCAAACAACCAATTTCCTATAATGCCACCCTTAGTGATGAAAGTGAAAAGGAAGAGGGACCTAATTCCCCCATTGAGCGTAACTTTATCGCGTTCATTGCTAGTTATGTAAGTGATAGTAAGAAATCATCCAATGATGACATCTTAAAACATAACACTTCCGAGGCTTTTATTTGTGAAGCTCTAAAAGATAATGGTAGTGAGAGTGAAGAAGAAAGAGATAATGAAAGTGAAAATGAGGTTGATGTGAGTGAACTTCAATTTGCATTTCAAGAATTGTATGCCGAATCTATAAAATTAATAAGGGAAAATTTGAAGTTAGAAACGAGTTTAAAGGAGCGTGCCAAGATTGTCGATGAGAGTGCGTTAGTTGATGACCTTAGGACACGAGAGAGAGCACTTCGAGAGATGCTTGAGTATGTAAAAGGAGAGAGAGATAGCCTTAAGGTCTTAATGGAATCTTTGAAAAAGGAGCTTCTCACATTTGAAGAGCGCAATATTTTATTAGAGTCTAACATTTTAGAATTAGAAAATAAATTAAAAGACTCTAGTAATGTCAAATTTGATTTGGAGTGTCTTTCGGAGAAATTAGATAAAATATGAGGAACCGTCCAAGTAAAAAATGACACATGTGGTTTAGGCTTTGATACTTGTCATGAGTCTACTCATAAAGTCAAAACCAAAGTTTTAGGATAATCCTCTAGGAACACTGTTATAGATCATTCCTTAGGTAAGTCTTTTTATCGAGTCTTTAGGTGCTCACATTGTGGTCGAAAATATCATCTTAGGAAGTTTTGTTTTGATCTTAAACAAGGTCCTAGAAAATCCCAACGTAAGGCAACTGAGGTAGCCAAGATTCCTATATCCCGAGATCGTCATTCATCATTAGTTTGGGTTAGGAGATCCAACTTGGTAGCTTTATAAGACATGATTTTTTGTTCTCATTTACTTTCCATGATACCTCCTTCGCTAAATCTAAATGTTGAAGGTGTTAGCTGTTTGCATAATTTAGCTTTTGTGCTTCATGCTATATTCTCATGATAATTGTATGCTTGTTTATCATTTTCTGGTCATTGCTTTATCACATATAACTTGCTAGAGTTATGATTTTTGTTTATCTTTTTTATTGTAGTCCTTTCATTTTAGTTTGCATTAAATGGAAAATACAAAACAATTTTTATTTATCGTTTGTGTTTTATCTTATGAGTTATTTAAGCTTAATGAAAAATACAAAAAGATTTTCTTTGTCTTTTGAATAAATATTTTTATGATTGGTTAAAAAATTTCAAAAAACTAAAAAAGATTTTTTTTGTGTGTATTTTAGTTTAACACACTTTATGTGGCATATATTGTGCATGCAAGTTTATCTTAGACGCCTCTATCCTTGTGATCTAGGTAGAAAGCATTGTAGTAACATTCAGGCCGATAGCCCAACTGTATTCATTTATTCTTTTATCGCCTTTTAGTGTGACATTCGATTTGGTTGTATTATGTTGTATTGAGTGTTCGGTTATTTTATTTCATTTCAATTGTTGCATATAAACTGTGAATGTTTTATTTAGTTGGTTTGATTAAAAAGATTAGTTAAATAAAATTTTGACGCAAGCCTAATAAGCTGTAATACCCCTTATTTATGATTAATTATTTTTATATTAAATTACCTTGTGAGTAATTGTATAAAATGAAGAAAAGTGGAGTAAATATTACTTTAAGTGATTTAAGACATAATCTTTACTAAGTTGCATATTTACTGTTAAGCGAATGTAAATAGTGTAACATTATATTTTGTTGTGTCGTTGTGCTTTAAGCGACGGTTATGAATTATATTCCAATTGAATTTATATTTCAGAGTTAATATGATGTTGGAATATAAAATAATTTACGATATTCCGAATGCCAGATTAGAGGGTACGGTTAGTCCGGAAATGGTTGATATAGTCAAAATAAGTACCAAGTTTTGTTTTGGGTTCCGAGGAACTTTTGACGAGTTATAACTGAATTACAATGTTACGAGTCATTTTAAGTGTGTAGTAGCATTTAGTATTGGACTTAATACATTTGGGTGTTTTAGTCTTACAAGAGCATTTATTTCTCATTTTATGTTTATAAACCTAGAGAGAGTTAGAGAGAAGAAAGAGCTTGGGTGAAAGAGGAGAGAAAGCGAGAGTTGGAGATTTGGGGCTTGGAATCATTTCAACGAGCAAAACTTCGAGACTACAATCTATGACACCCCGCCTAATAAAATATCGGGTGATCAGCCCTATATTAAATAAAAATAGGAATCCCAGTTGGTTCATCCTTAGCATCACTGTCGAAAAACTTTTTAAAACTTACTAACCACCTAGTATTCCAAAAAGCTGGTGCCAAATTTTTAGCTTTTTAATTAAACAAAATAGTACATGCAAAAATAAATATAAACCATTCACACAACTGAATTTATTAGTTTAACTACTTGCCGAATAAACCATCGGCCACCCAAGTAAATAGTTCAATAACAAACATCCAACTATAGAATAAATAAATCTGACAACTGCAACGAAAAAGTCTGGGCTACATGCCCTAAGTAAACTAAAATTGAAAGATGATTCTTACTCTAGGAAAGAATAAACGATGCGTCTAATCCAAGCTCCTTCAAGCATCCACATATGTCGTAGATCCATGTCCCTGGAATAGAATATCAATCCTGGCGTCCCTGTGACTGGACACCTAAAAGATTTTGAAAATAGTTTTATAGCAAGGGTCAGAACCCAAAATATTTTGAAAAAATTTAGCAAGTGAATCAACTGCAGTAATTTAAAATGCATGAATGCGCTTCATATTTAAGTTAGTGTCGCACTCTCTTGAGGAAATTCTCATCCCTCCACTATTGTGAACACCTAACGGTTACCTTAACCCCACCTAGTTGTACTACCCCGTCCAACTATTCCTGGTATAATCTCCCCCTTGCCATACTACCCTAACCCGAGTATTATAATTCATGGGTTATAAGTTATCTCACCAATTAACTTAATAAATTCCTTTTTAAATAATATCATATAACCGTGACACAAATTATATAAAGTAAGTACATGACACACTGTATTATGACCCACATATAATATTACATCTCATTATATACGCACATTTACTAAAACATCCACACATAATTCATATGTATATCCATCCCTCCGAGTATACCCTCACCGGATGATTCCCTCTAAAGTGTTATCTCACTAGGTGTGCTAACATAACCTAGTTACCCAAGTTAGAAATCGCTCACAAACCTGGACAAAATATAAACGTAGTGGAGGCGGTCATATTCCTTCACTGAAAGTGAGATAAGCCCCTCACCCATATACCGGACGCTATGACTTGGGGATATACTCGCCCTACTCCTCAAGCTAGGGGATTCACCCACATCGCGCAACCTCCCTTGATAGCACTAGGGTATGTAAATTAAATAAATATCTAGTCACTGATATTTAATATCACACACAATACACACACACACACACACACACACACACACACACACATATATATACACACTATCACTACACCGTATATATATAATATAAACCCCAGCTTTATCGTGTACTCAAAAACTCGTAACACTAACCTGAAATTTCCCGAGTCTCTGTCCCAACTCAACTTAATTAATTTTTTCACTTATTAATTTATCATCTTCCCGAGTCACTCTAATTTATTTAATTCATACATCAATTAATATAATATTTTCTCCGAATCTATGGTCCGACTATAATATAAATACTTTACACATTATTTAATATAATACTTGCCTGAGTCTATGATTCGACTCTAATTTAATTAATTTACACATTAATTAATTTATTACCTTGTGTCACTCAACCAACATACCCATACATGCTCACTCACTCCGTATATAATTAATTTGGAATCTAATTCCCCAAATTTATCCGTAAAGTGCCTCACGTAAATCCTCCCTAACTCCAATTACTTTTCCCTATAATTATTAGGAATATGTGCTTCATAATTGCTTATCACTAAACAACGCATGGACATTAAATGTTAAATTAATTTCCCTTTATATATAAAATTGGAGGATCTATCAAAAATCTGGGACCATTGATCGATCGATCCCATGGGTCGATCGATCGATCGAACAGGTATCCTTTTTCTCCGACTTGCTGTTTCAGCCATTAACGAAAATTCGAGCTTTCTTATCTCAAATTCCATTCCCAATACATCATATCCATCATATTTTTACATCTATTACGAACTCTAATAATTGTTTAAACCTTTTAGCATCAATGATTTTAAAAAATCTTCATCCACTCAAGAACACAAATTTCCATGGTAAAATCCCAATTATCATTCACAAATCTGATCCCACAATCTCAATAAATTCATCTCTAACACTGATGTTCTATTATGGTTCTAATGTCAATTAATACTGAATAGTTCTATAACATCAATTGGACTGTCAAATCACTCAACCGTTTAAATTTATAAAAAACCATTTCATGCAATAGCCCACCCCAAAAATGAATTTAGGCTTACACCTCCCATAATATGAATTGATTATCATCAATTTAAGAATCAAAACAGTTAACCACTTGCCTGGAGTTGTTCGTAGAGACTGATCCGTTAGTATAGTTATGGTTGATGACGAACACTCACTTTTGTTCCTTAATTTGACTCCAAAAGATCCCCAATTGGCTCTTGATTTTCTTCCCCAAATTACCTCTCAAGCCCTAGGTTTAACTGTCGTTCAACACTTCCCCAATTTGGTTTAAAACCCCTAATCCCATTTTTGGCCACATGGGCCTAACTAAAATGGCTCGAATAACCCCGTGTGGGCCCAGCTATGCTAAAAAATGCTCTGAGACCCGATTACTACCCCCGAGTACTCTTTTTTGACTACCTCGATCCTTCCGGACTAAACCGCGCACTCAGAATTATCATCCGAATTACTTTATAATGTTCTCCAATTTTCAACCTCGAAAATGTGACACACATTAATTCGAACAATTTAACTTAAAGTTGCCAATTATAAATAATTCTTCCCACTTAAATAAATTCTCCAAATCATAAATTTCAGTTTCTCCAATTTAAATGTTTTTATCTCTCCCAAAAATAATTAAATACTAAATCCTCAAAATTATGGGGTGTTACATACTCCCCCCCTTACAAAGGAATTTCTTCCTCGAAATTAAGATAAGCCTTGTGCTCCAAGTCCCGAATAACATTCCCTATACCTGTGACTCTAAGCTCGCTACATATATCTCTCCCTCTTCTAACTAAGAGTTACGCAAATATGTATTTTAATTAACTAGGGCGCCCATACACCCTGTACTCGTGCTTAACTGCACAAAAGTTACTCTAATTAACCACGGTGCCCATACACCCTATCCTCGTGCTTAACTGCATGAAAGTTACCCGACTATGCTAGCCGTCACCCATAATATGACTTCCAACCGTAGTCATATCCCCTATATGAATAATACCCGGGTACCCAACCCATATACTAACGACCAAACATCTCCCCACTTCCAACGTTGCGCTAATTTTCATGCTTGGGACATCTCGCAAGGCGAAATCCAAACAAGGAACACCCCCGATACACTACTACCTAACATTGTTGATCATTGAGATCCGTTAGACCCTCAGTCCATAGCACATACCCCCAAATACATGTCTCTTAACACGAAAGCATACACGCCTACCCTTATGCTACAAAAGACAACATAAATTACTGCGCCTTTACTATCACTAGTTCTTGCGCAAAATAAACCCCGAGCTATCTCTACCTGCTCAAAAATAAATCTAACCACCCTGATTCACTTCAGAAGACACCCCTACTTATCAGGATAAAATATGAGAACAAAATACCTCATTATGTGTCTATCGCACCACGCAATACAACATATATGCCACAATATATAGGCTCGACGCCCTCTTTGGTGATACCTAGTAAAAATTCATGCTCTGGTGTCGCGAACAGCAAAACTTACCCCCACTATCCACAATAGTTCAAATCGGTCGCTATCCAGCCGATGTTTGGGAAAGGTCATCAATCCTACTCCCATAATTCTTGAAAGTAGTCATCTCTCGCATAATTCAAACCTTCTCACAGTGTACACCTCCACTCTCTCATGGTTAACACCAAAGGACTCCGCTACCCCACAGATTTTTTTTCTACATTATGGCTGCTACAACCAACGCACCCACTGAATTAGACTTACTCGCGAACTCTAGTGAAAATAATTCTTATATTGTGACACCCTCACTGTCACTCAAAACATACCCCGTGCCCATAGGATAAAAGATAATTACTTCCATACTCTAGCTGCAATGGTTGATCCTCGGGTTCCTGAGAAGATTCCCCCTGCCCGAACGCCCCCATAACTTGTTGTAGTGGCTGTAGATACAGGACCTCGTCCTGTAGTTGAACCCTGACTCGCTTAGGACAATCTCTCTTCACGTGTCCCGCTTCCCCACAATAAAACACCTCCTAATAAATTCACCCTGCCACTGATCCCTTCCTTGCTACCCTTGTCGGATGTCCTGGCCATCCTGTCGATAGCCTCTATCTCTAAACCGTTTGGCCTGATTCCCCTGCCAGGAATCCTACCCCTGATGTCCCCCTGTCTGCTTCTGGGACACCCCACTAGTACCGTTCCCTCCTATTTTATCTGACTGGATGGTTTCCACTCCCCTCCTGCTTATTTTCACGTGCAAGCGATATTCATAGCAGTGCAGGGTGCTACATTAATGACATCTGTATAAGCTATTATTATGGGATTTCCAATCAAATGTTGTCTGGTCCTCCATACTAACCCATCCATGAACCTTGCTTTCTTTCTTTCTTCATTGCTTACCTCATCCGGTACAAAACTTTCCAAATGAGTGAATTCTTCTTTGTAATCGGCCACTGAACGGTCCCCCTGAGTCACCTCTCTGAATTGTCTCCTCATTTCGGTCTCAACTGCTAGTGAAAAATACTTGCAGTCGAACCGCACCCAATAATATGAAATAGCTAATGTATCCCTTTTCTCAACTGTGGTGATCGACTCCCACCACTGTAGCGTTGCTCCCACTAACCTAAAGTGGCTAGCATTTGCTTCTGCACCTCATTGTAATCTACCATGCATAAGTGACGCTAGATGTCTTCCACTAACATGCTAGAACCACATCTGAACCCCTTCGAAACTCTGGTTGATGCCTTTTTTGAAAAACCTCTCGTACTTGCTCCCACTCCGACGGCCCCGGTGGGCCTGAACATCCGGTACCACTAATGCCTGTGGCTGATCTCGTGGAAAGTACCTTGCCATTGCGATCATCGTCGCTTTAACTGTCTGCGCCACTAATTCAGTTACTTGTGCTTTTGAAATCATGTCTGGAAGTTTCTTTGGTAACTCTTTCTCCTGATGAGCCTCTCTAGTCTCATCTCCCGCTGCTGCCCTGTCTGCTCTCCCTCTCCTGGGCAACATCTGAAATTAGAATCGAATCGTATGAGTTCGCCCTCAAATATAAAGTAATTGGCAGAAGAACATAAATGCGCATACATATAAGAATGCAACAATCCTATGATAGGTCTCTATATCAAAGAATGCTAAGCTAAAATGTGAAAAGCCGCACAGATCCTAAGGACACTAGAACCCGATGCTCTGATACCATATGTGACACGCCACCTAATAAAATACCGGGTGATCAGTCCTATATCAAATTAAAACAGGAATCCCAGTTAGTTCATCCATAACATCACTGTCGAAAACTTTTTAAAAATTACTAACCGCCTAGTATTCCAAAAATCTCGTGCCAAATTTAAACTTTTCAATTAAATAAAATAATACGTGCGGAGCTGCTGCAGCAAACGTATGACTTGAAAGAATCATCATTCAAGAGTCCCTGTGTCTGAACACCTAATATATATATATATATATAGCAAGAGAGGGAAAAATAGAGAAACAGGTCACAACCCGAGTTTGAAAATATTTAGTAAGTGCATAAATGCCATATTTTAAAATATGAAGTCTCTCATATTTAAACTGGTATCGCACTCCGATTGAGATACACCACACCCCTCCTCTAATAGTTCACACCTATCGTATGCATTTTTAAACGACCTAGTTAAGCTACCCTGCCTAACTAATCTCCTTATCCCATCTTCTAAAACCTTATAACTATCACCTACCCTACATGAGGTAATGTAAATTATACCATAAGCTATCGCATAGGCTTTAAGTCGATATAATCATCAATGTGATATATATATATATATATATATATATATATATATATATATATATATATATATATATATATATATATGTATATATATATAGTTCTCGTTTCTATATATATAACCATACCGTTCATAATTCGTAACTTTCACTAGTTTAAAATGTCATTTTCTCTTTAGTATATAAAGTACCGTATATATATAATTCTCATGTTAATATACGATTTACATTATATGAATCCGAATATAAGTCTCCCGAAAGGAGAATAAACCCTCATTCATTTTACTCTTTACACAAGTCAAAGCTATATGATATCTCGTCTTCATATACAAGCAATATACAATACGCAACAATTATAATTATACCTATTACAGTCATAAGTATAATAACCTTCCCATAGAGATATAACTCGAGGATGCAGACTTAAGTGCCCATCCACATCCGGGTTTGCTCAATAAACCACGGTACAAAGCCAGACTCACTCATGATCATGGCATAAAACTAAACGATGGAGGCAGTAATATTCCCTCCTGAAAGTGGAATAAACATTGAACTCATAGGCGGGACGATATGACCTGGGGATATACTCGCCTTGCTCCTCAAGGTAGGGGATTCACCCACATTGCGCAACCTCCCTGGATGACACTATAGAAAATATATAATCCGGGTGTCCATCCCTATGCCCGGGAAAGCTTGTGGAACAAGCCTCTAAAGTACAAATACACCAGTCACATATAGATATGTTTATATTCATATCATATATATATAAATAAATATATATATATATATATATATACCATAACCACTCCTACATATATAATACATATCACTTCTAAGGATTTATATGTAATCCCAAATATACCAATTCATAATACTTAAATAAGTATACTATCTACTTATATTCATTCCATAGATATCGCATCACCTATAGTAATAGCCGTCAATACACTTATCGGATAGACGCTTAATCCGCTTTATCCCATAACCTAAATTCCATCCTAATTGCCTCCTAGGATTAACTCAAATGCAATTGGCCCATATTTATTCTAACTACATAAATATATCAACATACGCTTGTCGACGACTTCTCGTGAATGTTACTCATCCTAAACATTCATTAAATCCACACCCCGGATTGCACACAAATTAGCTCGAGGTTCCCTCTTTCGATCCAAGGTTTACTCACCCTCAATTCCATCATCTAGGAGTCCTAATGTCATATCTAGAATCCCAAAAAATAACCTCCAAATTTATAATTAACTTCCCCTAAACTTAAAGGAAGAAAATTTCCAACATCTTTTAAGGAGAATCGATTCGCCCCATTTGCGAATCGATTCGGACCAGCGAATCGATTCGGTCTAAATTCGAATCGATTCGACCTGAGATAGTTTGACAGGTCTTCCTATGCAATTCGATTCGGTCGAAATCCGAATTGATTCGGCCTGTCTGGAGTTGACAGTTTGGCCAATTTTTCTTAAATCTCCAAAACCCAAAAATCATCCCAATCTCCATTTAAAATATAACTCGGATTTATTTCTATGAACCCAAAGTTTTTATATCTCCTCAAGTCCTTTAGAAATCCTCCACTCTATTTGGGAACCCCTACTATTTATCTCTAAATAATTCTATCCCTAATCTCTGACTAACGATTTCGATCTCGGACACCCTCCCATAGAAAAATCATTACTAATTCAATAAAAAAAAAATACGCGGTTAGTGTCCACGCGATCGTAACGAAAAGATATATAAATTTTAGTTTTTGACCAAAAGCCGAATCGATTCGCTTCCTGGACGAATCGATTCGGAAATGATGTTGTGTCACTATTCATCATCTTCTTCAATCCTTATTTTTCCCAACACTCATCCAATCCCATTTCCATGGATCTTAACATCACCCCAACAACAATATAAACATCTCCACACTACAAATTACCCAACACAACAATTTATTTGGGGATTTAATCAATTAAACCAAGAAAATCAACCATTTACTTAATTAAACCCTAACTTTCATTTCTTCCAATTTCTCACTATAATTTACACCATTGACATGGACTTAAGCTTAGAATTCATCTACTATCATCATCACAATAAATCCTTATGAAAACTTCTCCCCAAAACCCATTTTTACAAGAATCCCCCAACCCAAAAATCATATAGTTTTCCATTACCAACTACAATATGACAAGCAAACACACTAAATCATTAAAGCAAGTTAAACACTTGCCATGTGGATAAAATCTGACGATCTCGAGTCGAATCCCGCGGAGTTTGGTCGAAAATCCCTTCCTTTCTCCTCTTTTTCCTCTTCCTTTCTATTTTCTCTTCTTTATTCCCTTTCTCTCTCTCTCTCTTTCTCTCTTTCGTGGCTGAATTAGATGGGAGATAAGGGTTTATCCCTTATTAAACCAAAACTTGACTCGTATACTCAATTGCGAGTCCCTACTAGTCCAAAAAGTCACCGAAACCCAGACACTACCCCCGGGTACTCTATTATGGCTATCTCGGCCCATTTGGAACCAACCGTGCACTCAAAATCTCTATCTTAGTCACTTTACAAAAATTCACTATTTAAACCCAATACATCTCATTACGTGTGTTTTTTAATACGCGTGTTTTCCAATCAAAATATTATCATTTATCGGTTTACCCAACTGCGACATGTAATTAAAACAATCCAACTCATTTACTTAATCCCGTAAGAAAATCTAATCCATGTAAATATTAATCCGACACCAGCCAACTAATATTTACTATTCACGTTAAATTCTAAATTATTCAATCACACTCACTTATGCAATTTAAATCTCTATAAAAGTATGGGGTATTACATACTCCCCTCCCCCCCCCCCCCACCCCCACAATGGAATTTTGTCCTCGAAATTTATATATAACCTGCACCACCAACCTAGGATCACAATGGTCCCCTACCATGTAACGATTGACGGTACCCACCTATGTCGAGGCGTATGTTCTAACGCACTATTTTAACCACAAGTCTGACTACATCTCTATATGCTAAAATACTACCCCAGTCATAAGATTAACTCTAACAACGATAAATTACACCTAGTGCTTGTATAATGGCATGTAAAGAGAACGAGCCTATAATCACAACTCTAACATATCGATCTTATCGGAAAGCCGACACCCTAAGCATCCATTTTCTTACCTCACGATTTAGAATTTCCCTCAAAAAGGAAACTATATTGGAACGTGGCTACTCCCGCCAATCTTCCATCTCAGGAGTGCTAACTCTCATTTCATCTATATTATTAGATTATTGCATATCCCATACGACGTTCCATCCAATACATTCCAATTCGGTTTATCACTTCCCCAAATCATATTCTTCAGTTATATCCCTTCTATTTTGGACGGTATATAAAATCAACATACTTCCTCGGCCTGGTGCTAACACCTGGGTACTTCTAACCCGAATAATTCAAAATTCAATTATTCCTATACCTGGAAATCCAATCCTTCTTAAAGTTAACCCACTAATCTTCTCGTGGCTAACTAACTACAATCTTCCTAAAATAGCGTTACCTACCCCACTGGCCTTACTTCCTAATAACCCTGAGATCGAAGTGTTTCCTACACGCATAAAATGATTATTATACTAACTATATACCTAGCGGACAAGACCTTTCCTAACTCCCGATATTAGCTCGGTTTCATGTGTGGGACGTCTTGCAAAGAGAAATCTAAACAAGAAACCCTCCCATTACACTACTACCTCGCATCATCGTTCATCAAGATATAACAGCCTAAGGCACACAATCGAGACTGCTAAAATCCTATCTCGTAACCATCCTAACGCGCTTCTACCTCTATGTCCTTCCGTTTTGGCGAAATGGAAAGTCTAACTAATCTTGGCGTCTATACACTACATAAATGTTACGATCATCATACACAAACGTGTTACCTCAGAATTTTCCTCCTAGCCACGACATGGACATGAGCCTCGAATAAATTCCCTTAACCTTACCTCACCCTCTTACTTCCCGCATGAGAAACATTAATGTTCTTTTCCACGACACTTCCACTTCCATTAGCCTTTAATCATCACGTGACTTTCAGCTAATTTATCATCAAAACTACATCCTAGCATACAATAACATCTCTCTACTTTCAACGTCATTAAGGTTCATGTGTGGAGTGTCTTTCAAGCGAAATCCAAACAAGGAACCCCTCTAATACACTACTACTACATAACTTTGTTGATCGTGGATGTATGTCATCATAAAACATGTAAAATAATAAATCCTGCACACCTTAGATCATATGTATAAGGTCCCCATGCACTAAAGTCATGCTAGTGAAACATCCACTCACCGAAGTTCCATCTAAATATATAATAAAGGTGAGCTCAACCCGTATCCAGGTGAGATATCGCAAAAACAACCAGTTCCACCCTGGAACCGCGGATACAATAGCATTGCAATTACTAGACTACTATCGCTCCGACTATCCACGAATTATACTCAGAATAGTACTATACTCGGATAACACACACAAGACGAGCAGGGCAAACCAAAAATAAGTTCAAAATAATAACACCCGCTTCTATAGCGAATGGAGAGAAAACAAAATCCTGCTATCGCAGAAAACATATAGATATGCCTCTATAACTTTACCGATACTACCACTAAACTCGAATCACAAACACGAATCTAGGGCAAACAAAATACCGTCACTAAATCTTGACACAAAAAATATACCTCCTTCATCCGAGGTGAAACTTATAATAATAAATTTTCTAAAACTCTGGTTGCTCTGCACGACTTACCAGACATAGTAAACTTATCTTAATCGAGCCAAAAACTACTTTGTTCACTGTCGGCCCCTGACTGATCTCCATGTGAATAATTCAAGAACAACATTCTCTTCATTTCTGATAAACCAAAGGAACTAACGGTTAAAACCATCCGTAAAATCCCTATATGAGCAAAACATCTTGCTCCCTCAAATATGGTGACCATCGTTCCCACCATTTAGACATTGCTCCAACGAGTGAAAAAAAATTCCTCAATTTTTCACATCTGGGCATTCCTATACCCCACTCTAAGCCAAATATTCTAAGCCCTATACTTCCATCGCATAAGGCTACACCTCCTATGCATAACTTAAACTTCAACGTATGGTCCTTATCAAGTACCCTTTCAAACTTTTTCCCAATTTACTTCACTGGGTAATACAAGTTTAGCACCACTCTCTACTATAGTTGTACGTGGATAGTTACAACTACTACACTTTAGTAGTCGTTGAAGCAATCCTTGACAATGCTACAAGGGGAGTGACCTCTACTGCGGTCCTCATCCTCGACTTCAACTAATTGCTCCAACTAAGCCACGACTTCTGCTGCCCTCATAACGGCCTTCCTTGGTCTCCCTTCATCGATTAGCACATGAATCTCGAATAAGCACGCAAAATATTTACTATAATCTTACATAATGGCAGGAGAATGAAATCTTATAACAGGAATCAACAATCTTAATCATAAGGCTCTATATCAAATCAAAAGCAATGCTGAAAGCGTAGTATGTTCGCACAGATTCATAAGGGCACTATAACCTAATGCTCTTATACCATCTGTAACAGTATGCCTAATAAAATACCGGATGATCAATCCTATACCAAATTAAAACAGGAGTCTCATATGGTTCATTCTCAGCATCACTGTCGAAAACCAAGTTAATTACTAATAGCTTATTAGGCTAGCGAGAAAAAGTTATTTAACTAATCTTTTTAATCAAACCAACTAAATAAAACATTCACAGTTTATATGCAACAATTGAAATGAAATAAAATAACTGAACACTCGATACAATATAATATAACCAAATCGAATGTCGCACTAAAAGGCAGTAAATGAATAAATGAATACGTTTGGGCTATCGTCTCAAATGTTACTACACTGTTTCCTACCTAGCTCACAAGGATAGAGGCGTCTAAGATAAACCTATATGCATCCACAGCTGTTGCAGTAAATGTCTACCTCGAAAGAATCATCATTCATGCATCCCTATGTCTGAACACCAAATATATATATACATATATAGCAAGAGAGGGAAAAATAGATAAATGGGTCAGAGCCAGAGTTTGAAAATATTTAGCAAGTGCATAAATTCCATGTTTTAAAATATGAAGTCTCTCATATTTAAATTGGTATCGCACTCCCATGAGATACACCTCACCCCTCCTCTAATAGTTCACACCTATCGTATACATTTTTAAACAATCTAGTTAAGCTACCCTGCCTAACTATTCTCCTTATCCCATCTTCTACAACCTTATAACTATCACCTATCCTACATGAGGTAATGTAACTTATACCATAAGCTATCGCATAGGCTTTAAGTCAATATAATCATCAAAGTGATATATATATATATATATATAGTTCTTGTTTCTATATATATAACCATATCATTCATAATGCGTAACTTTCACTAGTTTAAAATGCCATTTTCTCTTTAGTATGTAAAGTGTCGTATATATATAATTCTCATGTTAATATACGATTTACATTGTATTAATCCGGATATAAGTCTCCCGATAGGAGAATAAACCCTTATTCATTTTACTCTTTACACAAGTCAAAGCTATATGATATCTCCTCTTCATATACAAGAAATATACTATACGCAACAAGTATAATTATACCTATTACAATCATAAGTATAATAACCATCCCACCGAGCTATAACTCGAGGATGCAGACTCAAGAGCCCATCTGCATTCGGGTTTGCTCAATGAACTACGGTACCAAGCCAGACTCACTCGTGATCATGGTAGAAAACTAAACGGTGGAAGCGGTAATATTCCCTCCTGAAAGTGGAATAAACATCGAACTAGTATGCGGGACGATATGACCTGGGGATATACTCACCCTGCTTCTCAAGCCTGGGGATTCACCCACATCGCGTAACCTTTCTAGATGGCACTAGAGAGAATATATAATTTGGCTGTCCATCCCTATGCCTGAGAAAGCCTGTGGAACTAGCCTCTAAAGTACAAATATACCAGTCACATACAAATATGCTTATATTCATATCGTATCATATATATTTACCGTAACCACTCCTATATATATAATACATATCACTTCTAAGGATTTATATATAATCCCGAATATACCATTTCATAATACTTAAATAAGTATACTATCTACTTATCTTCATTCCATAGGTATCGCATCACCTATAGTAATATTCGTCAATAGACGTATCGGATAGTCGCTCAGTACTCTTTATCCCATAACCTAAATTCCATCCTAATTTCTTCCAAGGATTTACTTAAATGAAATCGGCCCGTATTTATTCTAACCGCATAAATATATCTACATATGTAAGGACATAAATTTCCAATTGAGTCCCTATATTGTTTTGACTTAATTCCATGAACAAAACTGTGTTTGTAATATGTCATAGGGAGATTTTATTTTGTCATGATCCCACTTGGTCTATGACGTATTGAAGAAACTGAAGACATTGCGGAAAAGCTTCAAATAATTAATTATGATGAAGTTTAATTAGTTCAAGTTTATTCGTCTTCAATTTAATAGCATTCCAAGATCACACAGGTATGAATGCATATTGTTAATGGGATTCATAATTGTTTTTATAAAACATAAGGATTTAATTTTATAAGAAAAATATTTTAAAATGTTTTAAATGTTTTACACTTCGTTTTATTCTGATAAGCACGAAAATGAGTTTAACTTAATTGGATCTCTTTTGGAAGAAACGTTTTAAAGAAAAATTCAAACTTGAACGCGTCACATTCGAACGATAGCTGGCTCGTTCGAGCGAGACGGCTATGTCGCGTGAACGACTGGTCAATCTCATTCGAGCAACACATTTTTCTAGGCATTTATTTTTTCCTATTTAAAGTGTGGTTGCGTTAGAATTTAAAAAGTGTGCAATGTGGAAAACAGTTTTCAATCCAGTATGAGTTTTGCACATGTTTTTCTAAGGTTTCAAAGCTTAAACACATCCTTATATGTTTGCAAAGATCCGAGTTATCATTACTATATGTTTATGTGATCTTGTTGCACCCAGAAGGTTTGTTCTATACCTGAACATCTGGGTTTTGAGATGAAGAAAAGAGAAGGACTTCTTATTCGACATCGTAGACGTATCAAAGCCATCTGGTGGACACCGAGACATACATGTACGCGTGTGTTATCGATAGGTATTATGGAAGGACTTTCTGCGTGGGCACTATGAGATGAGTGGTTGAAGATCAGAAGAGCGTCAAGACCCGTAGGGATCGAATCGTTGAGTGAGTCTTTTGTCTGTTCGTTGTAATTCCATATTCATAGTGATTGTTTGGCTTGGGTCGTCCGAGGTTTTTTCCCGTCTTGGGTTTTTCGTCGTACATCTTGTGTTGTGAGTATTCTTTACTTTACTTTACTTGATTTAATCACTAGATGCATGTTTAGGATTAACTAAGATAAAATAGGTTTAAAGTAAAAATTGGTTTTTCACAACTTGGTCTGGTTCTAATCAAAAGTTGGATAATTTTTGGTAAAAATTGGTTTGATTTGAAACACACTCGTGTAGGGCCACTCTATAACATACGCTTGTCGAAGACTTCTCGCGAATTTTACTCATCCTAAACATTCATTAAATCCATACCCTGGATTGCACAAAAATTAACTTGAGGTTCCCTCTTTCGATCCAAGGTTTACTCACCCCCAATCCCATCGTCTAGGAGTCCTAATGTCATATCTAGAATCCCCAAAAATAATCTCCAAATTTATAATTAATTTCCCCTAAACTCAAAGGAAGAAAATTTCCAATATCTTTTAAGGCGAATCGATTCTCCCCACTTGTGAATCGATTCGAACTAGCAAATCGATTCATTCTAAATCTGAGTCAATTCGGCCTGAGACAGTTTGACAGGTCTTCCTATGCGAATCGATTCGGTCCAAATCCGAATCGATTCGGCCTGTCAGGAGTTGACATGTTGGCCAATTTTGCTTAAATTTTGAAAACCTATAAATCATCCTAATCTCAATTTAAAATATAACCCGGATTTATTTCTACGAACCCAAAGTTTTTATATCTCCTCAAGTCCTTTAGAAGTCCTAACACCCTATTTGGGAACCCCTAATATTTATCTCTAAATAATTCTAGCCTTAATTTCTGACTAACGATTTCGATCTCGGACACCGACCTGTAGAAAAATCATTATTAATTCAAAACAAATCAGAAAAATACGCGGTCAGCGCCCATGCGACCGTAACGAAAAGATATACAAATTTTAGTTTTTGACCAAGAGCGGAATCGATTCGCTTCCTGGACAAATCGATTCGAAAATGACATTGTGTTACTATTCATCATCTTCTTCAATCCTTATTTTTCCTAACACTCATCCAAACCCATTTCCATGAATCTTAACATCACCCAACAACAATATAAACATCTCCACACTACAAATTACCCAACACAACAATTTATTTAGGAATTTAATCAATTAAACCAAGAAAATTAACTATTTACTTAATTAAACCCTAACTTTCATTTCTTCCAATTTCTCACCATAATTTACACCATTGACATGGATTTAAGCTTAGAATTCATCTGCTATCATCATCACAATAAATCCTTAAGAAAACTTCTCCTTAAAAACCCATTTATACAAGAATTCCTAAACCCAAAAATCATATAGTTTTCCATTACCAGCTATAATATGAGATACAGACACACTAAATCATTAAAGCAAGTTAAACACTTGCCTCGTGGATAAAATCCGACGATCTCGAGTCGAATCCCGCCGAGTTTGGCTGAAAATCCCTTCCTTTCTCCTCTTTTTCCTCTTTATTTCTCTTTTCTCTTCTTTCTTCCCTTTATCTCTCTATCTCTCTCTCTCTCTCTCTCTCTCTCTCTCTCTTGTGGCTGAATTAAATCGAAGATAAGGGTTTATCCCTTATTAAACCCAAAATTGACTCGTATACTCAATTGTGAGTCCCTACTAGTCCAAAAAGTCATCGGAACCCAAACACTACCCATAGGTACTCTATTCCGACTATCTTGGCCCATCTGAAACCAACCCTGCACTCGAAATCTCCATCCGAGTTACTTTACAAAAATTCACTATTTAAACCCAACACGTCTCAATACGCGTGTTTTTTAATATGCGTGTTTTCCAAATAAAATATTATCCTTTATCGCTTTACCCAACTGCAACATGTAATTAAAATAATCCAACTCATTTACTTAGTCCCGTAATAAAATCTAATCCATGTAAATATTAATCTGACACCAGCCAACTAATATTTACTATTCACTTTAAATTCTAAATTATTCAATTACACTCACTTATGCAATTTAAATATCTATAAAAGTACGGGGTATTACAATAATGAACAAATTTAAAACCTGTGTCAAACTGGATTGAGGATGAGTTTAGGTGGAGCACTTTTAATTCACGTGGGCTTAGTTCAATTTTCGAAAACATCACCCCCAACGAGTTCTGACATATCATGACGTGCACCACATCAAAAGAAGCGTGGGATGTTTTACAACTCACCCACGAAGTCACTAACGCAGTCAAAGAGTCTAAAATTCAAAATTTAACTACTCAATTTGAAACGATTACCATGCTTCAGACTGAATGTTTTGATAATTTTTATGCACGTTTGTCAGACATTGTCAACACTAGTATTAATCTTGGTGAGCCTATACGATGCACAAGTGGTTAAAATTATTTTAAGATCATTGCCAAAATATTTTATCCCTAAAGGGACAATTTTAAATACCTTTGGTAATTTGGGCAAAATTAAAATTAGAAGATCTTGTAGGGGACCTCCAGAGATATAAGATTAATATGTTTCCTGACGCTATCAAGCCTAAGGATAGAGGGATAGCACTTAAAGCCCAGTCTAAGAAGAAAAAGAAAGTGAGTTTTTGTGAGTCTGATTTTGATATGGCCATTCTTGCAAAGAATTTTAAAAAAATTCTCAAGTTTTCAAAATAAAATTCTTCCAATAAAAAGTTTTTTTGAGAAAAAGAAAGGCAAGGCCAAAGAAAGGGTAAGAAAGAGAAAAAGGGTAAGGGAGATTTAGAAAAAGTAACTTGTTTTGAGTGTGAGGGAAAATGTCATAAGTCATTTGAGTGTCACACTAGACTTGGGAGAGAGGGCAAGAAAGTTTATGTGCCAGTCACCCTTAGTGATAGTGAGGATGATGTGAAAGATTCCAAGGAAAAGTCTTCACAAGGAAAGTTTGTTGCCTTTTCAGCTAGTCACGTGAATACACCCATTTTGCCCCATGACAATGAGGATACTTGTGCACATGAGACCCCGAGGAGGATTTGAGTGTTTCTAGCGAGTCTGAGAGTGAGTGGGCTAGTGAGGGTGATAGTGAGCTCCATATCGCATTTTCAGATTTGTACACTGAGACTTTAAAGACTAAAAAATTGAATAAGGAGTTAACTCATAGGTTACGAGATTTGGAGATAAAGTTAGAGAGATTGAGGTAGTTTGAGGAGAAAGCGAGTCAACTCGAGAAAGTAAAGATTTCCTTGAGTGAACGGTTGATAGCTTTAGGTCAGGGAAAGTGTGAACTTATAATCCGTGTGTCACAATTAAAGAGTGATCTTAAGCACGCCCTGGAGGTTAAAGTCACTTTAGAGAACACAATAAGAAGGAAGGAAAGATGGTTCTCAATCCCATTTTGGGTAGAGGTGAGAGTTTAGGAATAAGTCATGACGGTGCTTCCACTTCACAAGTTGCACCCGAGTCGGTTCCCACTTCAGTGTAAGATTCACATGGCTCTCAACCCAACCCACCTACGCGTCCCGTAAATTCAAGGACCGTTAATTAAATAATATTTTGGGGAAAAAATATTTTATTTTATTGGGAGAAATTAAATTCATGATTTGGGAAATTCTTAATTTGAGGAATTTATTAATTTGGCGAATTGCGGATTAATTATTTGGACTATTTTGTGTCGCATTTCGAAGTAAAAAATTTGGAGAATATTATAGATTAATTTGGATGGCATTTTGGAGTGCATGATTGAGTCCGGTAGTGTCGAAATAGTCCGAAATGAATGGTTATAGGTATAATATGGGTTTAGGGACATTTCTAGTCACATTTGAGCTCCCAAATAAGTGTTTGGGCCCTTTTTAGAAGGCCCATAAGCCCAAAAATTGGATTTAAGTTAATAACCCTAATTGTGAGAGGGTGTGGGGACTTTAATTCATTTTTAGAAGACCAAATTAAGGAGAGCTGAAGAAGGGAGCAGCTAGAGGAAATTTCTAGAGATTAAACCAAGAACAAGAGAGGAGACCATTGAATTAACCCATCATCTTCATCAAAGAATTTGATTCTACAAACCCTAAGGCAAGTGGTTTAACTTGCATTTCGATTAACTGCATTTTTCCCTTTTCATATTATAGAATGTGTGAATTGTTTAATATGTTAGGGTTAGTTCTATATTTGAAATTGGGGATTTCATGATTGTGATTTAAAAATATGTAGTAATGATGTAGTTAGATTGAGAAAATCAAATGGGTGGATTTAGGATGAATCTTGGAAAGTTTTGGGGTAAAATATGTGTAGAAATTAAGGTTTAAAAAAACTGTAATGGCAGAAATGGGTTTTTGGGCAACGATGGAGGAGAGAGAACACCAGGGTCGTTCGAACGACCTGGTGTCTCGTTCAAATGATAGCCAGAGTCGTTCGAACGACATGGCTAGTCTCTTGAATGACGTAATTGTATTCTGGCAGATTTCTTCCATCCCCTGATTTAGACCTGATTGTTGACTTTAGTCATTGGCTACTGTTTTGGGTGAATCTGAAACTTTGGGTTATAATTTGGGGTTTGAAATGGTAGAAATTACCCATGGATTAGTAGAGGATAAATCTAATGAGATCTAAGGTTTAATTTTTGATATTGTGAACCTTGAATTTTAGTGGGTAAACTTATTTGATAGTAATTTTACGATGATTCGTGGGAATTTAAATTTGGAATTAGAATTTGGTTGAAATCTTGAGTTTTATGTAAATGGTGAAAATATTTTGGGTTCCATTCCTTCAATTCATCAATGGCGTTAGATATGATGAAGGGTGTTGATCCTTCAATTCATTAATGGCGGCAAATATGGATGAAATAGAAAGAACCCAAGGTCGTTCAAATAACGTTGTTTCCACAAACCCTTTTTCCAATTTAAATTCCCACCCCTGTTTGGTTCAGATGTTTTAAGTGAGGAATTTGTAAAAGATAGATTAATAAGGATGCTAAGCTTATTGAAAGGAATTGAATGATAAATTGGGGATTCTGAATTTCGGGACAAGCGAGTTATAGTCGGGGTATATATGGTTGAGTGACACCAAAATAATGGAAATTGATTAGTGTATGATTAATTGAAATTGGGTCCGATTATAGACTTAAATATGTTAGGCTAGTGTTACGAATATAGTACACGCGTAGCCTCGATTTGATATATATATATAAATATATATATATATATATATATATATATATATATATATATATATATATATATATATATATATATATCAAGGTTCTAAAAAACGTGGGGCGTGATCAAGGCGTGGAGGTCAAGCCTTAAGCCTTAAAAGCCTAGGCGGGCCTTAGGCGTAAAAAGGCGTGAAAAGGCATTTAGGCCTTTTTAATACATTTTAATAATTTTTAACCTTAGCAAGGCTATTAAAATACTAAAATTGTACATATCATAACAATATGTCTAAATATTTGTAAATTAAAATACTATTTAATTATTTTGGATGAGATAATGGTCCGGATTGTAAAAAAATCTTTAAATGGCAATATCTATTCATTAAAGCATTGTTGTTTTTAGAGAAAAAGTGCGCCTTAAGGGTTTTACCAAGCATAAGGCGTCAAAATCTTAAGGCGAGGCATTTCTCCCAAGCCTCAAGCCTAGGAGTGCCTAAGCGGAGCCTAGACGGGTTTTTTAGAACAGTGATATATATATAAGGTGATGTGTAGTATATATATAAATGATTTATAAATATTTGTGTGTATAATATGTATAGGAAAGCATACCCATTCTAGCGCTATCATTAGAAGTTGCGCGATGTGGGTGAATCCCCGGGCTAAAGAATGCAGGGCGAGTATAGTCCCTTGTAACACCCCACGATTTTTGGAGGCTGAGAAATTAAATTTTGGGAAAATAAAATTTAATTGAATTGAAGAATTTTAAAATTTGGGAATTGAGGCCCAACAATAGAGAATATTTTAAAGTATTCCGAATGATGATTTTGAGGGTACCATTGATCCCGGAAGGGTCGAGATAGTCAAAATGACTATCCTTAGGTTTTATTTCGGCTTCGGAATATTTTAAGTTAGTTTGACTCGAATAGGTGTAAACGAGTCATTTAAATTGTGTATTAACACTTAAATTGGGTTTATTTTTTAAAGGATTTGGACGCTTACAGATGAAGCCATTTATCATTTGAGAGAAAGAGAGAAAAATCCCTAGAGGGAGAAAGAAGAAGAGAAAGAAGAAGAAAAGAAGAGAGAGAGGAAGCAAAGCTTGGAGATTTCCAGCCCAATCGCGACATCGAGGACGATCCAACCTCTACAAATATGAGTAAAGTGTTTAATCTTGCTAAATAGCTATTTGTGTATTTCATTTCATAATTTGTGGGTTAAAGAAATGGATTTTTGGGTATAAATATCAAAACCTAGATTTTTGGGTTTAAATCTTGAAATTAATGTTATTATATGGTTTAATGACATATAAATGGTTGGGATGAGATGTAGGATGGGTTTTCTTGTTAATAATATTATTGGGTTAAAGATTTGGGGGCTTGGTGATGATATTGGGTGTTTGAGGATTTAGGGTCTGCTGAAAATGGAAAATCGGCCAAGATAACTGGTATGACCGGTCGACTGCGCCCAGGGTACCGGTCGACCACGCCTTAGGGAAAAAGCCTACTGCATTCCTTCGTAGGCAAAATTTTGGACCCGCGATCGACCGGGGGTCTGGGACAGGTCGATCGGTCCCCTGTTTATACCCCAAAGTTGGGAGTTCTTTTACCCCTTTCTAATTTGGAGTTTTATTCTTAGGGGCTTTCTTAATGGGCTCAATATAAAGGGTTACAATATTAGATCTAGGGAATAAGGCCCTTGGTCGAATAGGGGCTTGCGGGACTATGTTAAATTGATTTAGGAGGATGGGATGCCTCTTTTAATAATGAAAGGAACATGGGACTTAAGTTATTGGCGGATTGTTTTTATCATGATAGAGGTGAATTATCATGAAATGGTTATAAATGGAGTAAGGATAGTCTTTTGCCTATACGAGTATTAAAATGGATACCCTTAGGTATAGTGGGGGATCTCAGTGAGGACGGGAGTTCTAACTCGAGGTCATAAGTGAGTTTATATATGATTGAGGACCAACGAGAGAAAATGTTGTGCATCCTTGAGGAGTATAGACTTAAGGAATAAATTATGAACGTAATAAGGTTTATAGTTCATTAGAACTATTAAACCTTAGGTGGGATTCCAAAACTTGAAACGAGGTTGGAATAATTTGAGGTTTTAGACTATTAAGTCATATATGTGCCTATGGTTAAATAGTACTAAAGGTAATTATGTACTTTCGAATATGGATGAAATGTGTAGTGATGGGTTCCTACATAAAATTTTGGGTGATAACCCTAAGGTTGAATATATATGTATATATAAATACATATGATTTTGGGAGACCATTAATCATAGGAAAAATGATTGAATATGTTTCAAGTGAGGGATGGTATTCATATATCGAGGTAAATTAAATGAATTTGTGGTGACGGCTTGTATATTGAGGATTATATATACTTATAGCCGAGTTTAGATTTCTTATACATATGAACGAGACATAATTTGTATACATATATAAAGATATGTGAATATGAGTTATATCTATATAGATATAAAAATATGGATATATTTATGTTGTGGACATATGTGGTATGGATACTTAAATCGTATATGATGGTTCAATGTTTAATTATATGATGGGATCATATGGATGTATATATATTATGCATGTGAATGATATATATACTTAATTGGTTAAGCATACCCCGCTCATGCTATCATTGGGAAGTTGCGCGCGTAGAGGGTGAGCACCCTGGCTAGAAAAGCAGGGTGTGGGTATTCCCCAGGTCATAGTCGTCCCGTGTGTTATTATGTGATTTACATTTTTATATTTTTGGGATGAGACGTGGTGGGTATGTTTCGTCTCATTGCCGGTTTGGATCTATGATCGCTTCCCGGGACGTCGTGTGCGTGAGTTTACCATGAGATGGGTGTCTTTTAGTCCCACCATGGTGGCCCCAGTATTGCTACGTGAGTCGGGCACTGGGAAGATGATAGCATTGATGCAGTTTATCGACGCTATATATAGCCGGGTATTTATTTGTGCATGGCCTTTGTACATCATATATGGTATGTATACATGGTTATGAGATTGGATGATGGTGTGTATATATATATATGGTTAGAATAAAATGCATATATATATATATATTTATATATGCTATAGATAAAAAGGATATGGTATCGTTGTGGAGTACATCTTGGATGATTATGGTGTACTAGATTGATGGGGATTGATGTATCGCATTTAAGGAGCATTTCGGTTACATCATCCCAAGGATATTATTGGAGATTTTTAGTTGTTTTCATATTGTAGTCTAAAATTTAATAGTAAGGGTAGGATTATATGGAATGTATGGCATTATGGATCTCTAGGATCGACATTGTCAAGGAGTAATGTAACGGGGTGGTTCCTTGTTTGGATTTTGCTTTGCGAGACACCCCACGCATGAAACGAAGTGCAGTGTTGAAATTGGAGAAAAGTTCTGCCAATTATGGTATGTACGACATTATAGATCTCTATGATCGACATTGTCAAGGAGTAGTGTAACGGGGTGGTTCCTTGTTTGGATTTCGCTTTGCGAGACACCCCACGCAAGAAACTTAGTGCATTGTTGAGATTAGAGAGAAGTTATGTCGATATTTATGTGTGGAATAATGGATCTCCAGGATCGACGTTGACATGGAGTAGTGTAACGGGGTGGTTCCTTGTTTGGATTTGGCTTTGTGAGACACCCCACGCACGAAACGCAA
Organism: Sambucus nigra; assembly: GCA_949130495.1. NCBI lineage: Eukaryota > Viridiplantae > Streptophyta > Magnoliopsida > Dipsacales > Adoxaceae > Sambucus > Sambucus nigra. The sequence goes on along the minus strand of OX422209.1, from coordinate 86,127,535 downwards.
CGCAGCGTTGAAATTGGAAGGAAGTTGTGTCAATAATAATTTTGCATGCTTATTAATTAGAAATTAAATCATATGTTTCAACCCAAATGCATATTGGGTAACTTATTAAATTATAATTGGTTAAAGTATAAACCGGAATCCACTAAGCCTAATAAGGCACTTATGATTGAAAATAAATACTTAATTGTGTTTAGAAAAGGGGTGGATTCTTAGGTTAAGTTAGTAAGGTAGATCTCGTGGATGTAGGCTAGGCCTATGACAAGTTAGGTTGTCCTTATAATTGGGATAATTTAACTAATAAAATTAAGGACGCGAATAGGTGCGCGCTTTTAGATGAGAGGTGAGTTGGGATTCCACGAGAGTGCGATTCCACTTAAATTATGAAATATGTGCAACGATATTTATTATGCATGGTTAACACACTTGCTAAATATTTTTCACAACTCGGGATCTGACCTGTTTACTTTTCTCTCCTGCATGTATATATATATACTATTACAGGTTTCCTACCGCATGGATGCCGGATGTCCTTCTATCCAGAGTCTTGGGAGCCGTGACAGGTGCGGACTGTTACGGGATGTATCATGTAGCTTCTTACGGGATGTATCATGTAGCTTCTTCGTACTTCTTTAAAATTCTAGGTAGGATTCATGTTGTATATCGGTTTTGTACCCAAGGGATATTTATATATGTTTACATTTATTCCATTTTAGCTATTGTATTGGATGTGACGCGACAGCTTATTCGGGTTTATTTCCTTATGTCATATTCATTCATAGTTATTCATTTCATTTCTCATAGTTCTTCTTGCATCTTTCTCTTATTTATTAGTAGTTTTATGGTGTTGGTTTGTTAGTTGTTGCATGTTTTAAATTATTTTTAACATCTCGCTTATATGATATCGGGTAGTTAGTCCTATATTATATAGTACCGACAGTTGATGTTGAGACCGGACCATCTGAAACTCCTGAGTTAATGTAGTATAGGGCTGGCCACCCATTATTATTTTAAGCAGGGTGTTACAGATGGTATCAGAGCATCAGGTTCTAGAGTCCTTAGGATCTGTGAAAGTTTTCTGCATTCTTCCGTTAACGTTCTTGACATAAAGCCCTATAATTAGGACTGTTGTGTTCACTGCGTCGTTTTCTTCTGTGAAGTATATTCACATTATTGGCGTTCTGATAACAGTTGCTCTTGTTTAGCTTCAAACGTCGCCTAGATTTTATCGTCTAGGAAAGGATAGGATTACAAGTACAATACCCATATCATATTTTGGGTACGCTTTAATCGGGGGTATTTGTTTTCCCCGATTTCGGAGGAGATATTGAGGAGATTCCTCGTAGTGGTGTGAGGTGATTTATCGGCAGTTGAGTAAGAAAGGAAAATTTACTCGAATGGCGAACCTTGGACTTAGGAAAGTAAGTATGAGGAGAGATTAGTGTAATCCTTGGGAGGCTTAGATGGAAAAACTCGTCACCTTTGTTAGGAAACCTGGTATTGGTAACTTTTACCGATGTAAGGTGTGTGGAGTTGACCCAATATCGGGAGTATTGCCTTTTGGGAAGAGGGAGTAAGAAATTTGGAGACTCGATTTCATTAAGTAGGACTGAGGGAATTTTCGATAGTTACAATTACGTTTTATCCTTCAAAATGTTAGGAAGGATTTTGGGGAAGATGTTTCTCTTATGTAGAAATAGGTTTAGGAGTAATGATTATCCTGGAAGAAGTAGAGGGTCTTGAATTGAGATCCTTGGATGAGGTGAAACCATTAGATTATGGAAGTATAAGGTAGAATACCTTTCTTTGGGTTTAAGTCATACTTTGTGCGATACCGGGAACGTCGAGAGTTATAATATTGAATTCCGGAGGTGAGGAATGTCAAGGTTCGTTGAATAGTGACTATAAGACTTTTGTCTTATGGGCAGGTAGGGCATGTTATTATAGTGCGCCTAAGAGGGGAGACTTATATTGTGGAAAAGCGTTAATGTAATGTAAAGAAGTTTAGATTTGTGAGATTCAAAGTTTAGTAGGTGTATGGTTAGCGGATAATTTAGCTCGTAGTTGTGCTAGTATTAAGAACTAGGTAGTGGTTAGAAGTATTGTAATTGTTGAGGCCTTGTGTCCTAAACACAAGGTGTTTGTTTGGCGCGTCAGAAGACACTGAATTTATTTATATTATATTATTATATGGGCCTTCGGGCAGTGTCATATATATGAAAATCTCTTATAAAACCTAAACCCTGGTTCAACTAACCTCAATCCCCGACCTAGATACACAGTAGTGTATTGGGAGGGTTCCTTATTTGGATTTCGCTTGCGAGACCTCCCCCGCACGAAGGTAGCTAGTGTCACGAATTGAGGAGAGTTCAACCATTGGGAATTTTCGAACTTATATATATTTAGTATGTTGTTATAGATTATAATGTCGAGGGTTATGTTACAATTGGAGGCTAATGGAGCCTGATTATAATTCTACGAGTGGAAACTCGGATACAGGGTGTATGGGCGCCCTGGGTAGCTAGTGATTTTTAAATTTATATGGTTCCACATGAGAACCAGGAAGGATCGGTATAGTGATCCTAAGAGTTGATGTTAGGACTAGATGATATTGAGGTCCTATGTGTATTTTAAATTTCACAGGCGAAATTTTTGTAAGGGGGGAAGATTGTAAAACCCCACGATTTTTGGAGACTGAGAAATTCAATTTTGAGAAAATAAATTTTAATTGAATTGAAGAATTTTAAAATTTGGGAATTGAGGCCCAAAAATAGAGAATATTTTAAAGTATTCCGGATGATGATTTTGAGGGTACCATTGATCCTGGAAGGGTCGAGATAGTCAAAATGACTATCCTTGGGTTTTATTTCGGCTCCGGAATACTTTAAGTTAGTTTGACTCGAATAGGTATAAACGAGTCATTTAAATTGTGTATTAACACTTAAATTGGGTTTATGTTTTAAAGGATTTGGAGGCTTACAGATGAAGCCATTTCTCATTTGAGAGAAAGAGAGAAAAAGCCCTAGAGGGAGAAAGAAGAAGAGAAAGAAGAAGAAAAGAAGAGAGAGAGGAAGAAAAGCTTGGAGATTTCCGGCCCAATCGCGACATCGAGGACGATCCAACCTCTACAAATCTGAGGCAAGTGTTTAATCTTGCTAAATAGCTATTTGTGTATTTCATTTCATAATTTGTGGGTTAAAGAAATGGATTTTTGGGTATAAATATCAAAACCTAGATTTTTGGGTTTAAATCTTGAAATCAATGTTATTATATGGTTTAATGACATATAAATGGTTGGGATGAGATGTAGGATGGGTTTTCTTGTTAATAATATTACTGGGTTAAAGATTTGGGGGCTTGGTGATGATATTGGGTGTTTGAGGATTTAGGGTCTGCAGAAAATTGAAAATCGGCCAAGATAACTGGTATGGCCGGTCGACGGTGCCCAGGGTACCGGTCGACCGCGCCTTAGGGAAAAAGCCTACTGCATTCCTTCGTAGGCAAAATTTTGGACCCGCGATCGATCGGGGGTCTGGGACCGGTCGACCGGTCCCCTGTTTTTAGCCCAAAGTTTGGAGTTCTTTTACCCCTTTCTCATTTGGAGTTTTATTCTTAGGGGCTTTCTTAATGGGCTCAATATAAAGGGTTACGATATTAGATCTAGGGAATAGGGCCCTAGGTCGAATAGGGGCTTGCTGGCCTATGTTAAATTAATTTAGGAGGATGGGATGCCTCTTTTAATAATGAAAGGAACATGGGACTTAAGTGATTAGCGAATTGTTTTTATCATGATAGAGGTGAATTATCATGAAATGGTTATAAATGGAGTAAGGATAGTCTCTTTTGCCTATACGTGTATTAAAATGGATACCCTTAGGTATAGTGGGGGATCTCAGTGAGGACGGGAGTTCTAACTCGAGGTCCTAAGTGAGTTTATATATGATTGAGAATCGACGAGAGAAGATGTTGTGCATCCTTGAGGAGTATAGACTTAAGGAATAAATTATGAACGTAATAAGATTTATAGTTCATTAGAACTATTAAACCTTAGGTGGGATTCCAAAACTTGAAACGAGGTTGGAATAATTTGAGGTTTTAGACTATTAAGTCATATATGTGCCTATGGTTAAATAGTACTAAAGGTAATTATGTACTTTCGAATATGGATGAAATGTGTAGTGATGGGTTCCTACATAAAATTTTGGGTGATAACCCTAAGGTTGAATAGATATGTATATATAAATACATATGATTTTGGGAGACTATTCATCATAGGAAAAATGATTGAATATGTTTCAAGTGAGGGATTATATTCACATATCGAGGTAAATTAAATGAATTTGTGGTGACGGCTTGTATATTGAGGATTATATATACTTATAGCCGAGTTTAGATTTCTTATACATATGAACGAGACATAGTTTGTATACATATATAAAGATATATGAATATGTGTTATATCTATATAGATATGAAAATATGGATATGTTTATGTTGTGGACATATGTGGTATGGATACTTAAACCGTATATGATGGTTTAATGTTTAATTATATGATTGGATCATATGGATGTATATATATTATGCATGTGAATGATATATATACTTAATTGGTTAAGCATACCCCGCTCATGCTATCATTGGGAAGTTGCGCGCGTAGAGGGTGAGCATCCTGGCTAGAAAAGAAGGGTGTGGATATTCCCCAGGTCATAGTCGTCCCGTGTGTTATTATGTGATTTACATTTTTATATTTTTGGGATGAGACATGGTGGGTAAGTTTCGTCTCATTGCCGGTTTGGAGCTATGACCGCTTCCCGGGACGTCGTGTGCGTGAGTTTACCACGAGATGGGTGTCGTTTAGTCCCACCATGGTGGCCCTAGGATTGCTACGTGAGATGGGAACTGGGAAGATGATAGCATTGATGCAGTTTATCGACGCTATATATAGTCGGGTATTTATTTGTGCATGGCCTTTGTACATCATATATGGTATGTATACATGGTCATGGGATTGGATGATGGTGTGTATATATATATATGGTTAGAATAAAATGCCTATATATATATTTATATATCCTATAGATAAAAAGGATATGGTATCGTTGTGGAGTACATCTTGGATGATTATGGTGTACTAGATTGATGGGGATTGATGTATCGCATTTAAGGAACATTTCGGTTACATCATCCCAAGGATATTATTGGAGATTTTTCGTTGTTTTCATATTGTAGTCTAAAATTTAATAGTAAGGGTAGGATTATATGGAATGTATGGCATTATGGATCTCTAGGATCGATATTGTGAAGGAGTGGTGTAACAGGGTGGTTCCTTGTTTGGATTTCGCTTTGCGAGACACCCCACGCATGAAACGCAGTGCAGTTTTGAAATTGGAGAAAAGTTCGGCCAATTATGGTATGTACGGCATTATGGATCTCTATGATCGACATTGTCAAGGAGTAGTGTAACGGGGTAGTTCCTTGTTTGGATTTCGCTTTGCGAGACACCCCACGCACGAAATGTAGTACATTGTTGAGAATAGAGAGAAGTTCTTTCGATATTTATGTGTTGCATAATGGATCTCCAGGATCGACGTTGACATGGAGTAGTGTAACGGGGTGGTTCCTTGTTTGGATTTCGCTTTGCGAGACACCCCACGCATGAAACGCAGCGCAACGTTGAAATTGGAGGGAAGTTGTGTCAATAATAATTTTGCATGCTTATTAATTAGAAATTAAATCATATGTTTCAAACCAAATGCATATTTGGTAACTTATTAAATTATAATTGGTTAAAGTATAAACCATAATCCACTAAGCCTAATAAGGCACTTAAGATTGAAAATAAATACTTAATTGTGTTTAAATTAGGGGTGGATTCTTGGGTTCTTGGGTTAAGTTAGGAAGGTAGATCTCGTGGGTGTAGGCTAGGCCTATGACAAGTTAGGTTGTCCTTATAATTGGGGTAATTTAACTACTAAAATTGAGGACGCGAATAGGTGCGCGCCTTTAGATGAGAGGTGAGTTCGGATTCCACGAGAGCGAGATTCCACTTTAATTATAAAATATGTGCACCGATATTTATTATGCACGGTTAACACACTTGCTAAATATTTTTCACAACTCGGGCTCTGACCCATTTACTTTTCTCTCCTGCTTGTATATATATATATATATATATATATACACTATTACAGGTGTCTTACTACATGGATGTCGGAGGACCTTCTATCCAGAGTCTTGGGAGCCGTGACAGGTGCGGACTGTTGCGGGATGTATCATGTAGCCGCTTCCTACTTCTTGAAAATTCTAGGTAGGATTCATGTTGTATATTGGGTTTGTACCCAAGGGATATTTATGTATGTTTACATTTATTCCACTTCAGCTATTGTATTGGCTGTGACCCGACAGCTTATTCTGGTTTATTTCCTTATGGCATATTCATTCATAGTTATTCATTTCATTTCTCATAGTTCTTCTTGCATCTTTCTCTTATTTATTAGTAGTTTTATGGTGTTGGTTTGTTAGTTGTTGCATGTTTTAAATTATTTTTAACATCTCGCTTATATGATATCGGGTAGTTAGTCCTATATTATATATTACCGACAGTTGATGTTGAGGCTGGACCATCTGAAACTCCTGATTTAATGTAGTATAGGGCTGGCCACCCGTTATTATTTTAAGCGGGGTGTTACATCTCTAGGTCATAGCATATGGACTAGGGGTGAGACGTCTTGGGTATGAGTATGTCGCATTTTCGGTGGGAACTATGGCCACCTCCAATTGGTTTCTTTTCTTATTCAGGGAGTGTACCATGTCAGTATTCCAGGTTGATGAGTATACCCGTAGATGATAGCATTTTAGGGAAAATCTGATGAGTGCCTACTCGGGGGGATAGTTATATATCTATGACATGTATTTATAAATGTTGTAGTATGATATTACATATATAAGGTACATCTATATATGGGTGAATACATGGTGAGAATTGTATAAATTATATAACTCGTGCGAATGTTATATAGTATCAAAATGAGTTAGTGTGATTAATAACTTATAACTCGTATACTAAACTCACTCGGGATAGAGTAGTGGGAAGAGTAGGATATGTGTGTTTATATATATATATATATATGACAGGACAAGTTACGGGGCAGATAGCTAGGTGGGTCATATAGAGGTACGTTAGGTGTGCACATTAGTCGAGGGGAGAGGTGGTCCTTAAGAAAGTGTGCGGCACTAACTGAAATATTAAGAGCATTCATGCATTTTAATTTACCGCAATTAAATTCACTTGCTAAATATTTTCAAAATATTTTGGGTTCTAACCCTTGCTATAAAATATTTTCAAAATCTTTTAGGTGTCAAGCCATAGGGATGCCAGAATTGTTCTACTCCAGGGTTACGCAACTCCGGCACATGTGGATGTTGCAGGACTTTGACTTAGCCGCTGCAGTCATTTCATTCCTACATTAGGATGCATTCAGTATTTCGTATGGGTGTGTCGCCTTAGTTGTTCCATTTTATTTCAGTTAGTTGATGTATTCGCTTATTCCTCTTGTGCTTTATTTTTGGTATTTGATTTGTAGTCGGTGGTTGCTCGGTAAGGATTGTATTTATTCCTTTTCTCAATTAGTGATTCAGTGGTTGTGTGATTGGCTGATTAGATATTCTTCTGCATGTTGTTATAGATGTTAAATAAAAAGATAAAATTTGGCACCATGTCTTGTGAATACTAGGTGGTTAGTAAGTTTTAAAAAGTTTTCGACAATGATGCTAAGAATGATCCGGATGATATTCCTATTTAATTTTATATAGGACTGGTGACCCGATATTTTATTAGGCATGGTATCACAACAATGTTTGGAGTCATTGAGATGTAATTAGTTGTCACTATCTACATGTTTGACTCATAAGTTCCTTTAATGTACACTTGCATAGATTTTTTTTATTATTGTACTTATTTATCAAATATTGGTCGGAGTGTTGTCATCTCAATTCTGTTTTTAAAACGAACCATATGCGATAAAACTTGACAATGGAAGTAGTTCATTTAAAAACCGTTTACCATGAGGAATTTAATTGCAACAAAATATAATAAGTGAATCACGAGAAACGTCTGCGAGAGTTCAAAATTAATTCATCGTGAAAGCCACCGTTTAAAAGAGCTCGAAAAATTTATAGGCAATAAAAAGATAAATATGCCAAAAAATGGGCCACCTCAATTGAAAAATATAATGGTTATTATTTATGATGGAGTTTTGATGGAAAGAAATGAAAAACGGGTTTGCTCATCCAGACAGCGTCACGAAAAAGCTTACATAGTTTTAGATGTTATTGGTGTGGGAATCATGCTTGACTTTGATGTGTTGATGAATTGAGTCGATGTCATTTGAATTCAACACTTTTGACACATAAGGAAGATTTTGTGGTTCATTAGATAGGAGTACATATATGCATCTTGCACATATATTATGTTTGATTACTTGATTTGCCTATTGAATATTTTCCCACCCATTCATTCTGTATCCATGATTTGGTTGTCTTAGTGTAAATTCATGGTGTGTGATTTTTTTTGTAAAATCACTTTTGCATTTTTGTACAAAAATCAAAAGATCAAAAATAGTTTGTGGAAGCTTTTGAGTTACTCTTTGCATGAGAGTATTTTGATTCATTTTTGCTATGCATATTTATCGTGACCACTCCATGTTTATTTTATTTATTTGTTTCCTTGTCTATTTCGGACAAATAGAAAGGGGGAGAACGAATTATGAGGGAGTTTTTGCATTATGGGGTAGATTTGATTATATTGATTGATTTATGCTTACATCTTGTTTATGATGGTGTGACAACCCGCTATCCGAAATAAAGGGTGGCCAGCCCTATACCTCGATAAAATAGGAAATCATAGATAAATATCATTCTCAGCATCACAATAATATACAAAGTATAAGTAATAACCACACTATATTCCAGAAAACGGGTTATCAAAAATTTTGGTTTTGAAATAATAAGAAAGCATTTTCAACAACCCATGATAGAAATAGAGGGTGGAAACCCCCACAAGCGCATAAGAACTAAAAGGATACAAAAGGACCGAATGGAACGTCAGTCAAAATAACCATACAATATCAATAAGTTCCAGGTGTTACATAATAGATCCATTATACAATTACAACGGTTTGGGCCACATGCCCGAATAAACTGATCATAACTAGAAAGCATAAATGGAGGCGTCTACACAAAACATCCCGTGAGACCCGCACGATGTCACGGCTCCTCAAAACATATGGAAGGAAAGATCATTACTGGCGACCGTGCGGCGGAACACCTGGACGGATTATATATATATACATACACAACAAGAAGTGAAAACCGGTCAGGGCCGGATATATGTGATCAATAGATAAATGACAGGTATGACAATGATGCGCAAGTAAGCATAAATGATAGTCTAGCATGGTAGCATCAAGTAAGGAACTAAACTGATAAATAGCTATATAAAATGAAATTTACTTATACAAGAATTTAAAGTACTTATGAGCCTTTTTCATCTTTCATCATATTTCAATTTCAATCTTCTTTGACATTCCTTATCAGGAATACAATTATTATCCTGTGCTCTTTATGGCACTAATCTCAATAGCATGCTCTTTGTGGCATAAGTTTGCTCTATGTGGCATTAAAGTTCCATCGAGTCCAACTCGATAATTAGAATAGTCATAATTATACATATAACGATTCTAAGACCGCCCATCCGGGTTTCCCCACTGTGCGCGCCCTAAATAACCATCATCTTCCAGGGCCTAACATAAGACAACCTGGGATCCTATCAAAATCGTCGGGAAGCGGCCATATGCCTGCGGGGTAGTCAAGACCACACCCAGAATCTCCTACCCATCGCAGAAAAATAAAACAAGCGCTCATATGGCCTAGGACTATATCCACCCTGCATTCATTAGCCAGGGGGCTTCACCTATCGCACGGACTTCCCTTAAGATGGTATTTAGAGAGGTGTGTAACATCCATTTTATTAATTTCCATTTCATGATTTAGTAAATTATCATTTACCTTAACATCTTCACGTTTTAACAAAGGTATAAGCCCAACCGGGACTATATGTATTTCGTACCTTCATAACATCCTCGATAAGGGATTAAGACTCCAAAGTTATTCCCAAAACCTCCTTTAGGATTTAATATAAACCCTCAAGTCAAATCCAACTCAAGTTAATTCCTAAAGTCTCCAAAGTGACCTTAATATGTTCTGGACCCTTATAAGACTATAAGACAAAAGAAATGCCTAAACATTTCTTTAAACTCCCCCTTGAAAGAACCCTAGATGAACCCTTTCGAATCTAGGGTGTCCACCCAACTCAACTAGGACTCTAAAACCCTATGTTTACTTCATTTAAGAAGATCCCTAATCACTAATCCTAAAGAAAAGGGTTAAAATGAAAAAGGAGAAAATTTGGAAAATTTCAGGGCTACCGAATCGATTCGCCCCCTTGGCCGAATCGATTCGGCCAGAAAATTTGAGTTTCTGCAAAGTTGCCGAATCGATTCGGATGGAAACCGAATCGATTCAGTTAGGAAATTTGGGTTTCTGCACAACTGCCGAATCGATTCGGGCCAATTCCGAATCAATTCGGTTCACAAGACCTGAGCACTGGACCTAACCGAATCGATTCGCCCAGGGGGCCGAATCGATTCGAGCCTGCGATTTTGCCAAGATTTGGCTATGGAGTCTTGGACTCCATTTTCTACCCCAACTCAAATTTCTCCCAAACCAAACTTATATACCAACACCAAGATAATATCAATGATACTATTGACCATCTTAAACCTCATGAATCATCCCAATCATCTTTGAATGAATCAAAACCCACAGAAACATAAGAAAAACCCTAAACTAACTAAATCAAGATCAATACATCATTATCATCACAAATCATCTATCTTAAGTCACAAATAGCAAGTAGAAACTTGCCTTGATTCAGCAAATTGCAGGTCTCTTGGTTGTAGGAGCAAGAATCTCTCAAAATCTCCAAAGCTCTAATCTTTCTCTCTACTCTTCTCTTTCTCTCTTTGGTTTAGGAAGGAAATTAGGGAAATTGGAAGACTTGGAAAGCTTAAGTCGTGACCTAAGACAAATATTCCACTAAATTAACTAATAGTGCGATAAAATGATACGCAACTGCATAATTAGGTACAATCAGTCAAAAATGCCCAAAACTTCAAAATACAATATGGTACATTACTTGACTATTTCGAACGTTCCGGAATCAACTGCAACCTCCAAATTATCATTTGGACATTTTAAAATTCAATTTAGGTTCCGGTCTCATTATTAAGCCAAATATCATTTTGAGTTCAGATGATATTAATAAGCATGACATAGCAATATTTACCCATAGTTATGATATGTATGCAAACTCATAAAAAATATCAACTTTTCTACATTGAATTATCATTCAAATCATAACCCAACACTTGTCTCTAATTACTATACTAAGTAATCACTTATAAAATACGGTCCCACAAGCGAGGGCTATTACATACTCCCCCCCTTATGAGGGAATTTTGCCCCCAAAATTCAGGCGTACCTCATAAGAAAAGATGTGGATATTTCTGCCGCATCTCGTCCTCACGTTCCCAAGTTGATTCGTTTACATGATGATGACTCCAATGAACTCTCACTAGGGGCACCACACGAGATCTCAACTTTCGCTCCCCAAACTCAAGGATAGCAACCGGTTGTTCTTCATAAGAGACATCAGGCTGCAATTCGATATCTTCGAAAGGAATGTGCCAAAGGGCACCTTCACACCTTCTGTACTTCTTCAAAGAGGAGACGTGAAATACATCATGGATTTGTTGTAAAGGTTCCGGCAAGGTAAGTTGGTATGCCACGGGACCAACCTTTGCAATCACCGGGAAAGGTCCAACAAAACGGGGTGCAAGCTTTCCTTTCTTATCAAAACGCTTAATGCCCTTCATCGGGGACACTCGCACCAACACTTGGTCTCCAACCTCCAACTCCATATGTCTCCTACCCGCATAGGCATAACTCTTTTGACGATCTTGGGCTATCCGTATGCGATTTCGAATAAGCTCAATCTTCGAAGAAGTGTCTTGGATCATTTTAGGTCCAAGGAACTTGTTATCACCCACTTCCAACCAACAAGCGGGCGACCTACAAGGTCTGCCATACAGAGCTTCATAGGGTGCCATTCCGATTGCAAATTGGTATGAGTTATTATAGGCAAACTCAACCAATGGAAGGTATTGTTCCCAACTACCCTTAAAATCGAGTATGCACATACGAAGCATATCCTCCAACATCTGGTTTACCCTTTCGGTCTGACCGTCTGTTTGAGGATGATAGGAAGAGCTTAACTTCAACTCGGTCCCCATTGCTCCTTGGAAACTTTGCCAAAAGTGGGACACAAATATCTTATCTCGATCGGAGACAATGTTTAAAGGCACCCCGTGAAGTCTAACAATCTCCTCAATGAACAACTGGGCATAACGAGCGGTATCATAATCGGTGCGCACAGGCAAGAAGTGTGCCGACTTGGTCAAACGGTCGACAATCACCCAAATCGAGTCATGACCCTTCTGCGATCTAGGTAGGCCCGTAATAAAGTCCATCGAAATGCTCTCCCATTTCCATACGGGAACCTCGAGCGGTTGTAACAAACCTGTCGGTCGCTGGTGGTCAATCTTAACCAACTGACAAGTAGTGCATTGAGACACAAACTCTGAGATATCCCTCTTCATACCCGCCCACCAATACAAATGACGCATATCTTGGTACATCTTGTCCCCGCCTGGATGTACCGTAAACTTTGACCCGTGGGATTCTGCCATCACCGTTCGTCTCAAATCCCCATCGTCGGGAACTACAAGTCTTCCATGGAAACGTAGTCCGCCCTCGGAACCAATCGAGTACGACTCCGCTCCCTCGGACAACAGCTGGCGTGTATGGTCTTGATAAACTTTATCTCTTTTCTGGGCTTCCACAATCTTTGCTATAATCGTGGGAGTAACCGTCATCATGGAAATGAAGGCTCTTACCCCTGCATCCTTTAGGCTGAGCTCTTTCCACTTAGCTTTCCATACCTCAGCTAAGTCTCCCTCGGGCTTCCTGCTCAAGGCATCTGCTACTACATTCGCCTTTCCGGGGTGATATTGAATATCAAATTGGTAGTCTTTCACAAACTCCAACCAACGACGCTGGCGCATGTTCAAATCCTTTTGGGAGAATAAGTATTGTAGATATTTGTGGTCGGTGAAAAGACTAAACTTTTCCCCCAAGAGATAATGCCTCCACATCTTCAAGGCAAAAACAACTGCGGCAAATTCCAAGTCATGCACCGGATAATTCTTCTCGTGAGGCTTCAACTTACGAGAAGCGTACGCGATGGGTTGTCTCTCTTGTTGAAGAACACCTCCTAACCCCTGAAGAGATGCATCGGTGAAGACGAGATATTCCAATCCCGGCTTTAGCAATGCCAGGACTGGAGCCGAAGTTAGTCTATCCTTGAGCTCATCAAACGCCGCTTGACATGAACTGTCCCAAATAAATCTTACTCCTTTCCGGGTTAAATTCGTCAATGGGCTAGCAACCTTGGAAAAGCCCTTAATGAATCGGCGGTAATAACCCGCCAAGCCCAGAAAACTACGAACTTCAGTAGGTGTAGTGGGCTGACCCCACTTTTTTACCGCGATCACCTTACCCGGATCCACAGACACGCCTTGGGATGACACCACATGCCCCAGAAATTGAACTTCCTTCAATCAGAAGCCACATTTCTCAAACTTTGCATACAATTGATGATCCCTCAATCTCTGCAGGACCAACCGCAAGTGAGCAGCGTGATCTGACTCTGTCTGAAAATAGACTAGGATGTCATCGATAAAGACAATGACAAACTGGTCAAGGAAATCCCGGAATACCCTATTCATAAGGTCCATAAACACCGCAGGGGCATTGGTTAGCCCAAAGGGCATAACCAATAATTCATAAGATCCATAACGGGTCAAAAATGCCGTTTTGGATACATCTTGCTCTCGTATTCTCAATTGGTGATACCCCGTCCTCAAGTAGATCTTGGAGAAGTAGGAAGCTCCCCTAAGTTGATCAAACAAGTCGTCGATGCGAGGTAAAGGGTATTTATTCCGGATGATGACTTTATTCAACTCTTTATAGTCCATGCATAATCGGAGAGAACTGTCTCTCTTTCTCACAAACAATACCGGAGCGCCCCACGGTGAGGTACTACGCCTAATAAAGCCCTGCTCCAGTAGCTTCTGAATCTGATCTCTCAGCTCCCTCATCTCCACAGGAGCCATTCGACAAGGAGCTTTGGCGATCGGTAGAGTTCCCGGCATTAAATCAATCACAAACTCTATTTCCCGACTTGGAGGTAATCCCGGTATCTCCCAAAAAATATCTTCAAAATCTCTAACGATTGGAAGTGAATTTAGGGGAACCACGACATCTCTAGATGCGTCTTCCGCAATACAATATAGATAAGCACTCGTGCTCCCTTCCATACAAGGCATAACTACCAGGAACATTTCTTGTCCCGGAACCGCAAAAACTATGCTCTTCCCGTAACAATTTACTATAGCACGGTATTTCACTAGCCAATCCATACCCAAAATTACATCGTAACCGACCATATCAAGGAAGAGAAAATCAGCCTCAAAACACAAGTCGCCCAGGTTAATTCCTACGTTTTTACATACGAAGAAAATCAATGAGCCATCGCCCATAGAGGATTCAACGCTAGTGAAGGTACTTTCAGCAGATTTTATCAAACCTGAAGTCTGGGCAAAACTTCTAGAAATAAAGGAATGTGTAGCACCCGTATCAAATAGTATTCGACCTATGTGCCCATGAATGAGAAACTTACCCTCGATCGCTGGTGGTGCCGGAGGAGCTGGAGGAAGCAGAGCCTCCTGAATATGGTAAACCCGACCCAACTGCAATTGCCCCTATTGAGGAGGAGCAACCAGATTAGGCGCTTGTGGCGGAAACTGTACATACGGCTGCTGTGGTGCCCTAGGAAGATGCCCTCCAACCAACTGAGGACACACCCTTTTATAGTGGCCCAGCTCCCCACACTGGAAACATTTATTTGCCGCGTTATCCTGATTCCTACCTTGGTTATTTCGGAATCGCCCCGCACCTCGGCCCTGTTGGCCTCTACCTCCATTTCCACCTCTACCACCCTGTGGTTGCTGACCACCTTGACCCTGCCTGTTATTATGGTTATTGCCACCAGCATTAAACCCACCGAAACGTTGACGCTTTGACGAATCCCCCTGCTAAGGATCCCTCTCAACCTGCTTGTTCCCCGAGGATTGGGACGAAGAAGATGCTCCCCCTCCGCTCCCAGTTCCTCCCAGCCTCACCGTTTGCCCCGCAACTACAACCTTCTTCTTGTTTTGTACAAACAATCTATGCTCTTGACAGTGAAGTAAAGCAGCATTCATCACATCACCAAAGGTCACCAGAGATGGATTTCCAAACAAATGTTGTTTTATTCGCCAGTGCAAACCTCCCACAAACTTGGAGATCCTCTTCGCTTCTGGAGTTACTTCATCCGGTATAAAGCTTGCTAACCGGGTAAACTCCTCCTCGTACACAGCGACCGATCTCTCCCCTTGAACTAGATCTTGAAGCTTCCTCTGCATTTCCCTCTGAACTGCGGGAGGGAAATACTTTCCATCAAACAAAGCCCAAAAATTTGTGATGGATATAGTATCCCTTTGTTCGGGTGTCGTCATTGACTCCCACCAGTGTAAGGCCGGTCCGACCAGCTTGAAGGTAACGAGAATTTGCTTTTTCTCCTCACTACATTCCACCATCCTAAGATGGCGCTGCATATCTCTCTTCCACTGGTTCGCCTTTATAACATCCGAACCTCCCTCAAATTCCCGGGGATGTCCCTTGAGGAAAGACTCCCTCACCCGTTCCCACTGAGAAGGTCCCGTAGGAACTAGTGCTTCTTGTCCCCTTGCTTGAACTTATGGCATTTGTTGTGCCACTGCAGTCATCGCGGCGTTGACAGCTTGGGCCACAATATTTGCCACTTCGGCGGCACTGATATTCCCCTGTGGCTGCGGTGGAGGACCAAACTCATCCTCAACAACCCTATTACGTCTAACGGGACGTCTTCTCTTTGGCGGCATCTGAGATAAAGACGAGGCAGAGTTAAAACATAATACAAAATAATCTATTTAGCAGAAGATCGCATACATAAGCAACAAAGCATCTGTGACAACCCGCTATCCGAAATAAAGGGTGGCCAGCCCTATACCTCGATAAAATAGGAAATCATAGATAAATATCATTCTCAGCATCACAACAATATACAAAGTATAAGGAATAACCACACTATATTCCAGAAAACGGGTTATCAAAAATTTTGGTTTTGAAATAATAAGAAAGCATTTTCAACAACCCATGATAGAAATAGAGGGTGGAAACCCCCACAAGCGCATAAGAACTAAAAGGATACAAAAGGACCGAATGGAACGTCAGTCAAAATAACCATACAATATCAATAAGTTCCAGGTGTTACATAATAGATCCATTATACAATTACAACGGTTTGGGCCACATGCCCGAATAAACTGATCATAACTAGAAAGCATAAATGGAGGCGTCTACACAAAACATCCCGTGAGACCCGCACGATGTCACGGCTCCTCAAAACATATGGAAGGAAAGATCATTATTGGCGATCATGCGGCGGAACACCTGGACGGATTATATATATATACATACACAACAAGAAGTGAAAACCGGTCAGGGCCGGATATATGTGATCAATAGATAAATGACAGGTATGACAATGATGCGCAAGTAAGCATAAATGATAGTCTAGCATGGTAGCATCAAGTAAGGAACTAAACTGATAAATAGCTATATAAAATGAAATTCACTTATACAAGAATTTAAAGTACTTATGAGCCTTTTTAATCTTTCATCATATTTCAATTTCAATCTTCTTTGACATTCCTTATCAGGAATACAATTATTATCCTGTGCTCTTTATGGCACTAATCTCAATAGCATGCTCTTTGTGGCATAAGTTTGCTCTATGTGGCATTAAAGTTCCATCGAGTCCAACTCGATAATTAGAATAGTCATAATTATACATATAACGATTCTAAGACCGCCCGTCCGGGTTTCCCCACTGTGCGCGTCCCTAAATAACCATCATCTTCCAGGGCCTAACATAAGACAACCTGGGATCCTATCGAAATCGTCGGGAAGCAGCCATATGCCTGCGGGGTAGTCAAGACCACACCCAGAATCTCCTACCCATCGCAAAAAAATAAAACAAGCGCTCATATGGCCTAGGACTATATCCACCCTGCATTCATTAGCCAGGGGGCTTCACCTATCGCACGGACATCCCTTAAGATGGTATTTAGAGAGGTGTGTAACATCCATTTTATTAATTTCCATTTCATGATTTAGTAAATTATCATTTACCTTAACATCTTCACGTTTTAACAAAGGTATAAGCCCAACCGGGACTATATGTATTTCGTACCTTCATAACATCCTCGATAAGGGATTAAGACTCCAAAGTTATTCCCAAAACCTCCTTTAGGCTTTAATATAAACCCTCAAGTCAAATCTAACTCAAGTTAATTCCTAAAGTCTCCAAAGTGACCTTAATATGTTCTGGACCCTTATAAGACTATAAGACAAAAGAAATGCCTAAACATTTCTTTAAACTCCCCCTTGAAAGAACCCTAGATGAACCCTTTCGAATCTAGGGTGTCGACCCAACTCAACTAGGACTCTAAAACCCTATGTTTACTTCATTTAAGAAGATCCCTAATCACTAATCCTAAAGAAAAGGGTTAAAATGAAAAAGGAGAAAATTTGGAAAATTTCAGGGCTACCGAATCGATTCGGCCAGAAAATTTGAGTTTCTGCAAAGTTGTCGAATCGATTCGGATGGAAACCGAATCGATTCGGTTAGGAAATTTGGGTTTCTGCATAACTTTCGAATCGATTCGGGCCAATTTCGAATCGATTCGGTTCACAAGACCTGAGCACTGGACCTAACCGAATCGATTCGCCCAGGGGGCCGAATCGATTCGGGCCTGCGATTTTGCCAAGATTTGGCTATGGAATCTTGGACTCCATTTTCTACCCCAACTCAAATTTCTCCCAAACCAAACTTATATACCAACACCAAGATAACATCAATGATACTATTGACCATCTTAAACCTCATGAATCATCCCAATCATCTTTGAATGAATCAAAACCCACAGAAACATAAGAAAAACCCTAAACTAACTAAATCAAGATCAATACATCATTATCATCACAAATCATATATCTTAAGTCACAAATAGCAAGTAGAAACTTGCCTTGATTCAGCAAATTGCAGGTCTCTTGGTTGTAGGAGCAAGAATCTCTCAAAATCTCCAAAGCTCTAATCTTTCTCTCTACTCTTCTCTTTCTCTCTTTGGTTTAGGAAGGAAATTAGGGAAATTGGAAGACTTGGAAAGCTTAAGTCGTGACCTAAGACAAATATTCCACTAAATTAACTAATAGTGCGATAAAATGATACGCAACTGCATAATTAGGTACAATCAGTCAAAAATGCCCAAAACTTCAAAATACAATATGGTACATTACTTGACTATTTCGAACGTTCCGGAATCAACGGCAACCTCCAAATTATCATTTGGACATTTTAAAATTCAATTTAGGTTCCGGTCTCATTATTAAGCCAAATATCATTTTGAGTTCAAATGATATTAATAAGCATGACATAACAATATTTACCCATAGTTATGATATGTATGCAAACTCATAATAAATATCAACTTTTCTACATTGAATTATCATTCAAATCATAACCCAACACTTGTCCCTAATTACTATACTAAGTAATCACTTATAAAATACGGTCCCACAAGCGAGGGCTATTACAGATGGCAAATAGGTGCGTGAAATAGGAGACAATGGTTATCTATTGCGGTTCTCGTTACTATAATCTAGGCAAGTGTCAATTTACACTAAATCAACTTCAATACAATTACTTATTGCCTTTCCACCCTCATTACTTGTTATATAACACTTTTTTTGGGGGTGCATGCATGCATGTATTGTCACGTGAATGCATGACATAACGACAGTGTAATATGATATATTTTTTATATTTTCACCCTCATAAAACAAAAATCAACAGCAGTTAGTCATCACATAAATAAATACCCACTTTTAATCATATAGAAAAATCAAGGTTAATGTGAAACTATAACAATTTATGAGCACAAACATGTGTGTGTATATATATATATATATATATATATATATATATATATACAGAGAGAGAGAGAGAGAGAGAGAGAGAGAGAGAGAGAGAGAGAGAGAGAGAGGTGGTCATCGTAATATGCGAGGAAGAGGAAATAGTGTCACTGTTGCTGCAGTTAGAGAGAGAGAGAGTTGTAAGGGCAAACCCATTATAAATCAATTTATACCAATTACCATAATATATCAATTTATACCAATTAGCAAATTCAATATACAAATTTTAATTTCAGAATACCAAATTCAATATACAAATATTAATTTCAGAATGCACACACTAAAGACCGCATATTTCCTTCATCTCCTCTAAAGGCTGAGTGGTCCTATCCAATTTAAGACTGCATATTTCTGTAATATACTTAGCACCTCATGCACATTGTTTCAATTTGAGGAAAAGTCGGAAGCATATCCCCATAGTTCTCCAAGTACACGATATAGATTCCCAAGTGTAAGTGTTATTTCAATTTATCAATTCAAATAACACTTAAAACCGCACCATCTAGTATGTACCTAGAGAACATTAAGAGACGGAGACAGAACTTCCCCCAAAAGTAACAAGTTTAAGACACTAAGAATATTATTACACAAAAACTATGCCTTCCCAAACTGTCTAAACGGGACAATTCGAGAGATCTCATTATAGGGGTAACGACTCTCAAATGGGTCTAAGGGCTATTGAATTCATATGCATAAGAACTAAAAGGCTATTATCTATGCACACTATATGTAATTCAAATTAGTTATAAATTAATGCAAAATATTATAAATGTCTAGGGCCAACCAACTCAATGGCCATCTAAATTTTCAAATCCACCAATCAACAACAATTCAAGAATCCCAATAAATAATAAGGTGACATCATTTTTAAATCAGCACAATAAATAATAAGGTGACATCATTTTTAAATTATCACAATAAATAGTAAATTAACACAATAAATGAAGAATAAATTAACACAATAAATTAGAAAAATTAAATAAGTGCATATGTTTGAAATTATTTTTAAGGTTTCAAATTAATTAGGATTTTCATTATAGGATGTATATGTGTGTGTGGTGTGTGGATTATGTTTTTTTAGGGTTTTCAAATTAATTAGGGTTTTAGAGTAAAATATATTTTTAGAGTTTTTGGAGAAAATTTTAGAGTAAAATATAAAGTTTTTGGAACTAAGTGTCGTAATAATTGTTGTATGAAATATCGTTTAATCCTAGTTTTATATAAATAACTATGTTATTTGGTATATGCAGTTATAATCTCCATATTATAATCAAGTTACGACTGTCCTTGTAAAAAAAAAAGAGTAAAAAATTACAGTGATTAAAATATAAAGATATTATTATTTTATTTTGAAAATCTTTAAAGTTTTCATAAAACCCATATCCCTATTATTATTTCAAAGCCCATATTTCCATTCGCCAAAAAGCTACTCTAGTTAAGCATTAGGCGTTAGGAAAACTGGTTTTAGGCACCTGAAATAACATATAATAGGAGGTCTTAGGTACCAATGGAATCTCGAAAAGATGAACAAAGTAATAATAATATTAATCTACAATGTTTAGCACCATGGTTACAAAAAGATGAGTCTATGTATAATCATAGTTTACATATAGATAAAAAATCTGAAAATGGTATTAGTAAAATTAGTACTACGTTAAATAGTTTAACTGATATAGTTTTTAGTTGGGTTAAACGAACTGAAAGACATCAGGTCGTTAATCAAAATTATGTAGAGAAAAAATTAGATTGTATTGAATTCAACTTAAACAAAGTTTATCAAAAAATTAGTCAACTCGAAACGGTTACAAATTTAGATCTAAAAGAGGAGACTAAACAACAAATTGAAAATCTATTAAACAAAATAGATAATCAAAATCCAGAACAAACTGGAATGAATAACCCAGGGGATAACAAAATTCCTAGGTTATATTATGGTTCGGAAGAAATTAATGCTCTTCAAACAGAAGAATTTAATTACACCGAATATATAAATGTTCGTGAAATATTAGATTATTGGAAACATCTATACAAAGATCCAATATTAACTGTTTCAGAACGTAATAAACTCATTGAACAAATACAAACCACGTATTTGGAAAATGAAAAATTATTACAACACTATCAGTATGAATTAAACCAATATTCATCTGATGAAGAAGAAATTCCACCACATGTAGTAAATACAATTGATGGAAAAAGGAAGGCTGAAGACCCACTTCAGGAATTCCAAAATTGGGAAGCTTTTGAAGATTATATGAAAACCCCTGCATATAAAAATGAAAAAGAAGATTTTGTTAAAACAGGCAATGCTTCTACAAGTAATACTAAAAATGAGGATGAACCAAACCCTTTTTTCCTAAGAAGAGATAATTTGAATAAACAAAATATATCTCAACATGGTATTTATCTTGATCTAAGGCATATACCTTTTAAAGATCAAGAACAAACTATTAATGAGTGGGCACAATCCATGTCTATACTCATTACTAATTATAAGAGTACATGGTCTAAAGAAAAATTTTTAGACTACCTTGCTGCAACACTCCAAGGTGATGTTTTACAGTGGTTGCAACAATGGGAAAGCTCAGAAATAGGAATTCAGCAAAAAACTGAACTCCTACAAACCTTCAAATCTTTTGATGAAATATTAAAAGGATTTGTTGAAATAATTAAAGAAAATCTGATTGGATATACTGGAGAACCCAGACTCCAAGAGGATGCGTGTTACATCTTATCTAAACTAGAATTATGTAACATTTGTCAATTTGAAGAATTTGTTTAACTATATAAAAAATATTATTTCAAACTAAAACATTCAGAGACCAAACACTGGATGGACCAATTCTTTCATAAACTCCCAAACCCATGGGATGAAATAGCCTTAAAATCTTATCATGGCTGGTTAAAAACTATCGGGAAGGACGAGAAAGATGACAATCTTGGTTTCGCATTAATTGGGTATTAAGAAAAATATCTGACCACTGCATTGAAATAAAAGCCAAGAAACAAGTTAAAAATCAAATCACGAATTCTAAAGCTGGTTATAAATGTTGTGATAAGATTTTAAAAGAAAACTGGAAAATAGGATGTAATCCACCTCCTAGAAATTCCAAATATTCTAAATATTCTCGAAAGAGAAAATTTAAATGGAAACCTTGGAAAAATAAAACATCTTTTTCAAAGAATAAAAAATATATTAGAAAAAAGAAACCTTCTAAAAAACCACCTCTAAAAAAGAAGTGCCGTTGTTTCATTTGCAACGAAGAAGGCCATTATGCACCTGATTGACCTATAAAAGGAAAAAGTGCAAATAAAATGATAAAATTTCTTGAAGAACAAGAATTAGAAATATTCTATGGAGAAGATTTATCTGATTCTGATATTTCTAATTATGAAATTTTATATGAGATTGAATCTGATTCGGAAACATCCGATGAAGAATTCGTATTTATGTATAATACTACAGAAGTACAAGGAAGTAGCGAAGATGAGCTACAAACAATAGCCCTTCGTGATATAGTTGGAGAAGAAATCACTTTTACCAACGAACAACTACAAGAAATTGATAATCAAAGGCAACTTATAAAAAAGGAAGATGTCTATAAATTATCAAAATTCAAATTATTCTCAACAAGAATATTTGAACAATTTAATGGTAATACTACTACTGGCTCAACAGATGATGAAACAGCAGATATTAAACTTTTTGATTTAAAAAAGATCAAAAGATGGAAGAAGAAACACCCAAATATTAAATATATACATATCGGGTTTATTCAAATCTGTATTACTGCCCTGTTTACACAAGGTATGGATACACCCGTAGCTATACTGGTCTTAGACAAAAGATTCAGTAATCCTATGAATGCCATAATTGGAGGAGTCCAATCCAATTTGGTAAATGGAGTTATTTGGTTTAACATAAAACCAAATTTCTTCATATCTATTGATGATCCAAACATTGAGGAATCTGTCATTATAAAAATCCAAACCAAAGGAATAGGAATGAAAGATACCTCA
Organism: Sambucus nigra; assembly: GCA_949130495.1. NCBI lineage: Eukaryota > Viridiplantae > Streptophyta > Magnoliopsida > Dipsacales > Adoxaceae > Sambucus > Sambucus nigra. The sequence continues at coordinate 86,104,162 of OX422209.1, read as the reverse complement.
CGAAATATGTCAATACATTGGAAAACAATTCATGAATTGACAACTCTACCACATACAAATACACAAAATGTGGATAGAAATATTATAGAAATATTTGAACCTCGACCATTTGATTCGGCAATACAGCCCAGATTAATCAACTGGAGAGATTTGGAAGTCCCAAAACAATGGATACTACCCCAAATAACAGAACCACCTCCTGAAAAATAACAAAACAGTGTTGAATTACAGGTATCTGGTAATAATGTCTATTTTAAAAATAAACATTCAGAAAATTGGCAAAAGAATTTTCCTGACAATGATTGGGAAAAATTAAAAGGAAAAAACCTTTTAAAAGGCGAAAGTAGTAATAGTAAACCCCCTATTTCTATGAAAAATATACAAGTACCAATATTACCTGGAACAAATTATCTAAAAGAAGATAATATAAAATCCAGTCAAATTTATAATTTCCAATTAGGAAAAGAAGAAATAATCTTCTCACCAAGCCATGGAAAGAGAAGATATACTTATGTATTAGGTTACTTCAATTTTGCAGGCTATAAACCATATAGTCTTTGCACATTAATTGATACAGGAGAAACTATATGTTCTTGTAGACCTAATGCTTTACCTCCTGAAAAATGGATAAAAATGAAAAACCCTATTGCTGTAACAGACATCAATGAGACACAAAATTTCATTGATTTAAAAGCTAAAAAAGTGGCTATATGGTTTAATGAAAAGAAATTCATTATTCCAAAAATCTTATGCTTTCCAGAAATGCATGGAGATTTTATTTTAGGCAACAATTTTATCTTAGAATATTTGCCTATAAGTATTGATGAGGGAACTATAAATTTAACCCTCAACAAAGATGTAGTAAAAATCCCTTTACTACAACAACATAAATATAAGTGCGAAAGAGAGTTTCGCCCTACTAAGAAAGGGGATATAACTCCTTTTATCAAAGCCCTTGAAGAAACTCATTGGCTTTATACTATATTAAATGATAATTTTAGTGAAAACCCACTAAAATTATGGAATAAAAGTCCAAGATATTGTAATCTCAGACTAAAAGATCCCAATGTCATTATAAGAGTAAAACCAATGATCTATACCAGAAATGATATAGATGAATTTGATAAAAAAATCAAAGAATTATTGGATATAAATCTTATTGAAGAAACAATAAGTCCACACTCTAGCCCTGCCTTCATGGTAAGAAAACACAATGAAGTAATAAGAGGAAAAGCTAGAATGGTTATAAATTATAAAAGACTAAATGAACAATTAGAGTTTGATGGTTATTTTATTCCAAGAAAGGATGTATTAATTAACCAAACTAAAGGAAAAAAGTTCTTTAGCAAATTCGATTGTAAATCTGGATTTTGGCAGTTAAAACTAACTGAAGAATCCAAGCCATTGACAGCCTTTAGTACCCCTAGAGGGCACTATCAATGGAATGTTATGCCTTTTGGACTAAACACAGCTCCTCAGGTATATCAAAGATGGATGGACAAAATCTTTAAAGACCTTAAAGATTTTTGCGTTGTCTATATAGATGACATTCTTGTTTTTTCCAAAACCATAGAAGAACATAGATATCATCTGAAAATTATCTGTGAAAAATTCCAAAGACATGGAATCATTTTATCACCTAAGAAAATTGATGTTGAAAAAACAGAAATTAATTTTCTTGGCATAATCCTAAACCAGGATGGCCTACAATTACAAGATCATATTATCTCTAAAATAAGAGATTTTAATGAGGAAATTTTGGATAAAAAACAATTACAAAGTTTCCTAGGAATCCTTAATTATGGAAGAAATTTCATAAAAGGATTATCTCAAAAAGAATTACCACTTCTTGAAAAACTCAGAAAGAATGAAGTTTTTACATGGAGTGCTAATGATACTCTTGTTGTCAAAACAATTAAACAAGAAATTATTAATAATCGCCCAAAAGTTTATTTTCCTAAAATAGGAGATAAATTAATATTGGAAACTGATGCTTCGGATAATTGCTGGGGATGTGTTCTCAAAGCAATTCCTGCAGAATATTGGAATGAAAACAATCCTTCCAATACTTTTGGTATTCGTGGTAAGAAAACCACTATCCCAAAAATAATTCAAAAACATGAATTGATATGTGGATATAATTCAGGAAATTTTAAACCAAATGAACTGAATTATATTATTTTTGAAAAGGAATTATTAGCAATTAAGCTTGCTATTAAAAAATTCCATATTTTCTTAGCACCTGAAGACTTTATTGTCAGAACAGATAATAAAGCTGTCAAAGACTTCCTCATAAATAAAAGAAATATTTTAGAAGGAAGAAGACTTAAATGGTTCAACCAAATTGCTGTCTATACATTTGAAGTTGAACATTTAAATGGTACTAATAATTTTCTTGCAGATTATCTTAGCAGGAACTATGAAGAAAAACCTACTAACCAAGTAGAGTTTTTAGAAACCCACTAAACAAGTGAAGTATGTTGCATATTTTAAAATAACACCCACTAAACAAGTGGAATATTTTGAAATATATTTTATCAAAACCACTAAACAAGTGGAGTTTTCTATTTTCAGGATGGGAGATAAGCACCCAGGAGAAGTAAAAGGAGATTGGGTAACTGTTGCTAAAAAGGCAAAAACCCAAGCATTATCATCTACACAACCTAAACAAAATCCTGTTTATGTTGTATTCAGTGGAAGAAATCCAGGCTTCTATGACAACTGGAATCAGTGTTTTATGCAAGTAAACAAATACCCTGGTGCATGTCACCAAAAATTTGACACTATGCCAGAAGCCATTACAGCATGGGAAAATTGGATGAAACAGTTAGGACCTCCTAATATGATTTACCAGTTCTCCAAACTACAGACCAAGGAAAGCCTCCTTGATACAGAAACTTACGACTTTCACAACCCAGGAATCCCCTGCGAGTTGTATACACCATTAAATGAAGCATGGAAATCTCATCTCCGAGATAAAAGAAAAGATTTTAGAAAAAATATGAGTATCCTTGCTAACAAAATTGCTGAACAAACAGCAACTTTGGACAAATTCAAAAGTCTGAGCCTTAAACTCATAAAAAGCTTAAACTATGAAAATGAAGATTTTCCTTTGGAAAAAATTGATACTTTTCTGGAATTTTCTGAATTACTGGAAAATGATTTTCCTGACAAGATCTTCAACACTATCAGGAGAATTTGTCTATTTGAAAAAGCAAAGATAATTCTCCCACGTCCTCTATTCCAAATCGAAATTTTACCAAAAATCGAGGACCATGAGCAAAAGATAAAAAGTCTTTTACTACAACATTTTTACTCTAGCTTAAATTATAGTGATGACATGCCAAAACTGCATTTCATTACTGAAGAAGGATATCCACCTTGGGATATTGAAACAATTGAATGGGGGTTAGTAAACAAACTAATCTTCTCCAGTTTAGCCTGTTCCACTCATTTTGAATTTTTACCTATGATGATCAAAACCATGATCTATCATGTATTGACAAAAGGCAGGTACAAATATACTCGCTATCTGTCATTTCATATCACAAGCACAATTGGTTGGCGATCAAGAGAAATTTTCTATCAACCCTACCAGATCTGGTACCTCAGAACTACTGAGGACTACGAATGGGACGAGATTGAACAAAATTGGGAAATTGCACTTAATGTACCGTTGGACCAGTTGGACACAACGAGATATTGGTCACAAAACCTGATCAATACTTCAAAACATGCAGAATATTTTTGTCGGGAATCATCATTAAAATTCATGGTAACTGATGGCAGACGATTATTTGTTACCGATTTACCGATAAATTATACTACCTCGCTTGAACAACGAGCGGCAGTAAGGGAGTTTCTAAATAATTTGAAAAACAAAAATAATTTGGATGTTCCCTTTGAACAATTAAGCCATGCGGAGGAATACGAACAAGCCCAATTACATGGACCTCCAAATGACAGCCCTAACGATAGTATGTCTTTCGACTATGTCGCTGAGGCCAATATTGCCAATGCATTCGATGCATGACAATTGGAACAAGGAAATAAACCCACATGGACGACTGCAATTCATCCAGCACACGAAGTGGGATATGCACATGGACAGTAAACAGCTGATGCATGTGATGACGATTTGGAAAAAACATCCAAATCAGTTACTATTTACTTTTTTGAATCATTGTAAAATACTGTGTGCTTTTACTGTGCAAATCACTGTGCACTTTATATTCAGCAGCCCACGTTTATGTTTTCTTCCCTTTGTTTATTCATAAAGAAAAAGATAAGGTTATCTTTTAGAGGCTATAAAAGGAGAGCTTCTCCTCAGTTGTAAATCATCAGTTGTAATATTTCTCTTACTCTTTTGTACTCTCTTCTCCACATATAATATTTCAAAATATTCCACTTGTTTAGTGGGTGTTATTTTAAAATATGCAACATACTCCACTTGTTTAGTGGGTTTCTAAAAACTCTACTTGGTTAGTAGGTTTTTCTTCATAGTTCCTGCTAAGATAATCTGCAAGAAAATTATTAGTACCATTTAAATGTTCAACTTCAAATGTATAGACAGCAATTTGGTTGAACCATTTAAGTCGGAAATGTCGAAAATGATCGGACTAATATTATATGTGGAGAAGAGAGTACAAAAGAGTAAGAGTACAAAAGATTTCAAATCATATTAGGGTTTCCATTCTACGGTGTATGTGTGTGTTTGGGTTGTGATTTTTTAGGATTTTCATTCATTTCAAATTAATTAGGGTTTTATTTTGAAATCAATTTATGGTTTTCATTCTAGTGTGGGTGCATGTGGGGTGTTTTTGTGTGTGTGTGTGTGTTTTCGTGGGCTGTGTGTGTGTAAAGGAGAGAGAGAGAGAGAGAGAGAGAGAGAGAGAGAGAGAGAGATGTACCAAAATGAATGAGTGGGAGGAGAGATGGCCAGATGAAAGGGAGGAAATGGAGAGATAGATGGCCTTTTCGTGCAGAGGGAGGATATATAGAATTATGAGGGAAAAAAGAAAGGCTGAAGTGTCTAGGGTTATATTTTAACTACGTTGTCACGGACGTGTCACGGTCAAAGATCGTGACAAGTTCGTGACAACATTACTTGTCACGGTCAAAGGCCATGACAAAAAATGCGTATTTTTATCACAATTTTTTACCGTGACAACCTTAGCTAGGTGAAAAGTGACATTTTTTACAATTGGGTGTAGTGATGGTTTTAACTTGCTTTTGGTCCCCTTAAAAATTTGGGTCCATATATGTTAGTATGTGATGAAAACATGTCAATCTCAAAAGTTTCAAGTCACCCGTAAGATCTTCAAGAGTAACTAAGTAATTCAAAATCGTCATTTTTGAATTAAATCTTTCAAGAAACGACCATAATATTTTCTTGATTACTCTGTAATCGGGTATTTTCTATCCCAAGTTAAAAGAAGGGTTAACTATATCAGAGAGACTAGCGTAGAACTCATCAAAGGTATCACTCTCCAACATCTTAATGGTTTCAAACAAAGTGGTAAGGTTTCAGATTTTGGAAGCCTTAAGAGCACTAGTTCCTTTATGGGGGATTTAGAGTATGTCCCAAGCCTCTTTTGACGTTTCACAAGTCATAATACGGGAAACTTCTCCAGGTTGATAGAACATAACAGAGCATTAAACCAATCTAGTTATAATTTACTAACATATGCTCAGTCTCACTCTATGATTTTATGGGCTTTGGTATCCTATTCTCTCTAACTAAAGTGGTAGGTGGAGTACAACCATTTAAAACTGATCGCCTTACCCGCTCATCAATAGCCTTAAGTACTGATTTCATATGTATTTTTCAGTATGTGTATTTAGACCTATCAAAAATTGAGTCTCTAAGACCATCAAGTCCATAAAAATTCATGCCTAAAAACACGGGATCTAAACTCAACCACTTAGTATTCTAGATCTGATACCAATTTGATAAAATTGGTATCCTCAATAAATCCACACTAAAAATAAAGATTACAAAATAAATTAATTTATCATGTTCTGATACCAATTTAAGAAGGCCTTTCAGGTGATTAGGTAGAGATAGTCCCAAACAAAAAGTCAATTTTAATATTTTCAAATTTAAAGATCCAAACTTTAAACATATTTAAACCCAATAAAACTTTCTCACCAACATAAATTGTTTATTGTGAAAAACCGATTTAGCCAATTTTATCTTTTAACCTAAAACATCCACAACACGCCGATGTACGAGAAAAACCATAAAAGGAAAAACCTCGAATGACCCATCGAAATATATCACTACGATAAGGTTTTACAAAGACTAGATAGTAGACTAACTCAACGACTCGTCTGCCTCATAAGCCTTAACGAACTTATATCTTCAACCTCTCCTCCAGAATGCAACGTAGGATTCCACTTACGCAAGCTGCCATAACGCACTAATTCATGCATGCCTCGTTAGGCACAACAACTATCTACGGAATTGGAACACAACACAAGTTCTTCACCCCAACACAGCAATTAGAAAGTACGGAGTCCACTATACGAAAAAAGTTCTCTCAAGATGAAGCAAAACTAACTTTGGTGTTCAAATGAATGATCTCAAAGAATATGAGTATGTAAACTTGGATCATTAAACTCAATGGGTTAAACTATGGTTTTGAAACTTTGGTAAACAGGTAGAGAAATGATTTTTGTCAAAAATTCTTACAAAATCTGAGTCCAATATGCCTTAAATAGTGAAAACACAAATCTTGAGGCAACGAAATCATTCAAAAGAAAACACATAGTTTTTTGAATGAAAAGACTACTTTGTTCTAACGAGACTCATGTTCATTCGAACGAAGAAGCTTATGTCCATTTTTTGATAGAGATCCCTCGTTCAATGTTCGTTAGATGTCCGTTCTAACGAGTTTCCTAGTTCGTTCTACGAGTTTAAAACTTTGCTCGAATGAGAATAGATTTTTGTTCTAACGAGGTATAAAACTCGTTCCAACGAACTGAGAAAGAAAAATAATAATTTTCTGTAAAAATAATTTTAAAACTAGTTCCAAACATTTTGTTCAAAAACAAATCACCCAAAAATATATCCAAGGACAGTATTCAAAATGCATCCATACCTTATGTGATCCTTGGTAAACGTTAAGACAAACTTGGTACTAAACACTATATGATGTGTATACAACTTTGAATCTTGTCTGCTACATCTTCATCAAACATGGTATAGTCTTACGAGTTTAACAATATAAAGCTTAACCTATGACTTAAATATTTTGTACAGAATTAAGCCAATTACAAACAAACTGACTTAATTCGAAATTTATCCTTATAATAGTTTTAAATCTATGAAAGGCATTGATTGCATTTGCTAACCTGAGGTATGTATCTAGACCATAATTTATTGACATTTCATGGGGAAAATAATGTACCTTATATTTCGAAAGAATCACCAAAACCCGACCGAGTGGAATTGGTGAACATGAGGATTCTGATAATGTTCACTATGACCAATTTAATGAACAAGTTGATGTGTAATTACACAAAGATCAAGACTACATATAATTAAAAGTCGATGCTGCTGCATCTTTGTATAGAAATTACAATGAAGATCACTCGGTATTGTATGTGATTATCTATTTTCATAATTTGAAGAGTCAATATGGTTTATCGGGCAATAGGATAACCATAATTCTTTAGTGGGCTAAAGACTACTACTGAATGAGAACACATTACTAGATAATTATCTAACCACTAATAAGAGCTTGAAGAGTTTGGGTTTGAAGTACAAATATATTCATTCATGCATATTGTATTGTAATAAACATAAGGTAAAGGATACGTGCCATGTATGAAACAATCCAAGAGTTGTGGATTGTGAGAGGGGAAATGATAAATCCACTAAATTTCATAAGTTCTCTCAGGTTCCACATAAGGTATTCAAGTATTTTACCCTTGAGGCAAGGTTAAAAAGATTTTTCACTATATCGCGGATAGCAGAGGCCATGAAAAGGCATGTGGTTAAAAAGATTTTCAAACACACGACAGTATGAGTTTTCAAAGGAACTGCGCAATGTTCATCTTGGATTATCAATTTTCAGGTTAAATCCTTTTAGTAATTTAACCACTAATAAGATTTTAACCATTTATTTTCATTCCATTGAATCTTCCTCCAAAACTGCGCATGAGAAAAGAGTTCACATTATGGTTGTTGTCGATACCTAAAACAAAAACCCCCAATGACAATATCAAAATTTTCTCAGCTCCATTAATTAAAAATTGTAAGATGTTTGGGATGAAAGCACATTTTTGACACTCATAAGGGTGAAGAGTTCACAATTACAAGCAATGTTATTGTGGTCGATCCATGACTTTCCTGTAGATGTGAATTTGTTTGGTTGAAATTTTCATGGTTATTATTGTTGTCCCATATTTGCATAAGAAACTGAATCAACTTGACTAAAGCATAATGGTAAGGTATTTTATGTCGGTCATTGTAAATTTATGTTGAATAGTCAATCTTTTACGAACGACAAGTCTAAATTTTTACTTACTCATCACGAAATTAGGATGCAGGCTGTTCGGATTTTTAGTTACTAAATCAAGAAGAAGGCACTAGTTGTGAGTTCAGGGGATAAGTTTGTAAAACCCTAAATTTGTAGGCCAGAAGCGAAAATAATTGGAGGGTTATAAAAATCTCAGTAAAATGAAGGCAGGGTGTTGATGCATAATGTTATTTGACTTATCATATTGTAAAGATTCTTGTGTAAGGCATGTAATTAATGTGACGCACACAAAGAAAAAAATTGTTGAACATATCATAAGAACATATCGAGGTGGATCTTAATTGAAAGATGGAGAGAAGGTGAGATGAACATAGAAGGAGATGAAATAAAATTTCGATTAAAAACTTGTTATTCAACAAGAAGAAAAAAATTCATGCAGTTAGTTTTTCTTAGACTACTTATGAGAAAAATATCCTCCAAGATATGTTATTCAACTTGAAGACTTCGACTGATTAGTCTGGTAATTTGTATAGGGTTGTAAACTATCAAACAAATAATTTGACACAATGTAAGTCTCACAACTGACACGTTATTATTCAATTAATCCTCCTGTTATTAATCCCTTATTTTTTTTGAGAAAAAGTGATATCCATGGGGAAACTATGTAGATTGTTTTATACTTCACCTTACTGTGTTTAAAAGTTTTTAATTGTGAAATAAAATTTTGCTGAGGTGACTTTTGTCTTAGATAAATAACTTCCTACATTATTGTTTCACTTCGGTGTCCACCTACTTATGCATCTATGTGATGAGGTATTAGTGTGTGGACCTATCAGGTATCGATGGATGTATTCTTCTGAGCACTTGATGAAAACTTTCAAATTATGTTAAGAATACACAATATATTAGATGGTCAATTGTGGATGTTGATACCAAAATTAGTATGCTGATGTGGACGAATAATAAGAAGACACGTGGCACAATAGCAACGAGGAAGATTGTTTCCCCGACCAACATACTCACTCCGAGTAACAAGTATACTCCGAGGAACGCCAGTCTTCCGAGGAACTCCAATGCTCCGAGGAACTCTTAAACGACGAGCAACTAAGGCGGTTCGAGCTGCATCTCGACCACAGCATTAATTGCCAAATAATCAACAGTTCAACTATTCATTGAATGCTTATCATCTTGACGCGCACGTTTGAAGAACATTAAATGAATTACCCTTTCATATGTGTATCATTTAATGTAACACCCTTTCATGTACAGCCTAATGGCTATAAATACTTTGTATCACCCTCATTCAAGGGGACCGAAATTTCTTGATAGCACTTGTAATCGAGAAGTCTCAAACACTCAGCAATAACATAACAGTGGACGTAGTCCATTCATATAAGGCTGAACCACTTTAAAATCTTTTGTCTTATTTATTTATCTGTGATTAAATAATTAGAGTAATCTAGTTTTTTACATCAACAGATTGGCGTCGTCTGTGGGAATCGATTGTTATTATCGTTTTTCACCAAAAATCATTCATCATCAATGGCGGATAATCCAGAATCTAGCAATCGAAATGCTGGAAATGCTGTAAATCCTCCAAATCCCTCTGCACCTCCAGATCTGGCCGGGATTATGACGAATCTGTCTCAAGGACAAACCGTCATGCAAGACACAATGAGGTAACTCATACAAACCCTTCATGGCGGTGCACCTGCACGTTCAGGACAGCGAAGTGGTCAGAGGCAAACTTATTTACTTTCTTCACGATCCAGGCGTACTGAGTCATATCGTAATGAGGAGTCTGATGATTTCTCTTATCAACCTGGGCGAACTTCGTCAATAAGGGCTACAGATACTGATCAACGTATCACTCTCTCTCCAGAAAGACCCAGTGCCTTAGAAAGACTGAGTAGGGTGTCTCCTTTCAGTCGATTGGGCCCTAGGAGGAATAGGAGTCCACCTAAGACCATGTCGAGGAGTTTTCGACAACCATCAGATCTAAGAGAAGGATCAACACAATCACGACCAGTTGCTCGTCAAGATAGATCTCAAGAGGCTACTTCAGAATGATCTATTGCTCGAACCAATAGGCCCGAGGAAGGAAATGAAGCGTGGAAAGGGTCCCTTCAGCGATTGGAGGATAGATTGGGAGAAATGGCTAGGGCGAAGAATCCCCTACAGCGAACTTTTATTCAAGGGACACCTTTTGTCCAGGCCATTGTGAATTTTCCTACACCGTCAAAGTTTAAAGCACCAGTAGTGACCCCTAAATATGATGGAAAGACAGATCCTATTCTTCATATAGAGCAATATCAAGCTGCCACCGATATCTATGCTGTCCCCGACGAGATGAGATGCAGAGCGTTCTCAGGAACTCTTACTGGAGCTGCCCAGATATGGTACAACAATCTTCCTCGGGGTAAGATTTCAACTTTCTTTCACTTGTCCGAATTGTTCATCGGCAATTTCTGTTTCGGAGCAAAGCCAGTAAAACGAGTAGCACACTTGTTAAGTGTTAGACAAAAATCTGGTGAGAGTACTAGAGATTACATAACTCGTTTCAATAACGAGAAGATGGAAGTCATAGATTACGAGGAGAAGACAGCAATCACCGCCTTGATGAGTGGGTTGTTGCCTAATAAGTTGTATTACACCTTGGCGAAAGATCCACCTAAAACTATGTCAGAGTTGATGGCAAAAGCGGCCAAAATCATGAATGCCGAGGAAGCTATGGCTGCAAAGAAGAATATAGATAAAGACACCACGGTGGACGTCGACAAGTCTAAAAATAAAGAGCATAAGGGCAATGGCGGTGACAAGCGTTCCAGAAATAATAAGTCATGATGGGAAGTCCTGAAGAAATTCGATAATTATACTCCCTTGAAAATGGGTATTAATCATGTCTTGGAAGAAATCAAGAATAGCGAGGAAGTAAAGTGGCCGAAGAAACGGAGGTCAGATCCTGATGCGAGGAACAGGGACAAATATTGCGAGTTCCACAAAGATCATGGCCATATGACTAAAAATTGCATAGCTCTTCAAAACGAGATTGAAACACTCATCCGAAGAGGAAAGCTAGCAAAGTATGTTGATCGGGGAGGTGAAAAAAGAAATAATGATCGAACTAGAGAGAGATCTAGATCTCCTCGTCGAGCAGAGGAGAAAAAGAAGAGAGGTCATGAAGATGATGCCGAGGATGACCCCGATCTTCCCAAGAAACCAAGGCAGCCAGAACGAGAGGAGCGACGTATCAACGACTGATGAATAAGGTTTTTGCCGAACAAATCAGTTGCAACATGGAAGTCTATGTCGACGATATGCTGACAAAGAGCAAGAAAGCTGCTGAGCATCTAGTTGACTTAGGTCAGACCTTTGATCAACTGGATAAATACCAGATGAAGCTCAATCCGACGAAGTGCACCTTTGGAGTACGAGAAGGAATGTTCCTCGGGTACATCGTCAACCAGCGAGGCATTGAGGCAAATCCAGCAAAGATCAAAGCTCTTTTAGGGTTGCGATCTCCAACGACGAAGAAAGAAGTGCAGAGTCTTACAGGACGAGTTGCAGCACTCAATAGATTTGTATCTCGAGCAACTGATAGGTGCCTTCCATTTTTCAAAACACTCCGAAAAACTTTCGAGTGGAATGATGAATGTGAAAAAGCCTTTCAAGACTTGAAGAAATATCTGGGAACACCTCTATTGCTGTCCAGATCAGTTATGGGAGAAAAGTTGTACTTATACCTGGCAGTATCAGAAAATACGGTCAGCTCGGCATTGATCAGATTGGAGAATGGAGTCCAGAAGCCAATTTATTACACAAGTAAGGCTTTCTGAGGTGCAGAGATCAGGTACCCAAAGTTAAAAAAATTGGCATTGGCATTAATTGAGGCAAGTAGAAGAATGAGGCCATATTTCCAGGCCCATACCATCATCGTGTATATCGACATGCCATTAAGACAAGCCCTTCATAAGCCAAAAAAGTCAGGGAGACTGATGTAATGGGAAATAGAGCTCGGTGAATATGATATTGTGTATGAACCCAGATCATCCTTAAAAGGGCAAGCTGTAGCAGACTTTATAGCAGAGTTTACATATCCTGATACCCCCGAGGAACAAAAGTTGCTCGCTGACCAACCTGTGGATGTTACAGGATCAACAGACATAAGTCCAGACCAACTCCGGTTGGTAAAAGGGCTTGTGGATGTAGAAAGATCATCAAATTCAAACCCAGACCAACTCCGGTTGGTAAAAGGGCGAGAAGAGATGGTCGACGAGGAGCAAAAAATACCAAGGGAGGATGAAACAAAACAACAAATATTTCACCGAGGAACGCTGTCAGATAAGAATTTTGAAGACGAGTTACCTACGTGGAGATTGTATGTAGATGGGTCATCTTGTACAACAGGTTGTGGAGAAGGGATTGTTTTAAACACCCCAGACGAGATTGACGTGGAATATGCCTTACGATTCCAATTCAAAGCTTCCAATAATGAGGCTGAGTATGAAGCCTTGATAGCAGGTCTTAATTTAGCAAAGATTATGGAAGCGCAACAAGTGATGGTATTCAGTGATTCTCAATTAATTGTGAATCAGATGATGGGAACGTATGCAGTTAAAGGAGAACTAATGGTCAAGTATCATGCAAAGACGATGGAGTTATTGGCAGAATTTGATGCCATTCAATTAATCAGAATACCAAGAATGGAGAATGCACAAGAAGACGCACTGGCCCGACTAGCATCAGCTACTCGTACCGAGTTGCGAAGAACGATACCAATTGAGGTATTAGAAAGTCGAAGCATAGATGAAAGCCTGACGATGAATATTATTTCCCTTGATTTAGGACCATCTTGGATGGATCCTATCAGGGCATATGTCGAGGAAGTAGAATTACCGGAGGATAAGATCGCTGCCAAGAAATTGAAGTTTAAAGCTGCTCGGTATGTACTAACTAATGGTATTTTGTATAGACGAGGAATTATGGCAGGTTTGCAAAGATGTGTTCATCCCTTCGAGGTGAAAGAATTGATTGAAGAGATCCATGAAGGGTCCTGTGGAGCCCATGTAGCAGGTCGAACACTTTTACAAAGGGTGATGACGCAAGGATACTACTAGCCAACTATGAGAGCTGATTGTATAGCCTATGCTAAAAAATGTGATAAATGCCAACGTTTTTCTTCCATCCGACGTACTCCACAAGCATTATTGACACCCATAACTTCCCCTTGGCAATTTGCCATGTGGGGAATTGATCTGGTTGGACCACTGCCAACGACTCGAGGAAGATTCAAGTACCTCGTCGTCGCAGTGGATTATTTTACTAAATGGGTAGAAGCTAAGCCTCTGATTGATATGACGTACGAGAAGGTGTACCAATTCGTTTGGAAGAACATCATCTGCCGATATGGTCTCCCTCATGCCTTCATCACAGACCATGGAACACAATTCGATAACGAGGAGTTTGCCGCCTATTGTCATCAGTCAAACATTTTGAAGGTTCATTCAGCACCAGGCCATCCTCAAAGCAATGGATAGACTGAAGTGACGAACAGAACATTATTAAATGGTTTGAAGAAGAGGTTAATTGAGGCTAAAGCCAGGATTAATGAGCTACAATCACTATTGTGGGCTTACCGAACAACTCCCCGAGCAGCGACTGGAGAATCACCATATATGATGGCGTTTGAAAGTGAGCCTGTAATACCTGCTGAGTTGGGTCTCCCAACACACAGAGTGATGAATTTCAACTCTCCAGTCAGTGACTTGATGAGAAGATTAGATTTGGACATGCTCGAGGAGGTTAGAGAAGAAGCAGCCATTAGGAATGCTACATATCAACAATGAACAGCTCTGTTCTACAACAAGAGGGTGAAGAAATGCGATTTAAAAGAACGAGATTACGTGCTAAAAAAGGTCATTCAGAAGCACAATAAATTGGAAGCAAATTGGCATGGACCTTACCTAGTTACAGAAGTTGTTCGACCAGGAACTTACCGAATAGCAACTCTAGAAGGAGAGGAATTCAAGAATGCATGGAATGCTGAACACCTACGCAAGTATTATCAGTAATGTAAAATGTAAAGCAGTTCTATCGATATGAATAAAACGATGATGTTTTCACCATTTTCTCTCCTTTTATTGAAAGTTTTTCGGGGAATACTAGTGTGCAACACTACGCTGCTCGACAGCAAAAAGAACAAGACGATAGTTCGAGCGTGATCAAATTCGGTTGGTAAAATAGCGAGAACAAACTATACTCCTTTGGTTAGGAGGCATACACTAGCGTGATCAACTCCGGTTGGTAAAATAACTAGTGGACACTGATAGTTCGAGCGTGATCAACTTCGGTTGGTAAAATAGCGAGAACAAACTATACTCCTTTGGTTAGGAGGCATACACTAGCGTGATCAACTCCGGTTGGTAAAATAACTAGTGGTCACTGATAGTTCGAGCGTGATCAACTTCGGTTGGTAAAATAGTGAGAACAAACTATACTCCTTTGGTTAGGAGGCATACACTAGCGTGATCAACTCCGGTTGGTAAATTAACTAGTGGACACTGATAGTTCGAGCGTGATCAACTTCGGTTGGTAAAATAGCGAGAACAAACTATACTCCTTTGGTTAGGAGGCATACACTAGCGTGATCAACTCCGTATGGTAAAATAACTAGTGGACATGATAGTTCAAACCCATGACCAACTCCGGTTGGTAAAAGGGCAAAAACAACATTCTTAAAAATTCTAATTTCGGCTGGTTAAGAAACAAAATATGCCAACTAATGTTGGTCGGAAGGTAAAACTGTTCCAGAAAATACAAAATATTCCAAATTGAACCAAGTATGGTTGGTCGGGGATAAAAATCCACTAACTGTAGTTGGTCGACGAGGATAAAATTATCGACCTTGGTTGGTCGGACACATTTTATGAAAAAAATTACCAAGTATGGTTAGTCGGGGATAAAAACTCTCACTAATTATAATTGGTCGACGAGCACAATTTAACAACCTTGGTTGGTTGGAAAAATTTTAAACATTTTCATACTCATTACTTTATTATTAAGTGATCGAGCAACATTTTTTATACTTGTAACCTTTTATTACTAGATTGGTCGATGAACCACAAAGTATTGTTATGCAATCACAAATATAAAAGTGTTAGACAAGCACAAAACAATAGCAACACAGATTTGCAAACAGAAAATGAAAGTCTTTCATTAAAATTCAAAACGAATTACAAATTACATGTATACTAACTATTACATTGTAATCCCTATTCTATTGGTTTCTTTCCTTCAGCTTTTGAAATAGGTTCCTCGCCAGCAGGAGGATCATTTAAGGTCTGAGGAGAATTGATAAAATTCAGGTCCTTCAACATTCTGACATTCATTACTGAAGGTGTATCCAATAGATGCTCGGGACGAGATACCTCGATCTGAGAATGAAGATTGTAATCACCGAGGTATTGTGCAATTAAGCTCCGAGGAATGGCACGAGCTGGGATCCATTCCTTGTCCAAATTAAACGGTGTCACGAGCAAATCAAGCACCCCGGGGTCATAATAGTCCCACAAGTAATGCCCCTGTTCAAGCTTCAACACGCATAAGGCATTCAACCAGCCTTGTTTATAGCCCTCATTAGTGGCATTCTGGATACGAGCATCTAAATGGAATAATGCCTCATTGTACCCAGCCATCCAAAATTCCCTGGGCTACTTATGGAATTGGAAGGTCAGTCTCTCCAACTGCTCGTGGAGGCTTTTTGCAAAAATGTCTTTATTCTCTAAAGCAGACTTCGTCGCAGTAAGTTGATCCTCCAAAGATAGGATTTTCTTGGACATTTTAGACAAAGCCCGATCTTTGGCATTCAGTTGGTACGCTTGGGTTACCAATGTTGACAGAGTACGAGCTTCTTCAATACTACGAGGAGTTCTTGATCGACCCCGAGCAGTTGGAGTACTTCGTTCCTCGACAACATCTTGAGCAACTCTTCCTCACCCACGAGAACCTCTTCCTCGTCCCCGAGTAGAAGTAGAAGTACCAGATCTTCGCAGGACATCCAACTCTTGCCTTAATTTGGCATTCTCAACTTCTAAGAAAGAAAATCCCTCATCGGTCACTGGGATCACCGCTGTTGAAGAAGAGGCTGCAGACTTGTATTGTGCTAGTTCTTTTTGCAAATTATTATTTTCTTGCTCCAGCAGTTCAGCAATTTGTCTACAGGCTTCAACTTCTCCCTTTAGGTTCCTCTCCCTGACATCATACCCAGCAATGAGTTTGTCATAGTCCTTCTCGACAGAAAGCTGTTGATATTTCTTTTCATACTCCTCATGTAACAAGGCATTTGACTCCTTGTACTGAGTCTGAAGATCTTCTAGAGTATATTGGAGTTCCTCGATCATATCATAGTAAGCCACGTTATTGGCCACTGCTCGATCAAGTAAGCCCTTCAGATATTGATAAGCTTCTACTGCTTGCTCTGAAGCACCATGGCCAAGGATGTCGACAACTTCTGATGCACTGAGGTCTGTGTGACCAGCTTTATAATACTCATGACATTGCTGCATCAACTTTGTGTCGTTAGCAGACAAAAGATCCATCCTGGCCAGAAACTAACAGAGAAAGAAAAAGAAGATCAAGACAGAGTGCAGAGAAAGAAGAGACAATCATATGGAAGAAAAGAACTCAAATTTTATTAGATCATAAAGCAAAGTTATAAAGATCTGAGATACAAAGTACAAGTAAAAGATAAACAGAAAGAGAATACTGAACAACTTCACACCTTTTCCTTGTCTCCCAAGACTTTCTCGGGAGGCTGGGACGAGGAGCTTGGTTGCTCGGTGGAAATAAGGAGTTGGTCGGCGGGAGCTGGAACTTGTTCTGAAGGAGCTGGTAGAGATGAAAGCTCCTCGTCAGCAGGCTGGGTAAGGATGATATCACCCACAACCAATGAAGATTCTTCTGAGGCAGCTTCGTCCTCTTCTTCATCCTCGATAGCTGGAGGAGGACCAGGGAGATGCTGTTGAAATAGCTCGGAGTCCTCGCTCACTTTCAACTCTTGCAAAGCTGCAACCCTGCCATCTCGGAAGTACTTCAAACTTCCATATTGCACTTGAGTCATCATAGCATCTACTCCCTTGTTCCACCCTTTGTCCTAACCTGTGCTGAAAGACTTCTTTATTGCCTTTTTTCTTTTCATTTTCTCCGAGGAGAGCTTCTCGGATAGAAGGTCCTCGGAGGCTTTCAGCTTGGCCTCCAACTCCTCCTTCTGACGATTTGCTTCGCGCAGAAGGGTCAGCTCTTCCTCAGCTGATTTCATCTTATTTTCAAGCTCCCCGAAGGTGGTGAGCTTCTCGGAGTATTTCTTATTTTCCCTCTCCAAGTCCTTCACTTTATTTCCCAACTGCACCTTCTCTGCTTCAGATGCAGCCAGTTTCTTCTCCCATTCACCTTTATCCTCGTCGTACTTCTGACAGGATTCCTTCAGAGATTGAGCCAAACCCTGGAATGCATCCTCTACTCCAGACGAGGAGCTTGAAGCCTTGAGTGCTTCATCTTTCTTCACAATGGTGTTAAAGCAACTCACCAGCTGAAAAAAGAAGGTAGTGATGAGTTAGTGCCGAGATACATATATTGATAGAAGGAAATAAGAATTCAAGATAAGAAGAAACTTACTGAAGCGATGTGACGAGTAGTTAGGGATGTCAGCATATCCCTAGGCATGTTTTCCTCGATGCCTTGGACTTCAGGAATAATCCAAGTCTTTACCGAGCTCATTGCAGAGCTCGGGGGAATAATGGTTGGAACACCAGCTCCACTGGTTTGGAGCTGGGGAATGACTTCAGAAAAACTAACCGAGGAAGACTTCTTCAATCTCCTCGGTGTCTTCTCAACAACCTCAACCAAAGAAGAATTTTTGGTTGGAGAGATAGTGATTACTTCCACTGGCGCATTCTTCTGTACAGGAGCCACAGGGGGCTTCTCGACGACCTTCTGAAGAGCAGCAGAAGGGGCAGCATCAATTTTCTTTGTCCCCTTTGGGACATCGGCTTTGCTTCTCTTTCCATATCCAGCAGAGGAGGTCTCTTCAAAGAGGGCAGGAACTCTTCTCTTGCCCATCTTCTGACTTAGAGGAATGTGAGAGTCTGGTGAAGAATCTTTAGAAGCTGGCAATTATTCGCTAATGCTAGCCACAGGACGAGCAATGTAAGAGGATGTGTAGCTCCTGTATTGCAGCAAGTATGAAGCAGACCTAATGTGCTCGTCTGCAACCTTCTGATGCAAACTCCAGATATGTTTTAAATGCTTGATATTAACTTCTGTTTCTTTTGGAGTTTTTCTCTTGCTGTCAACTGCAAATAAAGACATAGTGAAATATCAGTCATACATTTTGTCAAACACAATGAAATCATAATTTCAAAAAACAAAATAAGATGAAAATAACCTATCCCATTGCCATATGGAGGGCATTTGGGACCCTCATATACTTCGTCTCCAACCAGAGGGGCATGTTGCCAATTTTTTACAACTACTCCATGTTCAAAATAATCCCTGTTGGCATCAGGGAGGTTGACTACTAGAGCCCTATTCAAAAATCTAGTTTTTAAATAATAAACATTGTCTAAAACAGCCCATCTATAACAGTACATAATCTCAGGAATTCCTATACGAGTTCCATGAGTTTGATTTAACCTATACACCCCATTAACTATTCTCCAGGTGTTGGGGGCTATTTTTGCAGGGACAACGTCGAAATACTGACAGAACTCTAAGCATAAAGGGTTTGGTGGAAAAGAAAATCCACATTCAGCAATAAAGAGGCTAGGGAACCAATGTCCTTCAGCCAAATCAAAGTAACTTGAAGGCTCAGAGAGAACCTCCAAAATTACCCAAGATGGAATAGAGAAATCAGAACGGAATTTCTCAAGAGACTCAATAATGTAAACCATGATGAATAAAAGAAGAAGGAAGAAGAGCTTACAGGGAAAAAGGAGATCTGTTGACAAACAAATGAAGAAAAGGATGGACGCACAGGAGAGAGTAAAGCTATAGAAAACTCGAAAGCAGAAATTGAAAAGGTAGAAGATGATGGGATTGCCTCTGAAGTTTAAATACATTGCCTTGGGAAACGGCGAAAGAAATGATTACAAAAAGGAAACTATTACGCTACCGGCGGCTAAAAGGACAAAAAGGGCACGAAGATTGAAGCGCCTATAAAAATGCAAAAAGGCGGATTCTGCGAATTTGGAAGGAAATTCAAATATGAAGAAAAGGCTCCTAAAACCCAGGAAGGTCATTTAATATAGCCATATACCGAGAAAGAATGTTCCATACTCCTCAAAGTTCGAAATATGAAACATTGGTGGCTTCTGTTGATACCAAAATTAGTATGCTGATGTGGACGAATAATAAGAAGACACGTGTCAATCTACGTGGCACAATAGCAACGAGGAAGATTGTTTCCCCGACCAACATACTCACTCTGAGTAACAAGTATACTCCGAGGAACGCCAGTCTTCCGAGGAACTCCAATGCTCCGAGGAACTCTTAGACGACGAGCAACTAAGGCGGTTCGAGCTGCATCTCTACCACAGCATTAATTGCCAGATAATCAACAGTTCAACTATTCATTGAATGCTTATCATCTTGACGCGCACGTTTGAAAAACATTAAATGAATTACCCTTTCATATATGTATCATTTAATGTAACATCCTTTCATGTACAGCCTAAGGGCTATAAATACTTTGTATCACCCTCATTCAAGGGGACCGAAATTTCTTGATAGCACTTGTAATCGAGAATTCTCAAACACTCAGTAATAACATAACAGTGGACGTAGGCCATTCATATAAGGCTGAACCACTTTAAAATCTTTTGTCTTATTTATTTATCTGTGATTAAACAATTAGAGTAATCTAGTTTTTTACATCAACAGTGGAAGAATACACAATAGAATCATCATCATTGTACGCTCTTAGGAACATATGCCGAAATAAGGGCTTAGGAGGTTAAATCCTCGATGGAAAAAGAGTGGTTGAGAAATTTGATAAGTTTGAGGATGAATTTCCTTACAGGAACCGTAAAGAGGCGAGACTCATAAATCTACAATTCGAGCAAGATACTCAGTATATCTTTGAAACACGTGATGAAGTTGAACATTTGAGAGAGTAACTACCTATATATATAATGTATTTTTATTTAAGTATGTGTCTTCTCTGTATTACCATACAAATTATGCAATTTAATGAACACGTATAGGAAGTATGAGAGCCAACATGCCCGAAGTTAGAAGCAAAAAAGTTGAACAGACGCGAATGATGATCTATAGGAAGTATGACAGCAAACATGCCCCATTTTATAAAACTTCATGGGTACTCACACAAATCTATATTTAGTTTTGCGTGGGTAACCTTGAATTTTTTCTTTGAAACATAACTTGACAAAGTCGTTAGGGGTTTTAAGATTAATAGGGTTATATCATAGCATTGTTATGGAGATAGGGACCCCGAATGAGTTGGACCGGTTATATTTTAAGGAAAATCTTCATGGTTACTAACACAAATATAGCTTTATGATAGAACCGACATGATAATATAATACAAAATTACAAGTCAATGAGTTTACTCCAATCGGTTTTGAGTCAATATTAGGTTAACATGATAAATTATTACGACAACTATTCGGTTCTGGTAATAATAATACAATCGACACGATAATATGACACAAAGTTATAAGTTAATGGGTTTACTAATATCGAGTTTGAGTCAATATTTGGTAAACACGATAAAATTACTAAGGCAATAATTTAAGTTTGGTAAATATGATACAACCGAGATGATAACATGGCACAAACTTATAAGTTAGTCGATTTAGTCATATTGGGTTTAGGTCAATAGTGGGTTAACATGATAAACTTGTTAAGATAACGGTTTGGTTTTGATAGTTATGAGATATTTGATACAATAGCACGTTAAGACCATAACTCTTTGCTCATGTATTATCTTCAATAAATTTTATAATATTTGTAACTTTAGTTAAGGATAATTTTATTATTCGGATAATATTATATTAATATTTGCAACATTTAGAAATATATGTAGCTCCAATCGAGAGAATACGGATGTCAATGACAATAAGACTGCATATGCCTCGAGATACCAAGGAATGCTTCGAGATTTGTTGTATTATTAGTTTTGGATACATGTACTTAATTTGATGGCTTGATAATTTTGATATTTATGCTTTTACATTGATGTATTACTTAATTATATAATGGAATTCTATGACATGTTTGAAAACATGTATATGATCTTTTTTGGAAGAAAACAAATTAAAATTAGTTTTTTAAAATAAATTATTATTAGTCACAGTCCAGAACTATGGCGATTTTTCATGAGTAAATAAATGGATCACAGTCATAAACCATTACCAATATATTAATTATCACAGGAATCAGTAATGTTGACCAATGGATATATTTTCACGACAATGGGTCACGGTTCATGATCGTGACAAGTTAAAAGCTTGACCCAGTCACAGTCACGGCTATAGACCATGACTAGTGGTTAGGGTTCATGACCGTGACCATGTTCTTAACTTTAGATTACGGATCTGACTGTGACTCTTCGATTTGGTCACGATTCTTGACCATGACCCCCAAAATGGTCATCCTAAAAAATTTCACAATCCAGGACCGCAACAACAAAAATTTGTCACGATTGTCATAGTCCAAAACCGTGACAGTTTTGATTATTTAATGTATTATGAGTTATCCTAAAGTTTTTTAGAAGTGTTTAAAATGGTTAGCTTATTAAAAAAACTCGCATATTATGACTTGAGTTATCAAGTGGATGAAAGTCTTTTAAGAAAAATATATGTGAAAATGATTTTTGTTCTTGTGTTGAGATGACATGATAAATACTAAAAAGAATTTTGAATTGACAAAGATGTAAAACATTGATATCTTAAATAACACATAACTTAAAGGAAAAACTCATGATAATAATATTTCATCAAAAGCTTTTTTCTCTTTTAAAAATCAAGATTACAAAAATTGCGCCTCATGCTTTGGTGTAGGCATAGTCACACAATCTAGCCATACCATCCACTGTCCCCGCCCCCAAATATCGCATTGATGCTTTACCGTCAGAAACGGAGAAAAATCGCGGTATACGACTTGGTAAAACTCAGTCCGTGATTTTGGTCCTGATCTGATTTGAAGCAGCTACAAACCTTTCTTCACGCTTTGATCCGGTGATTTGAGCTCAGAGGAAGGTTTTGATCTTAGTTGCTTGAAATTTGTAAGTGTGTTCTCTTCTTCATTTGGGTTTTGGTTGATCAATAGTGGTGATTTGTTTGGAGGTGAAGGAGTGTTTTTCAGTCTGGTTTGAGACAATGGTAGGTTGTTTGGACCGTGTCCGAATCTGTAAAATCAAAATTTTGATTTGGCTTTTTTCTCTTGTGTTGATAGCATTTGATCTTGTTGCTTGTTTGTCATTTTGGGCTTTGCTCTTCTAATTAAATCACATTTCATCAAAAAATTGATATTATTTGTATATACTCAGTGGTGAAATGGAGAATTCCTATATATTATTTTAAAAATTATTTGTATATACATTATTTAATGTTAAAATATAATTTAAATAAATATATAAATAGCCACTATGGGTCGCTCCCGCATTTATAATATTTTGAAAATTGACGGACTCGCGAATTCGCATCCGCACCCATATTCGCACCGTTCTGCGCATTTGTGACTTAGGGTGTAGGCATGTTGAGTACATGCTAAAGAAGTCCGAAGAGATAAGAAGATGAAATTTACAGATGTACAACAAGATCAAGCAAAAAATTATAAAGACATGGCCAAAAATTAAGTTTTACATGAACTAGAATGTGAATAGGGCAAAAGATCTTCATTTCCACTAGCTTGCAAGAAATGCATACTCTCTTCTTTGTAGCAAAGGATTTTATTGTTGAAATGAAATTATTTTTTATCATATCTGTAACAACCCGCTCAAAATAATAACGGGTGGCCAGCCCTATACTACATTAAATCAGGAGTTTCAGATGGTCCAGTCTCAACATCTATTGTCGGTAGTATATAATATAGGACTAACTACCCGATATCATATAAGCGAGATGTTAAAATTTAAATAAAATATGCAACATAAAACAAACCAACACTATAACACCACTAATAAGAAAAGAAAAACGCATACAAGAACTATGATAAATGAAATGCTAGAATAAAATGAAATAAATAAATACAACTGAATATACCACAAGGAGATAAACCCGAATAAGTTGTCGGGTCACAGCCAATACAATAGCTGAAATGGAATAAATGTAAACATATATAAATATCCCTTGGGTACAAACCCGATATACAACATGAATCCTACCTAGAATTTTAAAGAAGTAGGAAACGGCTACATGATACATCCCGCAACAGTCCGCATCTGTCACGGCTCCCAAGACTCTGGATAGAAGGTCATCCGACATCCATGCGGTAGGACACCTGTAATAGTATATATATATACAGGCAGGAGAGAAAAGTAAACGGGTCAGAGCCCGAGTTGTGAAATATATTTAGCAAGTGTGTTAACCGTGCATAATAAATATCGGTGCACTTATTTCATAATTAAAGTGGAATCGCACTCTCGTGGAACCCCAACTCACCTCTCATCTAAAGGCGCGCACCTATTCGTGTCCTCAAATTTTAGTTAAATTACCCCCATTTATTAGGACAACCTAACTTAACATAGGCCCAGTATATACCCACGAGAATTTGCCTTCCTATCTTAACCCAAGAATCCACTCCTTTCTAAACCCATTCATATTTGTTTATAAACATGTATGCCATGTTAGGCTTAATGGATTCCGATTTATAATTTATTCAATTATCATTCTTAATACATTACCCATTTATATTTGGGTTGAAACATATGATTTAATTTCTAATTTAATAAGCATGCAAAATTATTATTGACACAACTTCCCTCCAATTTCAACGCTGCGCTGCGTTTCGTGCATGGGGTGTCTCGCAAAGAGAAATCCAAACAAGGAACAACCCCATTACACTACTCCTTGTCAACGTCGATCCTGGAGATCCATTATGCCACACATAAATATCGACAAAACTTATCTCTAATCTCAACAATGTACTACGTTTCGTGCGTGGGGTGTCTCGCAAAGCGAAATCCAAACAATGAACCACCCCGTTACACTACTCCTTGACAATGTCGATCATAGTGATCCATAATGCCGTACATACCATATAATGCTACCACTACTACTAAAATCTCCAATAATATCCTTGGGATGATGTAACCGAAATATTCCTTAAATGCGATACATCAACCCCCATCAATCTAGTACACCATAATCATCTAAGATGTACTCCACAAAGATTCCATATCCTTTCATCTATAGGATATATAAATATATATATATATAGGCATTTTATTCTCACCATATATATACATATACCAATCATCCATACCCATGACCAAGTGTACATATCATATCTGATGTACAATGGACATGCACATAATCCACCCGGCTATATATATCACCGATAAAACTGCATCAATGCTATCATCTTCCCAGTGCCTGGCTCACGTAGCAACTGGGGACCACCTGGTGGGGATCAACGACACCCACCTCGTGATAACTCACACACATGACGTCCCGAGAAGCGGTCATAGATCCAACCGGCAATGAGACGAAACATACCCACCACGTCTCATCCCAAAATATATATCTATCGTATAATAACACACCGGACGACTATGACCTGGGGAATATCCACACCCTGCTCTATATGCCAGGATGCTCACCCTCTGCACGGAAACTTCCCAATGATAGCATGAGCGGGGTATGCTTAACCACATAAGTATATATATCGCTCACATGCGCAATATACATACATCCATATGATCCCGTCATATGACCAAATAGTAAACCATCATATACGGTTTAAATATCCATACCATGTATGTCCACATCATAAATATATCCATATATTCATATTTATATATAGATATACGTACATATATTCACACATCGCTATATCATTATGTATACAAACTAATTCTCGTTCATATGTATAAGATATATATACCCGGCTATAAGTATAAATAATCCTCAATATACAAGCCGTCACCACAAACTCATTTAATTTACCTCGATATGTGAATGCAATCCTTCACTTGAAACATATTCCATCATTTTTCCTATGATGGATAGTCTCCCAAAATCATATGTATATATCTATACATATATATTCAACATTTGGGTTATCACTCAAAATTTTGTGTAGGAAACCATCACTACACATACCATCTATATCCGAGAGCACATTAAAGACTCCAGTAATAATTTTGATTATCGGTATATACATAACTAATAGTCTATAAACCTCAAACTCAGTCTTATTGTCATCAGATAAATCCCATTTCTTAGGGAAAATACCCGTTGTAAATCACACACCGATAAACAACAACTACTCCAACTAGATTTTCACATTCTACTCTAGTTGGAAATATGATCCTGTAGCTCTCGATTCCGACTACGGTTCAATCACTTTTGTGAATCCCCTAGTCTAAGATCTCTCGAATTTATTTATTAAAATTTATCATTTCTAAGGGTAGGCAATTGCTCTCTTCCATTTGACCCCAAATTGTATCTTAATACTATCCTATCCTTATAAGGATTTGACATAAATGTCGGCCTAGAAATTTCACCACATACATGGATATATTCTTCTCCAATTATTCCCAGAAGTCCCCACTATCATATACTAAGTGAGAGACCCCCCTATAAGTCTCCAAAATATCTCTTACTTCATAAGAGAAAGCTCAAATTAATAAACCCAACCAAAAAGGACTAGAGGTCATCCTAGAAAACCCCCCTAAAACAGCCCATTAAGGAAGCCCCTAAGAATAAACTCCAAAAGAAAAAGGGGAAAAAGGATTTCCCATTCTAGGGCTAAACACAGGGGACCGGTCGACCGGTCTCAAACCCCCGATCGACCGCGGGTCCAAATTTTGCCTACGAAGAAATGCAGTAGGCTTTTCCCTTAAGGCGCGGTTGACCGGTCCCCAGACCGCGGTCGACCGTCCATACCAGTTGCCTTGGCCGATTTTCCAATTTCAACAAACCCACAACCCTCAAACACTCACATATCATCCTTAAGCCCCCAAATCATTAACCCAATAATATTTGTAACAAGAGAATCCATCCTACATCTCATCCCAACCATTTATATGTCATCAAACCATACATAAACATTGATTTCAAGATTTAAACCCAAAAAATCTAGGTTTTGATATTTATACCCAAAAATCCATTTCTTTAACCCACAAATTATGAAATGAAATACACAAATAGCTATTTAGCAAGATTAAACACTTGCCTCAGATTTGTAGAGGTTGGATCGTCCTCGATGTCGCGATTGGGATGGAAATCTCCAAGCTTTTCTTCCTCTCTCTCTTCTTTTCTTCTTCTTTCTCTTCCTTTCTCCCTCTAGGGCTTTTTCTTTCTCTCTCAAATGAGAAATGGCTTCATCCGTAAGCCTCCAAATCCTTTAAAACATAAACCCAATTTTAAATGTTAATACACAATTTAAATGACTCGTTTACTCCAATTCGAGCCAAACATACTTAAAAACATTCCGAAGCCGAAATAAAACCCAATGACAGTCATTTTGACTATCTCGACCCTTCCGGGATCGATGGTACCCTCAAAATCATCATCCGGAATACTTTAAAATGTCCTCTATTTTTGGGCCTAAGTTCCCAAATTTTGAAATTCTCCAATTAATTAAATTTTATTTTCCTAAAATTTTTATTTCTCAGTCTCCAAAAATCGAGGGTTGTTACAATATCTTGTTAGAAACTTGAGAAAATCTATTGAACATCGTGCGAGTAATGATAGTGATAGCAACCCGTAAACGCAAAATCTGAGAAGGTTCTCAAACCTTCTTATATTTCATCTCGATTACATAACCGTGGAGATAATGTTAGGTGTATATATATATATATATATATATATAGGTCACCCTTGTCCGTACATTCCTACCAAGTGTTTAGTTAATTTGGTGTTTTTTTCTACACATTCATCACATATGTGGTCATCGATATGGGTTGGGATTTAATCCTTTCTATTTATAATCGGTGTGTCAATTTTACCAATGCATGGGAGCTTGTCATCAGGATTTCACTTCCTAGGTTCGTAATATTGACATCACTATCAAACCTAATACCATTGTTTTAATTTTTGACATTCCAAGGTTCCTATCATTATGTTACCTAAGCCCAGTGATAAGGATACTCCTTTATATGATATTACTGATACCATCCCCCTATGTATTCTTCTTGGGGTGGTTCCAATTATTATTATTCCAATCCCCTTTATTACTACTGCACTAATTTATACTCTAAATATTAGTATCTAACCAAATAGAGAAAGGATGTTCCATAAAATATCGGGCGATCACTCCTGTACCAAATTAGTGCCACTCCTATACCTAATTAAAACAGGAGTCGCATATGGATCATTCTTAGCATCACTGCCGAAAAACGAATTTTAATTCCTAATAACCTATTAGGCTAGTGTCAAAATTTTATTTGACTAATCTTTTTAAACAACTATAGAATAAAAACATTCACATAGTTTATATAAATGAAACTAAAAAGAGATAAAATAACCGAACACTCGGTTCAAATATAATACAACCAAATCGAATGCCCCATTAAGAGGCGGTGAAAGAATAAATAAATAGAGAATTAAGGTAAAGATCATGTTCCTTCTTATATTTGGATTTTTAGAACATTGCTTTTTAAGTTTATAAATCTAGTCCCTATGGTACAATAGCATTTATAAATGTAGTCCTTGTGGTACAATACCTTTATTTTTTGGTCCGCGCTAGTGGCACTATTTTTCACCATTTTTCATGGTATTTTTAGTACAGGGAATAAATTTACAAAATTATATGGAGTGTCCTATTTTTATACACTCTGAGCACTATGAGAACCTTTTCCCAAAACCTCCATAAATAAATACAATTGGGCTTTCGGCCCGAAAGTAACTACAATGCTTCCTATCTAGATCATAAGAATAGAAGCGTCTAAATCAAACTGGCATGCATCCACAGCTGCTGCAGCAGACATCTGACTTGAAAGGATCATCATCCAGGCAACCCTCTGTCCGGAAACCTATATATATATAATATATAGCAAGAGAGGAAAAATATAAAAACGGGTCAGAGCCCGAGTTGTGAAATTATTTAGCAAGTAAATAAATGCTTTATTTTTATAAAATATGTTTTATATCATATTTAAATTGGTATCGCACTCCCATGATATACCTCTCACCTCTCTTCTAATAGTGCACACCTATCGCATCCTAACAAATACGCTAGTCATGCTACCCTGCCTAACTAGTCAGTTACCCATTCTCTAACAATCCTAGTTAACCCAAGTACTAAGGGCTAAACTTCTCCCCAGTCTCAACACTATGCCATGTTCGTGCGTGGGTGTCTCGCGAAGCGAAATCAAAACAAGGAACCCCCCCTGATACACTACTACTTGGCAAGGTCGATCATCGAGATCCATTAGACCCTCAGTACATAACTTATATAAATATACTTATATATACCCAAATAATTATATACATTTTCATACTCACTTTTATATACATATCACATTTTGAGTCCGAATATAATCTCCCGGAATGAGAATCAAATCTATCTTTATTTTATCTCTTTACTCTACTAGAGATATATAATATCTTGTTCTCATGCACAAGTAATATACCATACACACCGGTATAATAACCATCCCAATGAGCTATAACTCGAGGATGCGGTCTCTCAATGCTATCATCTTCCAGGGCATCACTCACATACCATCCTGGGGACCACCGGTAGGACTAAATATCACCTACTTCGTGGTCAAAACCAAATCACAATGCATGGAAAGTGGTCATAGTTCCTCCTCAGAAATGAGATGAAACATACCCACCACGTCTCACCCCTAATAAAAATCACACAATATAACAATGGATGCCTATGACCTGGGAACTATACGCTCCCTACTTCCCATGCCAGGGGCCTCCCCACATCGCGCAACATCCCATGATACCATTAGAGGGGGTATGCTTCACACACACACACACACACACACATATATATATATATATATACACCATCCACACATAGATATATACACATATCCGTATCATATAATATATACTTTACTCACATAGTATATATATATATTCCACATTGTTCCTTAAATAAATATAAATGGCCATAATTGCCAATCACACATACGATGGCCAATAATCCAAAAGATTCTCATAAGTAATACTATTCGAGTATTCGCACACTCACGATACTAAACTCAAAAGTATTCCCTCACTTGATAAATAATGTGTACCTTATTCGCACTTAAGGATTTATATAATTTCTCCAACTATACCAATTCACACTAAATAAATACGCATTTTCCCAAATTCATTCTAATTATCTCGTAGGATATAGTCAACCACAATTGATATAATTATGTCTTCCACTTACATAATTATATAGGGGACATAATTATATAGGCCTAAATGCCCACTAAAATTATCCAAAGGAATATTTGTCCCCAAGCACCATTAAATTAAATAGGTCGTGGATCCCAATTCCACGAACCCAAGGATTACATCATGTCCAAATAATAATTTAGAGGCCCCTACTCTATTTTTGGGAACCCCAATTCTCTAATTCCACAATTTAATTTATTTTCCTATAAAATAGACTTTTAGTGTCACACCATTATTGCACCCTCTAAGCCCCATAAATTCCCTCAAAGGGTTAAATATTAATTCCCTAAATGAATCTTTATTTCCTCAATTTAATAAGCTAGAAACAATTAAAATTTGAATTTATCCCCTATAATACCGTTGATTAGGCTGTAAGAAAAAAAATATTATCATTTGCTCACATCTTAGGCTAACATAGTTTTTGGTATATCCCATTACAATTTGACTCAAGCCATCAGGAAGAATCGAATTTCCACTGTCTCTAAACTCAAGATGATCCCCACATTACGAAGGTATAAAATAATTTAGGATTTTGATTTTGTTACATTTATGATTGGGAGATATTTTTATTTAAGAAATCGAGGAAATTTTATTTCTTTAAAAAAATTTCAAAGTTTGCTCACCTCGTTCAAATGAGACGAGGTTCTCGTTCGAACGAGATCTCTTTTTCGTTCAAAGGCCCGTTTGAATTTTTCATCGAATGAACATCGAATGTGGGCGTATTGTTTTGCATTATTTAAATCCTGCTCAAACGAGATAGTTATTTCATTCTAACGAGATGTTATTCTCATTCTTACGATCCTACGTTTCGTTCCAATGAGTGACGGTGTCTCAAATTTTGAGCCTTTATATAAATACCTATTTCAAAGGGATTTTAAAAGAGACTTTTGTTGAAATGATTTCTGCATACCTTGTACAAAAGTCCTTGATATACTTTGTCAAAACACCTTCTGATTCACAAAATCATCACTCCCATATATAAGTGAATCCATTTGGAACCCTAAACAATTTCATATCTACGTTACTTTTGTGGAGAGATATTTTTCACGGCTAACCTTATGGTTGTCGAGGGGATCACTGCTGAAGAAAGATAAAGACTGATCAGTGGATACCAAGGGTAGACCTCCACCCGTGGACGAATCAGTAGAGACATATTCTTTAGAGGTTTTGTAAGTAGTGTCTTGTAAAACTCTAAAGTGCTAATTGAAAAAATGTTTTACTCTCAAGGTTTTTTCCCCTCCAATTGCCTTGTCTTGCATGCTTTAATTTATCTATTTTATCACCTAAATACTTGTCTTAGGATAATTTTTTTTTGTATATTGTGTGTGTTGGACATTTAATTTTATAAATAATCTATTAAGATAGCAAGCGCACTCTCAAATTGGGATCAGAGCATGTTGCACAAAATTAATGCGTGATCTTTTTCCGCAAATTATTTTTTCTTTGATATTAATTTTTTTAAAAATTGTTGATCTTTGAAAATCAGATTTTAATGGAGAATTTGTATAGTCGAATGCCCATATTTAACGGTACAAATTATCCATACTGGAAGTTTAGGATGAGATCTGTTTTGAAGGCCATAGATGAATGTGTTTTGGTAGTCTGTGAAAGAGGGTGGACACCTCCCGTTGTCACAGTTGATAATGTCGTCGATCCTAAACCTGTCTCACAGTGGACATATGACGAATTTAAGTGGAAAAATTTTAATTCTCGCGGTTTATGTGCCATCTCAGGATCCGTCACCCCAGACGAGTTCCGTCGCATTATGATGTGCACCACGTCTAAAGAAGCTTGGGATACCCTTAAGCTCACTCATGAGGGTACCAATGCTGTTAAA
Organism: Sambucus nigra; assembly: GCA_949130495.1. Classification (NCBI taxonomy): domain Eukaryota; kingdom Viridiplantae; phylum Streptophyta; class Magnoliopsida; order Dipsacales; family Adoxaceae; genus Sambucus; species Sambucus nigra. The sequence goes on along the minus strand of OX422209.1, from coordinate 86,072,252 downwards.
GCTTCTAAGCTGCGAAATCTCCCAGCACAATTTGAAATAATAACAATACTTGAATCTGAATCTTTTGATGAATTTTATGCACGGTTGTTTGACATAATTAATTTGAGTTTCAATTTAGGTGAGAAAATACCTGAGACGCGTGTAGTTAAGAAAATTTTGAGATCGCTTGCCGCTTGCTTTATTCCTAAGTTTACCATTCTTAATTCGCTAGGGATCTTAAACACTTTTAGGTTAGAAGAACTTGTAAGATATATTTAAACATACGAGATAGATATGTTCCCTAAAATAGTTAAGCCTAAGGATAAGGGGGTTGCACTTATAGCCTAATCTAGAAAGAGAGAGGAAGTTCTTAAAAAGAGAGAGGAAGTGTCATCCGATTTGGAGTTTTATTATTTTAGATGATTTGGCCCTTTTTGCTAGAAATTTTCAGAAATTTCACAAACTTAAAAAGAAAAATACTTCCAAAGATAAGAATAGCTTTGAGAAAGATAAAAAATATAAATCGGATAAGAAAAAGTTAGAAAAAGAGAAGAAAGATTTCCTAAAGAAATACGAGGAGGGATGTTATGAGTATGAGGTAAAGGGTCACAAAGATCACGGGTGTCCAATTACATTGAAAGGTCAAGGGAAAGACAAATTTGCCTTAAATGTCACATTTAGTGATAACGAGGTCGAGTCGGTGAGTTTGGGAGAAAAATCACCGCATGAATGTAGCATCAATGCATTCATGTGTAGTCATATTGTACATTTAGTGCACCTCGAGATGATGAGGAAGCTATTAAACATGAACACCTCGATAGTGAGTCTAGTCATTTTGAGGAGAGTGAGAGAGAGAATGCTTTAAATGAGAGCGAGGTGACCTTCAGTGCGCCTACATCGGTCTTTACGCTGAGTCCTTTAAAACAAAGAAACAAAATAAAGGGTTAGCTATGAGAGTTTTAGTGCTAGAGAAAGAGGCGAGAGAGGAGAGAGAGAGTGAGTCCTCGATAAAAGAACCTTTGGGATATAGATATTATTTAGTTAAGAGAGAGAATGAGGACTTTACCTACAAGGTGGCTAGTGTTACGAGAGATCTCCAAGCATCCGTGGATACTAGTGAGAAACTTGAAACCCTTGTATCCCAACTCGAGAAAGATCTCAAATGTGCCCGAGAGGTCAAGGTAACTATTGAGGATACATCGTAGAAGGTTCATAGGTTGCTCCTCGGCCACACGTTAGCAAACATCAAGAGGTGAGGAATAGGTTATGACCGTGCATCCACTTTTCATGTCGCACTCAAGGCGGTTTTTGAGCTTGTGATGGATCCTTAGGGCCCTCTACCGAATACCCCTAAGCATACTAACCCACCTAAAAGAGTTTAACCTAGAAAAGAAAACCAAGGTAGACCCTAACATGTTTATGTTTACACCTTTTGCAAAAGAAGAGGTCAACTTAGAGAGTTTTGCTATAAATTAGGTAGAACTAGTGGTAGACATACTCATATACACCATTTTAGTGACTTTGCTAGTCTTAAGGAACTATTTAAAGTTTTAGTCGCGACTTCGCATAGTTTAATGGAAGAATTTCAATGGATGTCATTGTCGTTTGAGAACGCTTCCAACATTCCGACTATTGTCAACAACAATAAGGGCATATCTTCGTCTGCAATCACTTCACTCGCCTTATGATTTGTGGATAGGGAAGAAGCACAATCTATCATATTTTTATGTCTTTGGGAGTACATGTTACATCTTGCAAGATAGAGAGCCCTTAGGAAATTTCTACTCTCAAGGCGATAACAGGATATTTTTAGGATATTCATCGATGAGTAAGGCTTATTGGGTTTATAATCAGGCTGAATCTAAGGTTATGGAGTTAATAAACGTCATGATTAGAGATGAATATCCACTAGCATTTTTTGCTCATAGTGTGCGGATGATGCACCCTCTAGTGACGATCCCATCCTTCCTCATGATACCACGATGGACGTCATTCCAATTTTGGGAGAGACACCATCTTGCATTCGAAAGACCATTCAGCTATACTTGGTTACCCTACACTAGATGTCAAGACTCCTGATCAACTCAAAAATGCTATTAGTTGTATGTTCTTCACATCCTTAGTCGAGCCCAGGAATGTTAAAGAAGCACTCAAGGACGAGCATAAAATATCGGCCAAGCAAGAAGACTTGCTTCAGTTTAGAAAGAACGATTTCTGGGAGTTGGTCCCATGACCTAGCAATACTAACGTGATAGGTACCAAGTGTATTTTCAAGAACAAGGTGGATGAAAATGGTAACATAGTTTGCAATAATGTTTAGTTGGTCTCTCAAGGCTATACATAGATCGAGGGTATATGCTTTGAGGAGACATTCTCTCCTATTGCTAGGCTTGAGTCTGTCCGCTTACTAGTATCCATAACATGTCATTTGTGCTTTAAGTTATATCAGATGGATGTTAAGAGTGCCAACCTGAATGGAAATATACAGGAGGAGGTTTACATGGAACAACCGAAAGGGTTCGAAGACCCTAAGCACCCAGGACACGTCTACTATCTTAGAAAAGCCTTGTATGATTTGAAGCAAGCCCCCTGTGCTTGGTATGAGAGGCTTACTTCCTATCTCTTATCTCGCAAATTCAAGAGAGGGGAGTAGATAAGATTTATTTTATGAGTAGAGAGAGTGGTGCTATTTTGGTTGCTAGGTCTATGTGGATGACATATTCTTTAGATCCACATGCTCCCGCCATGCTCACACTTTTGAGGAGGAGATGAAGAGTGAGTTTGAGATGATAATGATAGGTGATCTTGCATTCTGCCTATGTCTCCAAATTTGTCATCTAGAGGATGGGATATTCATGTGACACCCCTCCTAATTAAACCTTGGGTGAACAAGCCTTAATTTAATTTAAAACAAATTTCTTAAATGGTTCATTCTTAGCATCACCGTCGAAAACTTTTTAGTTACTAACCACCTAAGTGAAATTAAGCTAGTGCCAAATTAACTTCCTTAAAGAGATCAAACAACTCATGCGGAACAATAAAGATTAAGCAGTGCTAAACCAATCATCATAAATAACTTAATGAAATATAGTCTCGCTAAAAACCATGCTGGAAAAAAAACAATCTCAAAATCCAATATGACAGAATGACTGCAAATGTAAAAATTGAACAACATGTCCCCAAACTGAGAATACTAAAACTGAGATCTGAAGGAAGAGAATCGTCTAAGCAAGCCCTGCAACATCCACATGTGCTGCAACTCCCAAGATCCCTGAAATGAAGTCATGTTGGGTGTCCCTGTCACTGGGCACCTAAAAGGTTTTTAAAAATATTTTTACATACCAAGAGTTAGTACTCAAAACATTTAAAAATATTTTGCAAGCAGCAATCACAAATATGAGTTATTGATTATACATGTTAAGAATTCGTACACTCTCTTGAGTTACCTCTCCCCTCTCCTATAGTGCATGCCTAACGTTGGTACCTAGTCCATCTAGTTATACTATCCATGCTAACTAGACTAGAATACTCCACTGGACTTATCTACTGTGTAAGTTTCCATATCATACACGCAGTATTTTAATAGTCCATAACTCATATGCTATACACGTAGATAACTTATTCGTCCCATGTTATCTTTGTTCTTTTTCTAATTATGTCTCACTACTTAATTATTTTAAAAGTTTCACCAGTCCATCTTATTATCTACTATCTCATGTCAGTAGATTTTACATAGAGTATACATTTATCACACGATATATACTAAATATTAGATGTCACTAATATGTCCTTATAACACACATAAAGGAATCTTGGTTCGGAATGACTCATCGACCCCAAGTAAGAGTTGGTTCGGAATGATACATAAACCCCAAGTATTTATATATATATATATATATACACACACATATTCTGGCTCGAACTCTTTCATCACGACACCAGTTTTAAGGTTTTGTTCGGCATTCTTCATCGACCCAAAACATATAATAACTCTATGTTAGTTCCGAATATCCCATTGACCCTAACATAATCAATTTAGGTATAATTCTCTTAACCTAAAAGTTCATACAATTCAGTAGGTACACACCCGACCTATCAATCATTTTAGTATGTAATATTTTATTCTCTTATATTCACCGTACTTGTTAAATTTATGATTTATTTCACTATCGCATTTAATTGAGTATGTGAACTACTCTAAGGGTCCTAGTTACCCCTTCAATTAATTCAGTAGTTAATTCATCTCTACCCTACTGATAATTATTTTGAATTCATGTTAACTCCCTTCGTAACTTAAATTCTCCATTTCTGATATTCGACCCGTTCGTTCTTTTCTTATCTAACCATTTTCTAAATCTTTCTCTCAATGACTATGATGGGTCTCAACTCTCTACCTACTGGTCTTTATCAATTCCTAGGAGAGGTATAAAATTACCCTAAACTTTTCAATAAGGGACAACCATCGAATAAAATTCACTTAATAAGATTTTTCGGGAAAATAGCAAGGGTTGATCGATCGACCTTCATCATCGATCGATCGACTTATGAACATCGATCGATCGATCTTCATAGTCGATCGATCGATTGTTCTGGGCAGCCTCTACCTGTTACGTTTTTCTCAAGTTTTAATCTCCCAAAACTCCCTTAAACGTTATTGAACTCTCTATCAACTTCACCAATTATTTTTTATATGAACATAGACTATTCCTAATGTTAATATAACAACAAATCTTCATGAAAATCATCCAAGAACCACAATTATTCTTAACTTCTCAAAGCCCTAGATATATGTTTTCTTTGTCTTAAATCATCATATAACCAGATATATATTTCGTGATAGGATTCAGATTTCTTCTATAATTAAATCCTCTATAGATGTAAATCTAACTACATGCAAGTCCTATCCCAAACATATATCAAATCTTTCTTCAGGAATTATTCACAAAACATGTATTCTACACATCTTATTCATGGATATTATAACTCAGATTTAGATTTTGTAAATAATCACTTGCCTTGATTTAGAGGTTATATGATTTTGTGGTTGTTGTAGAGTTTGATTGTTTGTCTCCTTCAATCTTCACTCTTCAATTGCTTGAGTTCCAATGATTCCTTTAAATCTCTCACACTTCTCTTTTTGTGCTTTGAGAATGACTTCTCTTTTCTCTCTAATGGACTCTCCGTGAGTTATGAGGTTTCTAACCCTAATCCCTTATTTAGTCAGATAATAAAAGACTCCACAATTCGTAGGTTTTCCCACTCTTATCTTTTAAAAGACCAAAATTCCCCTGAATGGTCCCGACTTGGTCTAAAAATGTCTTGGGACCCAACTAGTACCCCTGGGTATACTATTTTGATTATTTTGACCTTTTTAGAGCTGACCGTGGCCTTTAAATTGTCATTTGAGTCACTCATGTAATATTTCTTATCTTGACCTCTCGTTAGCCCATGTTTGGCTCTCGATTAAGATTTAAATCATATATGTCCATATCACTCGTTATTACGTAAGGTACATTCATGTGTTATTCACAAGTCATTTTTAGTAAGTCGACTTATAATATTAAATCATCCCATTTAACCTTTAGATTATCTTAAATTACTCTACTCACGTAATTTAAATAAAAGCTCACATTAAATTACTCTACTCACGTAATTTAAATATAAGGTCACATTAAATTACTCTACTCGCGTAATTTAAATTAAAGATCATTAATTAAATAAAAGATCACATTAAATTACTCTAGTGACGTAATTTAAATATATAGTCTGTATTTTCTATTTAATCGCTCCTTAATTAAATTCTAAATACGTAAAAATACGGGGTATTACATACTCCCCCCCTTACAAAGGAATTTTGTCCTCAAAATTAGAACATACCTGCGGTGAACGACTCTGGATATTGCTCTCGCATATCTTCTTCTCGCTTCCAAGTCGACTCGTCAATATTGTGGTGCCCCCACTGCACTCGCATTAACGACACTACTTTGGATCGTAGTTTATGCTCTCTATGATCTAGAATAGCTACAAGTCTCTCCTCATACGAGACATCGGGTTGCAAATCAATCTCCTCTAGTGGAACGTGCCAGAAGGCTCTCTCGCTCCTCTTGTATTTCTTCAGTGACTCCACATGGAACACATCATGTATCCGTTAAAGATTCTATGGAAATACCAATCTGTATGCTACCGGCCCCACCCTCTCAACGTGTCTCCTACCGGCGTCGGCATAACTCTTATTCATATCTTGAGCTATCCTAATACGTCCCCGAATTAATTCTATTTTGGTAGAAGTTTCCGGGATCATCTCCGGCCCCAATAGCTTATTGTCCCCCACCTCTAACCAACTGGCAGGCGAATGACAAGGCCTCCAATAAAGTTCCTCGAATGGTGCCATACCAATAGTGATTTGGTAAGTGTTGTTATACGCAAACTCTACCAGTGGAAGATATCTCTCCCATCCTCCACCAAAGTCTAGGATACACATTCTCGACATGTCTTCGAGCATTTGATTTACCCTCTCAGTCTGTCCGGCTATCTACGGATGATATGCTGTACTCAATCGCAAATCTGTGCCCATGGCCTCCTGAAATCTCTGCTAGAAGTGTGACACAAATACTTTTTCTCGATCAGACATAATATTAATAAGAACCCCGTGCAGCTTAACGATATCTGCAATGAATAGCTGCGCGTACTGCATCGTATCAAAATTAGTACGGATCGGTAAGAAATGGGCTACCTTGGTCAGCTGATCCACCACCACCCAGATAAAATTGTGACCTCTCTGCAATGTCGGTAGTCCAGTAATAAAATCCATAGAAATACTCTCCCACTTCTACACATGAATCTCTAGAGGCTATAGCATTCCGAAGGTCTTTGATGTTCAAGTTTCACCAACTGACATGTAATGCACTTCGAGACAAACATTGCTATGTCTCGCTTCATACTCGAACACCAATATCGATGCCACATATCCTGATACATCTTATCACCACCAGGATGTATTGAAAATTTGTAACCGTGAGACTCGGTCATCACTGTTTGCCTTAACTCCTCGTCTTCGGGTACTATTAACCTCCCATTAAATCGTAGACCTCCCTCTGAACTGACTGAGTAAGACTCCGTGCCCTCGACTAATAACTGTCTCACCCTGTCCTGACAGAATTGGTCCTCTTTTTAAGTCCTCACTACTCGCATCACGATCTCTAGAGTGATGGTCATAACTGCCATGAATGACCTAGCTACCTCATCCTCCTGTTGGAGCTCACTCCACTATGCTTTCCAAGTCTCAGCTACACCCCCCGTAGGTCACCGGATCAACGCGTCTGCCACCACATTAGCCTTACCAGGATGATACTGTATGTCCAACTGGTAATCCTTCATGAATTCTAACCACCGTCTTTGCCTCATATTCAGTTCCTTCTGTGTGAAGAGATACTGAAGTGACTTATGATCCGTGATAAGAGTAAATTGTTCCCCCGGAAGATAATGCCTCCATATCCTCAAATAAAAAATGATCGCTACTAACTTGAGGTCATGCGTGGGGTAGTTCTTCTCATGTGTCTTTAGTTTTCTAGAAACATAAGCTATCTCCCTCTCTTCCTGTTGTAACACACCCCCAAGACCCTACAGGGATGCATCAGTATAGACTCGGTACTCCAATCCACTTCTCTGTAAGGCAATTACAGGTACTGATGTTAACATGTCCTTCAGCTCATCAAACGCCAACTGATATTAATCACTCCACATGAACGGTACTCCCTTACGAGTCAAGTTCATCAAAGGGCCGATAATCTTTGAGAACCCCTTGATGAAGCGACGATAGTACCTGACCAACCCTAAAAAAGCTGCGAATCTCGATCGGTGTTATTGGTTATCCCCATTCCCTCATCGTCGATACTTTATTTAGATCAACAGTAATACCCCTGTTTAACACAACGTGGCCAAGAAACTGAACTTCTCGCAACTAAAATCCACACTTCTCGAATTTAGCATATAACCGGTGGTCTCGTAACGTCTGAAGAACCATGCGCAAGTGCTCGGCGTGCTCCTCCTCCGTACGAGAGTAAACCAGAATGTCATCTATGAACACAATCATAAACTGGTCTAAAACTCCCTAAATACCCTATTCATGAGGTCCATAAACACTACAGGTGCATTAGTGAGTCCAAAAGGCATCACCCTGAACTCATATGACCCGTACCGCGATAAGAAAGCGGTTTGGGCACATCCTCCTCCCTTATTCGCAGCTGGTGGTAACCCGACCTCAGATCGATTTCTAAGAAGTATGCATCCCCTCTTAATTGATCAAACAAATCCTCTATCCTAGGTAACGGATACTTATTACGTATCATTACCTTATTCAGCTCTGTAGTCCACACACAACGGTAGTGAGCCATCCCTTTTCTTTACAAATAATACCGGAGCACCCCACAGTGTTGTACTCCGCTAAATGAAACCCTGACATAAGAGCTGCTAAATCTGTTCCCTTAGCTCTCGCATCTCTAAAGGAGCCATGCAATATGGTGCTCTGGCAATTGGTCTCGTTCTCGGTGCTAATTCGATAAAAAAACTCAGTCTCCCTACTAGGTGGTAACCCTGGTATTTCCTGGACGACTTCCTCAAAATCCTTCGCTAATGGGATTGAGTCTAGAGGGATGACCACCTCCTGTGAGCTCTCTTCTTCAATGTAATAGAGATGAGTGCGCGATCCTCCCTCGGGAAGAGGCATTGCTACTAGGAACATTTCCTATCCCGAAATGGAAAAAAATGATAGTCCTCTCATAACAATCCACCATCGCCGTATATCCCGCCAGCCAATCCATCCCTAGGATGACATCGTAACTCTCCATATCCAACACTAGGAGGTTTATCGCTATACTCAACTTCCTAACCATAATGTCCACACCCTCACAAATCAAGTGTATAAGGGACCCACTACCCATCGGTGACTCTACGCACATAAAATGAGTGACTGCTGACTCTAAGAGGCTGGATGCCCGTGCAAATCTAATGGCAATAAAAGAATATGTCGCCCTCGTGTCAAACAGAATACTACCCTCTAGTCCATGGATAGGAAATGTACCAGTGACTGTCGGTGGTGGTGGTGGTTGAAATGGAACATCTCGGACGTTGAACACCCGCCCGTAATGCATCTGGCGTGGCTACTGCTGTGGGGCTTGTGCTGCTACTGGGGGTAACGGAGCCTTTTGCCCCTTTTGGGAACCCTACTGCTGTGCCCTGTCTTTCTATGGACAATTCATACTCTTGTGACCTTGTTGGCCACATGAAAAATACTGTTTCTAAAACTGCCTCTGCCCTTGGTCCAATTGGCCCTGACGTTGGCCCTGATGCCCTTGGCCTTGTTAGCCTCCTCCTTGGTTTCCTTGACCCTATAGGCCATCAGGAATTGGATTATGGGGACCCTGTTGGCCTTGTCTGTCAAGTCGATGCCTCCCATGCCTAAACCTCTTGGTAGAGTTCCCCTGTTGGGAATCCTGCCCTACCTGACCCACTGTCTGCTGTTGCTCTGTGCTGCTAACACTACCTCCCTCCACCTTGCCCGACTGGCTAGGCTCACCTCTCTTGATTCCATTTGCATGGAAGCAATGGTCCTGACAGTGTAGTAGAGCAGCGTTGATGACATCTGTATAAGTTACCAATGTTGGATTACCGATCAAATGCTGCCTGATTTTCCAGGCCAATCCATCCATGAATTTTGACTTCTTCCGCCCCTCATCGCTCACCTCGTTCAACATAAAGTTAGCCAAATGGGTGAACTCCTCCTCGTAATCAGCAACCGAGCGATCTCCCTGAACCACCTCACTGAAATTCTTCCTCATATCAGACTATACCGCTGGATAGAAGTACTTGCGGTCAAACCGCATCCAAAACTCAGAAATTGCCATTGCGTCCCTCTCCTATGTGGTAGTAACTGACTCCCACCACTGTAAGGCCTCTCCTGACAAACGAAAAGTATCTACTATTTTTTTATGTACCTCGGTGCACTCTAGAATGCGCAAGTGATGCTGGATATTCTTCTTCCAGTTGCACGCCTCCACTACATCGGTACTACCCTGAAACTCGGGTGGATGCCCTTTCTAAAAATTCTCTCTAACTCGCTGCCAAGAAGATGGCCCTGTTGGGACTTGAACTGCCGGTGCTTCAAGAGGTGGTACTTGGGGCTGAGGAAAATGGGTTTCCATGGCCCTCATCGATGTCTCGACTACTTGAGCCACCATCACTGCAACTTGAATAGTGGAAATCAACTTGGGTGGGGGTGGGGGTGGGGGTAATGTCACCTGTGTCTCCTGATGATCCTCCCTCTCCTCATCCTTAGCCTCAGTCCTCTCTGCTCGCTGTCTCCTTGATGGCATCAGAAAATAGATCAAATTGTATAAGTACATAGTTTATACAAAATTTAAGAGCAGATGTGCGATATCACAAAAGAGAAAATTAATGAACAGTCCTAATAGTAGGGCTCTAATACAATCGAATGCTACGCTGAAACGTAGTAAGCCATACAGATCCTATGGACACTAGAACCTGATGCTCTGATACCATCTATGACACCCCGGTTAATTAAACCTTGGGTGACCAAGCCTTAATTTAATTTAAAACTGGTTTCTTAAATGGTTCATTCTTAGCATCACTGTCGAAAACTTTTTAGTTACTAACCACCTAAGTGAAATTAAGTTACTGCCAAATTAACATCCTTAAACAGATAAAACAACTCATGCAGAACAATAATGATTAAGCAGTACTAAACCAATCATCATAAATAACTGAAAACCACAGCTGAAAAAAAAACAATCTAAAAATCCAATATGACAGAATGACTGTAAATGTAAAAATTGGACAACATGTCCCCAAACTAAGGATACTAAAACTGAGATCCTACACACTAGATATTAAGGAAGAGAATTGTCTAAGCAAGCCCTGCAACATCCATATGTGTTGCAGCTCCCAAGATCCCTGAAATGAAGTCATGTTGGGTGTCCCTGTGGATGGGCACCTAAACGGTTTTTAAAACGATTTTTACATACCAAGAGTTAGTACTCAAAACATTTAAAAATATTTTTCAAGAAGCTATCACAAATATGAGTTATTGATTATACATGTTAAGAATTCGTACACTCTCTTGAGTTACCTCACCCCTCTCCTATAGTGAACGCCTAACGTTGGTACCTAGTCCATCTAGCTATACAATCCATGCTAACTAGACTAGAATACTCCACTGGACTTATCTACTGTGTAAGTTTCCATATCATACACGCAGTATTTTAATAGTCTATAACTCATATATTATACACGTAGATAACTTATTCATCTCATGTTATCTTTGTTCTTTTTCTAATTATGTCTCACTACTTAATTATTTTAAAAGTTTCACCAGTCCATCTTATTATCTACTATCTCATGTCAGTAGATTTTACATATAGTATACATTTATCACATGATATATACTAAATATTAGTTATCACTAATATGTCCTTATAACACACATAAAGGACTCTTGGTTCGGAATGACTCATCGACCCCAAGTAAGAGTTGGTTCCAACTATACACACACACACACACACACACACACACATATTCTGGCTCGAAATCTTTCATCACGACACTAGTTTTAAGTTATGGTTCGGCATTCTTCATCGACCCCAAACATATAATAACTCTATATTAGTTCGGAATATCGCATCGACCCTAATGTAATCAATTTCGGTATAATTCTCTTAACCTAAAAGTTCGTACAATTCAGTTGGTACACACCCGACCTATCAATCATTTTAGTACGTAATATTTTATTCTCTTATATTCACCGTACTTGTTAAATTTACGATTTATTTCACTGTCACATTTAATTGAGTATGTGCACTACTCTAAGGGTCCTAATTACCCCTTCAATTAATTCAGTACTTAATTCATCTCTACCCTACTGATAATTATTTCCAATTCATGTTAACTCCTTTCGTAACTTAAATTCTCCAATTCTGATACTCGACCCGTTCGTTCTTTTCTTATCTAACCATTTTCTAAGTCTTTCTCTCAATGACTATGATGGGTCTCAACTCTCTACCTACTGGTATTTATCAAGTCCTAGGAGAGGTATAAAATTACCCTAAACTTTTCAATAAGGGACAACCATCGAATAAAATTCACTCAATAAGATTTTTTGGGAAAATAGCAAGGGTTGATCGATCGACCTTCATCATCGATCGATCGACTTATGAACATCGATCGATCGATCTTCATAGTCGATCGATCGATCGTTCTGGGCAACCCCTACCTGTTACATTTTTCTCAAGTTTTAATCTCCCAAAATTTCTTAAGCCTTCTGGAACTCTCTATCAACTTCACCAATTAGTTTTTATATGAACATAGACCATTCCCAACGTTAATATAACATCAAATCTTCACGAAAATCATCCAAGAACCACAATTATTCTTAACTTCTCAAAACCCTAGATATATGTTTTCTTTGTCTTAAATCATCATATAACCAGATTTATAACCATCATATAACCAGATTTCGTGAGAGGATTCAGATTTCTTCTGTAATTAAATCCTCTACATATGTAAATCTAACTATATGCAAGTCCTATCCCAAACATGGATCAAATCTTTCTTCAGGAATTATTCACAAAACATTTATTCTACACATCCTTTTCATGGATATTATAACTCAGATTTAGATTTTATAAATAACCACTTGCCTTGATTCAGAGGTGATCTGATTTCGTGGTTGTTGTAGAGTTTGATTGTTTGTCTCTTTAAATCTTCACTCTTCAATTGCTTGAGTTCCAAGGAATCCTTTAAATCTCTCACACTTCTCTTTTTGTGCTTTGAGAATGACTTTTCTTTTCTCTCTAATGACCTCTCCGTGAGTTATGAGGTTTCTAACCCTAATCCCTTTTTTAATAAGATGGTAAAAGACACAAAAATTAGTAGGTCTTTCCACTCCTATCTTTTAAAGGACCAAAATGCCCCTGAATGGTCCCGACTTAGTTCAAAAATGTCTCGGGACCCAACTAGTACCCCTGGGTATACTATTTTGACCTTTCCGGAGCTAACCATGGCCTCTAAATTGTCATTTGAGTCACTCATATAATATTTTTTATCTGGACCTCTCGTTAGCCCATGTTTGGATCTCGGTTAAGATTTAAATCATATACGTCCATATCACTCGTTATGACGTAAGGTAAATTCATGAGTTATTTACAAGTCATTTTCAGTAACTCGACTTATAATATTAAATCATCCCATTTAACCTTCAGATTATCTTAAATTACTCTACTCCCGTAATTTAAATAAAATCTCACATTAAATAACTTTACTCACGTAATTTAAATATAAGGTCTCATTAAATTACTCTACTCGCGTAATTTACATAAAAGATCACTTTAAATTACTCTTCTCACGTAATTTAAATATATAGTCCGTAGTTTCTATTTAATCGCTCCTTAATTAAATTGTAAATACGTAGAAATATGGGGTATTACAATTCATATCTCAATCCAAATATGCAAGAGACATTGTGAAGCAATTCGGTCTAGACTCCGCTAAGCACGCTCGCACCCCTATGAGTATATTGACAGAGCTTAGCTAGTAAAGACACTTTAGGCAATGACATATAGCAGACTTTATATCGCAGTATGATAGGTAGTCTTCTTTACCTTACCGCTAGTCGACCTGATATGGCATTTAGTTTTGGAGTCTGTATGCGATACCAAGTGTCCCCAAAAGAGTCACATTTACACGCTCTTAAACATATTATCGAATACGTGAGTGGGGCTTTATAATTTGATATTTGTTATTCCTTTTATACCGATGACCGTCTGTCTGCCTATTCGGATGTTGATTGGGTCGGGGATGTCGATAGGTGTAAGAGCACTTCAGGTGAGTGTTTTTACTTTGGGAAAGATCTTGTCTCGTGGATGAGCAAGAAGAAAAACTGCATATCTTTATCCACGATGGAGGCTGAGGATATAGCCATCGGGAGTTATTACAAGCAACTTTTATGGATGAAGAAAATGTTGGAGGATTACGTCATTTCACAGGACACGATGACTATTTCCCGTGATAATACGAGTGTTATACACATGTCATATAATCCAGTCCATTATTCATGCACCAAGCACATTAGGATACACGAGCACTATATTCGAGACCTAGTAGAGGAGAAGGTCATGTTTTTGAGCTTTGTGAGCACCGATCATTAGTTAACCGACATTTTCATGAAACCTTTAGATGCACTTCAATTCGAGGATCTTAGGAAATCTTTAGGTATTTGCACCGTTAATTGAGATTGGATATATTATCTAGTATAGGATGATTTTTATTCTAATTTTTTTTATTCCTATTGCTATGCACTACTATTGTATTGTCATTGTATTTATATTTTTCCTTTTTGATATGTTTTTCAAAAAATCAAAAAAAAAATTTGTTTTTCTTTAAAATTTTTGAAATATACAAAAGGATTTTCGATTTCTTTTTAAGAAAAAGTGAAAAAGACAAAAAGATTTTAGTTTTTTTGATAAAATTTTTGAAAAATCCAAAAAGAGTTTTGTAATTTTTTTACACCATATGTGGATGAACATTAAAGATGTTCGGATCCACTACAGCAAAACACACTTTTAGTAACAGACTATTTTTTTTATTACTAACAGTATTATACCATTACTATTTCTCACAACAAAATACCATTAGTAATCTAATATAAGTGTTACTAATATTGATTTAATATTATTTGATATTTTTTCCCAAAATTCAAAATCCCTAACCGCCCAAAATTTCAATCTCTCATCTCATTTGCTCTGCCACTTTGCACCCAATTTATTCCACCCAAAATCTCACTCTCACTTGCTCTGAGAGAGGCTTAGAATTTGGCTGTGATCGAAGCTTAGAGTTTTGTTACCGCCTAAAGTCTTCTGCCCAAAATCGCATCTCATCAACCGATTTTCGACCCAAAGTCTTCCGCACAAAGTTTAGAGTTTTATGACCGAAGGTAGAAATTTCTCTTACTTTTGGTAACTGATGTTCTGTTTGAGTAATCATCTTGTGTTATACACATACACTCTTTTATCCCGTATTGCAATGGCACCCGTATAATGATTTACATCTTGTGTTATACACATAAGAAACTCGTGTTGTGTACGAAACTCAAGATAAAAGGAACTTTTTGGTTGAGTCTCATGCTGTTTACGAAACTCTTATAATGATTTACATGTAAGTGATGTTTTGTTTGAGTAATCATTTTATGAGGGCTACTGTCCAGTTGGAGTAATTTATGGATCATTTCTATTTTTTTCCCCAAAAAAACTCATTGAGCTATATTTTGTTTTGATGATTGGCCTAACCCAACATACAACCAAGGAGACCCAGACAACTAAAATAAGGAGGCCTAACAACCTGTCCTAGCCAAACAAATGATTAAGGGTTTATAAGTCTCGATTCAATCCATTTATTAGTGACTAAATGATAACTCTCTCCTACTTTTAATCAAATTCCAAAAAAATTATATTATCCATAAAAGTTTATGCACAAAAACGCGATTTTCTTTACAAATATTGGTGAGTCGCGAAGTCAACTTTTGCCTCTTTGAATGAATAGATTTTTTAGAGAATCATAATTTTCTTGTTTTACTGAGATAAAAGATTGTTTGTAACAAAAAAAATAAAACTACTTATTTATAAGTAAACCATGAAACATGAAACAATAAAATAAAAGACTGTTTGCAAAGTTATATTTATACGATAATGCTTATGTTTCTTTTAGAGCGTGTATGATCTTACATGATGATGTAGAGTATGATCTTATTGTATCATCTTACATGATGATGCAGTCCCTTGGAAGAGTAGGGCACTGTTTTATGTGGTGTCACATTTAGTCTCATCTCGCTGTATTTTTCTTCCATGCAGAGTATGTGCTAGTTCATTAACTTCAACTCTGACAATCTATCGGATAAGCACCCAAAAGTGTTTATTTTATACCCTGAATAGATGCATTTTTATCACTCATTTTAATTAAAATTGGCCTTATGTCATATTTTATTATTTTTCAGGTCAAACAACAATTGCAACATCAAATAATGCTAAATCAAGTCAATTGCGATACAAAAGTGGTCAAAAGCATGCATCGAAGAAATCAAAGAGACCGCGAAGTCAGAAGTCCCATTGAGCTTGTCCCAATGAGTTCCGATGTCCCAAACCCTATCCTCGGATCAAACCAAAGCCTACACAGAGCCCATACCATCACCCGAGCCTGTGTGTGTCGAATTTGTACCTTTATTATTTTTCTAGATTTTTATTTTGAGTTGTTTTATTTTTAGGATTTATTTTAGATTTATTTAGAATTTTCTAGGATATTTTTTCTATTCTTAAATTTCTTTATTCTGATTTTGATTTTTATTAGTTTTAAATCTTTATTTTATTTTATTATTTTTCTTAGGATTAGTTTTTAGGAATTTATTTTATTTTTCTTTTGTTTTTAATTTTAATTTATTTAGGTAGGATTTTTAGTTTTTTTTTAGTTTTTATAGAGTTTTATTTTTTATTTATTTTTATTTTTGAGTCTCTTAGTACTAAATTAGAATTTATTTTTAGATTTTTATTTTTTATTTTAGTCTAGTTTTATTTTTTAGGTAGTTTTATTTTATTTAGGGTACAAATTAAACACACACACACCACACTATTCTACACTCACCTACACCCCATTACCATACACACTCACATACACCTAAAACAACCCTCACCCTCACCATTTCACGCTACACCCTCACACACTCAAAAAAACCCATCATCATCTTCCCCAACTTCACTCATTCTCTCTCCTCTCTCATCTACCGTTAACAAAACCCACCTCCATATCACCACCATTTCCCATCCCCCTAAACTCGGATACCCACCAAAGGCAACCACCCTAAAACTCGGACCTCCCTGGTCCCCACTTAACCCGGCCGCGTCCTGCCCACCTTCAACCCCTCAAACCCACGACAAACCCCTCGCACCAACCTAACACCAAACCGCTACTGATTCAGCCCTGAACCTGAAAAAAATCAACAAACCCGATACCGGTCCATTTTCGGCCACTGTCCAAACCGTAAACCCAACTCGCCCTAACCCGAGACCCACTTCGATCCCTAGCAACCCGCCTTCATCCAAATTCCCAAAATAATCGGATCAAATCATTTCCATCCCATTTTCCTTCTTTGACTTGGCTCCAAAAAAGAATCCCAACAAAATCTCTCAATCCAGCATCGTGGGTTATAAAAAGGAAGAAGAAGGACTCTCATGCACAGATAACAAGAGATAGAAAAGAAAAAAAAAGAGACTGTAGAGGTTACAAAAAAAGTCAGAAAAAAATAAAAAAATAGTTTAGGATTAGAAAAAAAAATTAGGTCAAGTTTTTTATTTATTTTAATTTTGTAATCCAGTTGAGTTTTTGTGACGAGTTGGGACACGTGTTCATGTACACAATTAACACGGGGAGTTATTGCGTGTCGTATTTCTCTCTCTTCTCTTTAATTTCTTGTTTATTAATTGTGCTTGTGCTGAATTTTTAATCACGTCTGCGTAAACACTCCATTCAAGGGGTGGGATTAAACGCATGTGTTCAGTTATTTAATAAATTAGTTGTTTATTGATGTGTTCTAAACTAATTAAATTGGGGAAAATCACACATTAATTTATGTAACGAGAGTTAATAAATTAATGTTGAAAATTAATATTTGATTTTTGGATTTGACTTAGAGATAGGTCCTATTATTAAATTCAAGTATTAATTCCTTGTGTGCAATTCAAAGATGCGTACATTTTTTTATGAATTGATCTTAGCAGATAATTTGTAAGAGTAAGTATGAATCTTAATTTTTTTTTATGTAGTGACAATTCTTGATTTAATTGCCGAAGAAGATAAAATTGAATTAGAATTGTAACGAGAGTTAAATTTTAAATTCAATATTATTTAGAATAATTAAATTGAATAATTAGGACATTAAATTAAATTTACTACGTGGTGAAATCCTACCTCTTGTTTCTTCACATAAATTCTAAACTAGATTTTTTTTTTTAATTTTTCATAGTCAATTAAATTGCATAAAATTTCGTTTCCTCCCTTGAAATTGTTTTTAATTATAAATAATAAAGAAATTAAAAAAAATTAAAATCACAAAAAGATTATTTTTATAAAAATTGAAGTTGCAAGTTTTCACGATAACCGTTTCAACGCTTGAAATTTGATTGATACCCGAATTTACCACGATACTAAATTTGTAACAAGTTTTCTAGGTGATTTCAAGGAAATTTTGATACTCGAAGTTTATCCGCAACGAGTGACAAATCAAGAAACAAGTCACACAAAAGACGAAGTATTAAATGGCGCTGTTGTCGATTTCTTGAAGATTGAAGTCCTTGAAGATTTGTAATTTTTATTTTTTATTTTTTATTTTTAGTGTAGTGATTCCTTCCTCTCCCTCCTTAGACTGGTTGTTTAGGATTATTGAGGCCTTGTAATTATTTTGGGGGCATTTTGACACCATTTTATTTTTTGTAATAATTATTTAACCATACAAAAAAAAACAAAAAGAGAAAGGGAAACCGGAAAAGGTAGAGAGAGGGCATCCAAAGACGAGGATTTTTGAAGCCTCTCTACTTTGGGTTGGTAGGACTCCTGGGGACGACTGAAGTAGGCGTGCTCCCCCTGATCGACTCAACTCGGTCTTCATCCCACGTGTGTAAAAAAATGTGGGAGGTAAACTCTTTATCACTCGTGAATCTCCTAAAAGCGAGTCAATTTTTGTGTGCTACTTGCTCCTATGTGCTTTTCATTTCTGTATTGCACTTAAATTGGATGGTTTGATGAATAAATTTACCTAAGACCTATACCCGGTCATTACAACGAGTTGGGATTTCATCACCCACTCAATCACATCTCCATTTTCTTGTTACCCGTGCTCTCACTTATATTAAAATCAATCAACTAGCAAGCCAAGTAGGAACGGTGTTCATTAGGACCCTTTCGAAATGAGACCCTCATCGGATACTCTAGTGAGTCCTTTCCACCCCTGCAAATCTTCATTCAACTATCTTAAGACTTTTTGTCTAGGGAAACTGAGTTTTAAGTGAGGCCGCCCAGTAAAACAGGTTTGTGCTTTCCCCAGCATGGTACCGGATAATAGTTTGTTGTAGTAGCTAGTGTGGTAATCCTCTTGTCTCTCGGGAAGAAAGTAGGAGCACACTTTTATCGGTGAGGCCTAAGCTTTTGTCTTTTTCTAGCCCGCGGACTACTAAAAATTGACTACCCACTCACTTAACTTGAAGATAATAAATTGGCTATGTGCTCGTTCAGACTTGTTCCCTTTGTGTATGTGTCTAAATTGTTCCTTTAGGTAGTCAAATTTTTGTCCCATCTGTCAGTTTTCCAACGTCAGTCCATCGCTCCTTTTTCTCACTTTTTTTGAATTATTTTTTACAAAAAAATCAAAAATACAAAAATATTTTCCATTTTTTCTACTCCTATTTCTCTCCAAACACCACAAATATTTTTCATTTTCCTTCCTATATTTACAAAAATCAAAAAATAGTAAAAATATTATTCATTTTTCCTTTCTCAAAAAATAAAACCCAAAAATATTTTTCGCTGTTTTTATGCGATATTGGCACCGAATCGATCATCGCTTAACATGTTCTCCTAGTGCTCCATCTCTCAATTCCATCTTAGGTGATCGTGCTCTTCTCGTTGATTTTACTCCTCATCTCCCCGATTTGTGTTCTTCTTCATCGAAGACGCCTAGTCCTCCCACTTCACCTGGTTCTGTTACCCCACCCATCATGGCCGACGAACGCGCTTTAAGGAACTACTTTGCCCCAATTACGGCCACCCCACCTTCATGTATCGTTCTTCTGCCTACTCCGGCTGTGCAATTTGAAATTCGCCCCACAACTATTTCTATGTTGACCAGTTTTCATGGCCTCGAACGCAAATCTCCTTATACTCACTTGCGAAAATTTCTCACTGTGTGCGCTACTTTTAAAATTAAAAATTTAGATGAAGAGAATGTTCGTCTTCAGTTATTTTCCTTTTCTCTCCACGATAATGCATCCATGTGGCTCCATTCCTTGCCCCCGAATTCTATCCAAATTAGGGAACAACTTGTCAAGAAGTTCGTGTCTAAGTTCTATCCCATGAGAAAAATAAATAAAATGCGCCAAGCAATTCAGGATTTTAGAGAAAAGCCTACCGAACAATTTTGTGAAGCATGGGGTCATTTTCAAGACTATATTAATAGTTACCCACATCACGGTCTTAAGAAAAGTCACTTAGCCCATAGTTTCTACTGCGGTCTTATACCTTCTTCTCGCACCATGATTGAATCCATGCATAAAGGGAAGTTCATGCATTTAACTCCCATTTCCGCCTATAATATGTTTTCGAGATCCGACCCTCCACGTGTGGGGAACACTTCTGAGGTAAAAACTGATCCTGATTTTAAATTTGCTTCACAGCTTACACCCATTAAATAAAACTGTTGACGCTCTTAGTTGTACTATGCAACAAAATGTTTCACTTTCTAAACAAGCGATGTTTGTCAATGATTCTAGTCCTTCTTCTTGTAGTGTCTTCTTAAGTCAAGATCATTTAGCTCATTTGTGTCCCCTCCCACAAGATGATCCCGAACCCACCATGGCCCAAGCATGTGCCTTTGATACCACTAGGAAACCCATTCCCCCGTCGTTTACTTACAATTCTAACAATAAGAATCACCCCTATTTCTCTTATAAGTACAACCAAAACTCTACTCCTTCCCAACCACAACAAAATGTTGGTGGTTCCCCTAGGTTTCCGCACAACCTCGCCCTCCTGTCCCGCATCAGTCTACTTATTACCATCAACCGCACTTTCCATCTTCCTTTATCCCCCACAGAGGACATTCAAACAACAATAATTAGCTTGTTCTTGTTCCCCCTTATTCTTATGAGTATTCACAGCTTCATTCTCAAGGTGAGTTATTACCCCAACCATCTTATGCCCCTCCACCCAATTCATCTGACTCTTCTCTCGAGAATCTCCTTACTCAATTTACGACCACTCAGAGTTAAGCCCTCCAACGGCTTGAGCAGCGTTTCAACTAATTCGAGTCTGAGCGATAGAAAGGTCATTTTCCGAGTCAACCCATTGCTAACCCTAAGGGGAATGGCAAATACTCAGCCTACGAGGTTGGTTCCACTTCCAATCCACCCAATTACCAAGAAGATATGAAAGCAATGTCTACTCTTCGCTCGGGAAAACAAGTTGATAATGGTGTTCATGATCCCAATGATGTCCCCAACCCACCCATCCCATCATTAGAGCCTATCCCTAAGGTTACCCCACCATCTAAATCCATATCTCACACTCATTCAAAGCCTACTGTGCCCACCTCTGTTTATGTGACCAAAGCACCATTCCCTCATCGGTTGGCTCCCACTAAGAAAGCCTTGCAATTTGATGCCACTTCATGGTCAAAAAGGGGATTGTTTTAGGTCATGTAGTCTCTCGCGACGATATTGAAATAGATAAAGCAAAAGTGGACATAATTTCCACGCTTCCCATTCCTAAGTCTGTTAAGGACATTCGCTCCTTCTTAGGACATGCGGGCTTCTACTGTCGTTTCAGCAAGGACTTTTCTAAAATTTCTCGACCTTTAACAACCCTTTTATCCAAAGATGTTCCCTTTGTCTTTGACGATGCGTGTGTCGCTTCTTTTGAGCGCCTGAAGGCCGAGCTCACTTCTGCTCCTACCATTCAGCCTCCTAATTGGTCTTTACCTTTTGAGATCATATGTGACGCCTCTGATTTTTCTCTAGGTGTTATACTTGGTCAGAGGGTTGACAAGCACCAACACGTCATTTATTATGCTAGGAAAACCCTCCATGACGCTCAACTTCATTACATGACCACCAAAAAGGAGTTTTTAGCTGTCGTATTCGCACTCAATAAGTTTAGGTCCTATTTTATCGATTCCCCAATCATCGTTTACACAGACCACACCACCCTGAGGCACCTTCTTTAGAAGAAGGATTCTAAGCCACGATTGATACGGTGGATTCTCTTGCTTCAAGAGTTTAACCTCAAAATTTATGATAAGAAAGCGTGAAAAAATTTAGTTACAGGCCATCTCTCCCACCTTACTATTATGTCTAAATCTAATTTTGTCCCAATTTCTGAAAAATTTCTCGATGAGTAACTTTTTTCTATCTCCACCTCTCCTTGGTATGATGATATCGTTAATTTCCTTATTACCGACCATCTGCCCAATTTATTAGTCGAAGCACGAGCATTTTATGTTCATGTCATAGGTGAAATGTTACTCTTGGAATGATCCATTCCTTTTTAAGTATTGTCCTGATCAAGTCATTCATCACTGTGTTCCTGACCATGAACTGTCCAGTATTCTCTCCTATTGTCATGATGGTTCCTATGGTGGCCACTTTAGCTCCAAGAAAATCGCCACCAAAATTTTGCAAAGTGGTTTCTACTGGCCCACTCTTTTTTGAGATGCCCACCACTATTGCCAGGCTTGTGCCAAATGCAAATAATCTGGGCGTATCTCTCATCGTCACATGCTGCCTCTCACACCTATTCTCATCGTCAAAATCTTTGATGTGTGGTGCATTGATTTCATGGGTTTTGTTCCCTCATCTCATGGTTTCCAATATATTCTAGTTGCAGTTGATTATATTTCCAAATGGATAGAAGCCATTGCTTGCCGCACCAATAACCATCGCATTGCCGCACCAATAACCATCGCATTGTGGTCAGTTTTCTTAAGGAGTATGTCTTCACACGTTTTGGAACTCCCAAATCTATCATTAGTGACGAGGGTAAACATTTTTGTAATCGAGTATTTGAACATCTCGTGAAAAAGTATGGTGTTACCCACAAAGTTGGTCTCTCTTACCACCGTCAGACTAGTGGTCAAGTTGAAGTTTCCAACCGCAAAATCAAGAAAATCCTAGAAAAAAAATAGTTAATCCTAATATGAAAGACTGGTCCTTACGCTTGAACGATGCTTTGTGGGCATACCACACTGCTTTTAAGACTTCGATTGGCATGTCTCCTTATCGCTTGGTATTTGGTAAATAATGTCACTTACCCGTCGAGCTTGAACATCATGCCTATTGGGCTGTTAAAGCCCTTAACTTTGATATCGACAAGGCTGACATCCATCGAAAGCTCCAGCTTAATGAATTAAAGGAGATACGTAATGATGCCTATGATTTGTCCAAGAAGTACAAGGACAAAATGAAGTGGATCCACGACCAAAGCATTCTACGCAAAAAGTTCCACCATGGTCAGAAAGTTTTGTTATATAACTCCCGTCTTCATCTTTTTGCCGAGAAGTTAAAAACCAGGTGGTCTGGACCCTTGTTGAATCTGTTACTCCCTACGGTGCAATCACAGTTCAAAATCCTATGGATGGTAGCCTATTTCAGGTCAACGGTCAATGATTGAAGCCTTTCTTAGAGCTAGGTTTTTATCACATTGAAGAAATTGACCTTGTTGACCCCATTTATGAAGACTGATGCTTCAGTCTTGTTTGAGGGTGATTTTCATCACCCAATTTTTCTGCTACTCCGTGTTTTCATTGTTCTTATCCTTATGGTAGTTCCGATCAATCTGGATAAAGACATTAAACTTAGCGTTATCGGGAGGAATACCATCTTTCATTATTTCTACGTCTGAGTCTTATCCTGTCTGGGGGTGATGTTTCACACCACCCAATGATTTTCACATGATTTCTAGACTCGTACATATTTTTGCGCGCATTTGTTCTTCAGGTTTTATCTCTACACAATGCGGTACATTTTCATAAGCGGTTCATTATGGTAATATCTTTCCTTCCTTGGGCTTTTTATTTATCTATAGTTTTAAACATCGAGGATAATGTTCTCTTTTGTTTTGGGGTGGGAAATTTATCAAAATCGTACCTCTTTTGAAAAAATTTCAGAAACAAGTGATTTTAAACTTTTTATGCAGTTAAAAATAAATTATTATGTCATGAATTGTCTATCATCCCTCTTTTAGAAGTCTCAGAATTCATGTTTTCGACCCTAAAATTACATTTTTTATCATGAAATTAATTAATACCTCCAAGAGCGAACTTGCACTATGAATTCCTAAACTCAACAATTTTAAACTATCACGTTTACAATCAAAAGTTGAAGAGAAACAACATTCTCAAGAAAGCCTTAAAAGATCTCTAGTGATGACTTAAACCCGTGAGATTTGAACATTTCACCTTTTTGAGGGATTTGTACATATCTCTGATTCACAAGTTGACTCAGCTGTCTTTGGATACCGCACTTAGTTGTTGCATAGTCTCAATTTTTTTCACTTTTGGCATAATCACTGAGAATGACATTACTTTCGAGTTGTGAGAAACATGTGTCTTGTAGTTTTTCCCGAGCATTAAACCGATTTTGCGATGCATTTACCATTTTCCCTTAGCACATCATCATTCATCCATTTTCCACATTCCCTAATCCATATATGTCCCATATACTGTCCACATATCATTTTTCCGTCACTACCATCAATTTTGAGAAAAAGAATGTTTAGAATTTCAAATGTAAATTATCTTCATTTTCGTTATGAAAATAAAAATGCATCGCAATAAAAAAGAGAAAAACAAAAAGAAAAACAAAAAAGAAGCAGAAAAAGAAGAAGAAAGAAAAAAAATAGCAAAAAAGAAGAAAAAAGTATGCCATTATAGATTCAAAAAAATGAAGACAATAGTTAGTCGAAATGTGTCACACTCTTCTCAAAAACCCTATCATTCATCTTCTTCGTCCCCTCATACCTTTCATAAACCACAAATTTCACCCTTCGTGATGTGTTCTAGCATATATAAGACTATATGGTGAATAACTCGGCATTCTCGACATAGTGGTTAGCATTCCTTCATGAGATCATATTTTTTTCATGTATCTGTCCTTTTTTATAAAGCGTGTGAGATGTTTGAACTTGTTTATATTTACTCAGCTCCTCACACACTAGAGAGATACACTTACCTAATTCTCGGAGAGTTCAATTCAGAGAGATATATCCAGTAAGAATTGAAGTCAAATCTTTGATTCTATAAACGCGATCTAAGAAGTACTCTAATGATACCTAAGATGGTTTCACACTAACACACGCTGAGTTTTGAAAAGATTACGCTTTTTGGTATTAAGTAATTTTATATCTTATTTTGATAATTGAATATGGCGTTCCTTGACATCGTTTTTAGTTGGGTTGTATAGCGTTTCATCGTCAAAATAAGAAACTGCATCTCAATAAAAAATTTGAATTTTGTGGGTACATTCACTGCAAACCCTCACAAGACACCACTCGTCCTATAGCGCAACCAATAAGTTTAACGGCTTGCTGTACATGCTAAGTGCAATCGGCAGTGCCTGTGAAAGTGGCACACTCTTTATTACTTATCTCTATTTTCTCTCTATTTTTGCTCGAGGACTAACAATGTTGTGTTTGGAGGTGGTGTGATAAGCACCAAAAAGTGTCTATTTTATACCCCGAATAGATGCATTTTTGTCACTCGTTTGAATTAAAATTGGCCTTATGTCGTATTTTATTATTTTTCAGGTCAAACAGCAACCGCAATATCAAATAATGCTAAATCAATTAAATCGTAACACAGTAGCGGTCAAAAGCATGCATCGAAGAAATCAAAGAGACATCGAAGTCAGAAGTCCCATTGAGCTTGCCTCGATGAGTTTTGATGTCCCACACCCTATCCCCGGACCAAACCCAAGCCTACACCGAGCCCAGACCATCATCTGAACCTGTGTGTGTTGAGTTTGTACCTTTATTGTTTTTCTAGATTTTTATTTTGAGTCGTTTTATTTTTAGGATTTATTTCAGATTTATTTAGAATTTTCTCGAATTTATTTTCTATTCTTATATTTCTCTATTCTGATTTGATTTTTATTAGTTTTTAATCTTTATTTTATTTTATTATTTTTCTTAGGATTAGTTTTTAGGAATTTATTTTATTTTTCTTTAGTTTTTAGTTTTAATTTATTTAGTTAGGATTTTTAGTTTTTTTAATAGTTTTTATAGTGTTTATTTTTTAGTCTCTTGGTAATAGATTAGAATTTTATTTTTTATTTTAGTCTAGTTTTATTTTATTTAGAGTACAAATTAAACACACACACCACACTATTCTACACTCACCCACACCCCAATAACATACACACTCACACACACCTAAAACAACCCTCACCATCACCATTTCACCCTACACCCACACACACTCAAAACCCCCCAGCATCATTTTCCCCAACTTCACTCATTAGCCCTCTTCTCTCATCTACCATTAACAAAACCCACCTCCATTTCCCATCCCCCCTAAACTCGGATACCCACTAAAGGTAACCACCCTAAAACCCGAACCTCCCTGTTACCCACCTAACCCGGCCGCATCCTGCCCACCTTCAACCCCTAAAACTCGCGACAAACCCGTCGCACCAACCTGACACCAACCCGCATCTGATTCAGCACCAAACCTGGGGAAATCCATAAAACCGATACCGGCCCATTTTCGACCACTGTCCAAACCGTAGACCCAACTCGCCCGAACCCGAGACCCACTTCGATCCCTAGCAACCTCCCTTCATCCATATTCCCAAAAAAATCGGATCAAATCATTTCCATTCCATTTTCCTTCTTTAACTTGGCTCTAAAAAATAATCTCAACAAGATCTCTCAAGCCAGCATCGTTGGTTATAAAAGGGAAGAAGAAGGACTCTCACGCACAAAGAACGAGAGACAGAAAAGAAAAAAAAAGATTGTCGAGGGTAAAAAAGGTCAGGAAAAAAATAGTTTAGGATTAGAAAAAAAATTAGGATCAGTTTATTTATTTATTTTAGTTTTGTAATCTAGTTGAGTTTTTGTGACGAGTTGGTACGCGTGTTCATGCACACAGTTAACACGAGAAATAATTGTGTATCGTATTTCTTTCTCTTCTCTTTAATTTCTCGTTCATTAATTGTGCTTGTGATGAATTTTTAGTCATGTCTGGCTAAACACTCCATTCAAGGGGTGGGATGAAATGCGTGGGTTCAGTTATTTAATAAATTAATTATTTATTGATGTGTTCTAGGCTAATTAAATTGAGAAAAGTCACACATTAATTTATGTAACGAGAGTTAATAAATTAATGTTGAAAATTAATATTTGATTTTTGGATTTGACTTAGATATAGGTCCTATTATTAAATTCAAGTATTAATTCTTTGTGTGCAATTCAAAGATCCGTACAATTTTTTATGAATTTATCTTAGCAGATAATTTGTTATAGCAAGTATGAATCTTAAATTTTTTTTATACAGTGACAATTCCTGATTTAATTGCTGAAAAAGATAAAATTGAATTTTGGATTGTAACGAGAGTTAAGTTTTAAATTCAATATTATTTTGAATTATTCAATTGATTAATTAGGACATTAAATTAACTACATGGTGTAATCCCACCTCTTTTTCTTCTCATAAATTCTAAACTATATTATTTTTTTTAATTTTTTATAGTCATTTTAATTGCATAAATTTTCGTTTCCTCCCTTTGAAATTGTTTTTCATTATATATAAAAAATTAAAAAAAATTAAAAACACAAAAATATTATTTTTTGTAAAAATTAAAGTTGCAAGTTTTCACGATAACCGTTTCAACGCTTGAAATTAGATTGATACCCGATTTCACCACGATACTAAATTTTTCACAAGTTTTGTAGGTGATTTCAAGGGAATTTTGATGCTCGAAGTTTGTTTGCAATGACTGACGAATCAAGGAAACAAGTCACACGAAAGACGAAATGTCATTATCCTTCTTATATTTGCATTTAGTTTTGAGGTATTTTTTTTACTATATTAACAAGTTCTTTTTCTTTTCCCCTCACTGTTTCAAAACTGCTTAATTACCCTTCTTGAATTATTATTCCCATTAGGTTTTGGGGAATGATTCAAAATGTGAAAGGATTTACCATATTCACATTTTTATAGGATGCATGACAACTGTCCAGACATCCTACAATGTCCTTCTTTACAAAATTATGTCACTCATAGAGTCTCTGAGATAGAACGTGAACTAAAATTTGATGAATTTGTCATTGTATTATGATAGTTGTTTCCTTGGGCATCCGAATGCTTTGTTCCATTATTTTGTGTCCCCTTGTTGACTACTTTGATGTCCCATTTTAGCTCACTAATTTTTTACTTTAGATAACTAATTGGTCATAGACAGTTTCTCTTTTCTTTTTCGTTGGACCTCAAGGCCTTTTATGTGACCAAGGAATTTGCAATTACACAACAAAAATCTAGCTTACAAAATGAGTAAATTTCAAATATACCATTGAATTATTATGTTGATTGCAATTAAGTCTTGAATTAAAAATTTTGTAACAATCTTTATAGATTATCTCAATATGTTAAAATAAGTACTTGAATCACTATTTGCAACTTTTTTGAAGGGAAGTATTTAATAGTTTCAAGACTTAATTGTAATCAAGCTAGTAGTTCAGGGTGTTATTTGTAGTTTATTCAGTAATATATCATTGATTTTTTGGAAAAACCACTAGTCCGCTAGTTTATATATTCACAAACACAACCTTACAATGTGCATGTGGTGGTGTAGAGAACAACTTTCTGTATATTGTTATTATTGTTTTTTTAATCAATTCTCTTGATTTATATGGATGATCTGTGAATTGGGTTTGGTGTATGCTTACATGTTTGTTTGTTGTTTGATGATTATTTTTGACAGATTTTAGTGACTTTCTGGTGGGGTGGATATTTATTATTAATCTATGATTATGGTATGGTGCTAACCAAATTTCTTTTTCATTCATGTTTCTTTTGTTGAGTAGTTATATTAAGAAATTTTGTATTGACAAGTTAATTTTAGTTCTGTGAGTGACCCTTTTGTGCTTTGTTGGTTGGGAGAGGTTTAAGCATTAGAGATGTTTGTTTAATTGCTTTTATGGCTCTATATGTATAAATTAATTAATAAAGCATCAATCATTCTTAAAGAAAGGAATGTGCTTGTGTATTCCACCATTAACGTTTCACTCTCAACCACATGTCTTCCTGAAAAATTGAAAATAAATCGGAGTGGATCATATGGCTACAAAAAAAGGAGCACGTAATTTGTTTGCAAGCATTCTCTTCCACTATGTGGAAGGGTGGCCTGATATTAAGTCATCTACCCTAAACTGTTAAGCATGTGTGGAATTGTTTTCTTTATTAAATAGATATACAACCCTACGGCTAGATTTAATCTAGTCATTTTTATGTTTATGCCCATGGTTGCAGAGTAATGAAGACTACTATACACTTGCTTCAACCTTTAAACATAGTTTGCATGTCAACCCAAAACTCGTAGTATAAGCTAGATTTAAAATTTGTGGTATGTTAATCATAATTGCTTTGTGTGCGAGTGTGTGTACTGTTTTCATTTTTCTCTTGATCTTGACCTCGTATGCTAGAAAAGGTTTTGTTAATGTTTGGCTGGAACAAACTTATTTTATGCATCACTAAACTGTCCATGTTTATATTCCTCTGATCGTTTTAATATCGTTCACATATTTTCTACTTGTTTCTTGACTGCGTCTTTTCCTATAATGGAAAATCAGTTTCTATTGTTGATGTTGAATTAATAGTTTTTAATATTCGTGAATAGAATGAAAAGGCTCATAATGTCGAAGTTCATTGTGTTGACTGGAATCGTCATGATGAAAACTTCGTTTTAACATGGTATGTTCTCATTCCTTGTTTACCACATATATACATAGTATTTTCCTTGATTTTAGCATTTGTTTACTACTTTTATTAGTTCAACATACGGACTTGGGTTGGTGGATTTACTATTTCTTATCCCGTGTTGGGAATGTTTTGAGAAATTGGTAAAAATGATATATCTCATAAAAACCAGAGTATGCACATTGTTTTGATATCTATGGTATCAATAATGTAAATCAGTGTTAATGCATTTGTGAGTGTTTATTACAGGGACGAAATACAGAACTGATGAGGGAAGCCATACATATCCGTTACATGTTGCTCTCGTATTTCTACACATTATTCCGTGACACAATAATGTAAATTAGTGTTAATGCATTTGTAAATGTTGATTACAGGGACGAAATACATAACTAATGAGGGAAGCCATACATATTTGTTACATGTTGCGCCCATATTTCTACCCATTATTTCGTGAGGCAAACAAAATATATATTCGAGTTGTTCGCCCGCTTTCAGATATTAAAGAGATATAATCCCTCAAGGTGACTTTATATAAGAGAGACTAATATATTTCCCCATATTCTTTAGTTATAATTTTCTACTCCCATCTTGTTGCAACCATCTTCAACATTTAATGATGGTAATAGATAGAGGTCGAGGTGGAGGTAAAGCAATATGATTGTTCTCCATTGATGCAGATTTAAAGATGGAGTTGACGGTCCTCTTTTTTATATTCCATTTTTTGGTTGTAATATTAAAACATCTTATTTTGGGATGATTGTATTAGGATGTTATAGTGAATTCATTTATGAAAATATTCTAATTTTCTGTATGATTATATTAGGAGGCTTCATTTGCTTCCTTTAAATTTCTTTTGTAAATAAGGAGTGGATGATTATATAAAATGTAATTGTTGAATATAATGCCATTGTTTATGTGAACTATTTTTGTATATGTTTTTAATTTTAGGATTTGAATGGTGTGGTAAGTATGTACTATTTTTGTATATGTTCTTATGATTTGAATAGTGTCGTAAGAATAATTGAATTTTTTAAATTCAGGATATCGGATCTTGAAAAATATATTTTTTTAAATATGTGTTAATATTACTAACGGACCTTTACCATTACAAAATCAGACAAAAGTGTTATAAAAAATGTTTTAATAAGGTTAAAATAGTAACACAAATATCCGTTACTAAATCAGAATTAATAATGGTAAAATACTATTGTAAAATTCAGAATTAGTAACAGAATGTTACCGTTACTAATAGCAATGGTAAAATTCTATTACTAATTTTTTTAGTCATGGTAAAATACCGTTACTAAAGGTGCATTTTGGTGTAGTGATCACCCATTTATTTCTTACCCATGTGTCGATTTTGTAGTGATTTGAGACGTGACATAATTTTATTTATGTGCTTTATAATGTATGGTGTCATTAAGATGTGATATGATTACAACTTGCAACATGTTTGACTCCTTGTCACTTATGCACAAAAGCACGAACTTATTTGACTATTTCCCTTACCTGTCACGGGTCGATTTTAATGTTTTCATCTCAATCTTGCTTTTAAAATGAACCAAATGTGAAAAATGAGATAATAAAAG
Organism: Sambucus nigra; assembly: GCA_949130495.1. NCBI lineage: Eukaryota > Viridiplantae > Streptophyta > Magnoliopsida > Dipsacales > Adoxaceae > Sambucus > Sambucus nigra. The sequence goes on along the minus strand of OX422209.1, from coordinate 86,040,893 downwards.
TAGTGCTTGTAAGAACCACTTCCCGGATTGAAAAATGATACAATGGAATTAGACTACAAAAGATAGGTTGAATTTGCGTGAATATTTACCATTTGTAAAGAAAAGAGCCAAAAAGATTAAAGGAAAATAAAAAACAGAAGTGCTAGGATAATTTCTAAGAACATTGATGCTTTGCTACATATGAGCATTAATTTATTTAAAAAGAATTGAGATAAAAAATTCAAATGTGAGATTTTAAGGGAGTTAAGTCGAAAATCAATGGGGTTCCAAATCCTATAAAAATTTCATAAAGCATTACATAGTTTTGGGTATTATTGGTGTGAAAATCACTTACGGTCTTGATTAGTTAATTAGGTTAAGTCAATTTCACTTGAGTTCACCATTTTTACACCTAAGGTAGACTTTGAGATCTTTCATTAGTGGTGTTTCATTCATTCGTGCACATGTGTTATGTTTGTCTATGTCGATTAACCTATAGAATAAGTTCACACTACTACATTCCATTTACATGATTCGGGTAATTTTGTGTTAATTCATGATATGTTGTACTTAAAATTTTTATACTTGGAAAAATTGAAAATTTTCTAAAATAGTTTATGGAGCCTTTCAGATTATCATTGCATGATTGTCATTCATATGTTTCTGTGATGATACCTTATTCTTTTTAGTGATGTTCCACGTATTTCATGTTTTGTTTCTATTCCTTGTCTATTTTGGACAAAATAAAAGGGGGAGAACAAATTACGGGGGAGTTTCATTTATGGGGGAGAATATTTTATGAATTTTATTTTATATGTCAAACTCAATGCATCACCACTATTTTTTTTGTTTCATGTGTGTAGGTACTTTTGGAAGATAGTGTTCAAATTACACCTGATGAAGACAAAGTGACCAAGATAAGATCAAGAAGAAGTTGAGATTTGAAGACATCTTTTGAAAACATCATTTTTCTTGTACCTATCCATTTTACGGTTTGGGAGGTTATTAGGAAATTATTTTTTGTCTGAGGGGATTTCATTGTAATTTAAATTTCGGTTTTATGTTGGTACCAAAATAGCCAAAAGGGGGAGATTTTCAAGAGTAAAATTTTTATCATCTGCTCATAGCTTAGGCTAGCATCGTTTTTGGCATATCCCGTTACCGTTTAAGTCGAGCCGTAAAAAAGAACCCGATTTTCATCATCTCCAAATTCAAGATGATCTTCACATTACAAAGGTATAAAAAAAATTAGCATTTTGAAATTATTTAACTTTATAATTAGGAGATGTTTTTATTTAAAAAAATCGAGGCAATTTTATTTCTTTAAAAATTTTGAAAATTCGCTCACTGTGACAACCCTCTCAAAATAATAACGGGTGGCCAGCGCTATACTACATTAAATCAGGTATCCCAGATGGCACAATCTCAACATCAACTGACAATACTAAATAATATAAGGCTAACTACCCGAAATAATTAAAAGAGGATTGTCAAAAAATTTAAAACTTTTATTTAACAACAACAACAAAATCAACTTTGCAAACATAACCAACAATACACATCTAACTATGATGAGTGATAAGTGCAAACTCCAGTAATATGAAAAGGTACAATAAAATGTACAACAAGAATCTCTACAAAGAAATACCCGAATAAGCTGTCGGGTCACAGACAATAAAATAATCTAAGAAATGAAATATAAAAGTGTTAATCTAAAACACTTGAATATAAACTCAATGTACAACTGAATCCTAATCTAGATATACAAGGATAGGAATCGACTAAAATAAGGTTCCGCAACAGTCCGCTACTGCCACAGCTCCACGAATACACTGGATGGATGAACATCAATGGCGTCCATGCGGAGGAACACCTAAAGTAATACAATATATATACATGGAGGGAGAAAATATAAACGGGTCAGGGACCGAGTTGAAATTTTTTTATAGCAAGTGCATTAAAATGCATAATAATTATAAATGCATTATTACATGATTAAGGCAGAATCGAACTCTTCTTTAAAATCCAACTGACCTCTCAACTAAGGCGCGCAACTAAGCGTATGCATGTGATCTCCAAATGGATGCCCAATTCTAGTTAGGCAAAAGAGTCTAACTTAAACCCAATGGAATTATTTAATTAAAACCATCTAACCTATCTCCCAATCTACTCCTATCTATATTCTTTAAATCGTCTACTTTAACTTTAATGTTAAAGTATTCTTTATATTTGTTCATTTTTTGAACATATAAAGTTGCATAATCAATCTCATAATAACATCATCGCAATACATCAACATCCTCTTACTAGTATTTCATTTATTCTAGTTATGCCCTCATATGGCATGAAAACACACACACACACACACACACACACACACACACACACACATATATATATATAATGATATATGAGTTATTAGCATCAATTGCTAAGGACTAAACTTCTCCCGATTCTCAATACGGCACTGCGTTTGGTGCGTGGGACGTCTCACCGAGGCGAAATCCAAACAAGGACCCCCCCCGTTACACTACTTCTGACAGTATTGATCCTCGAGATTCATTATGCCCTCAATGCATGATGCATGTAACCCGAATTATTATTACTCCATTTTAATTAATTAATATTCCCAATTCTCAACAGTACACGACGTTTCATGCGTGGGACGTCTCGTCAAAGCGAAATCCAAACAAGGAACCCCCCCGTTACACTACTCCTGGCATTGTCGATTGTCGGGATAGGTGATATATATATAAATATGAGCATTAAGGACTAACTTCTCCCCAATTTCCAACATTACACCGCGGTTCATGCATGGGACGTCTCTCTGAGGCGAAATCCAAACAAGGAACCCCCCGATACACTAATCCATGGAATGTTAGTCGTTGAGGTCCATTATGACCTCGATACCCAAGTACAAATACAATCAATAATAACCATCCAACCGAGCTATAACTCGAGGACGCTGGCTCACATGCTATCATCTTCCAGCAGCCCATACACGTAGTAAACTGGGGCCACTTGGTGGGGTTCAACGATACCCACCTCGTGATCAACTCACGCTCACGACGTCCCGGGAAGCGATCATAGCTCCTAACTAGCAGGTGAGAACGACACATACCCACGACTTCTCACCCCCAAAATAAATAATGTATACCATATAATAATCACATGGACAACTATGACCTAGGGAATATCCACACCCTGCTCATTGAGACAGGATACTCACCCTCAACGCACGAAACTTCCTAATGATAGCAAGGAGGGGGTATGCTTCACTATATATATATGTACCATCATATAAGGTATACATATATCACCACATCAAATAAAGGTATACCATCATATAAGGTATACCTATCACATAGTTTTCATATTTATTATACGCCCTTAGGCTCAATTGATTAACATCATTGTTTATTGTTTAGTATATTTACCTCTTGATATACTAATCGTCAATTCCCACACATCTTCTCCACTTAGTAGACACGATACTATTGCTCGCTTGAAGCTCACATGTCGCTTCTAATCATGAATTATCTCCCAATTCTAATTAAGTTAAGAATATTCTTTATCCTAATGCACCTCAATTAGCATTTCTCATTTGTGTGAGATATCTCCCAAATAAATCATCAATAAGAATATTTATATATCCATAAGCACATCAATTAGTATTACGATTCTCCATCCATAATAGGGTTCAATTCATTTTATGAACCTTTAAAGTTATCCCATTTGGGATTGGATCCTAAGATCCGTTATCTCTAAGTTATTCTCATTCTTTCATATGAATTTAATTATTATCTCCAAATATAATCTCCAAATCAAGGTGGGCTTCCCCACTTAGAATATACCATAATATCTAATCGGTATTCCTCAAATTAAGTCAATATGACTCCAATAATTTCTTATAAGGGAAACTCACTAAAAGTCTCCAAAACATACTCCAAATAGCTCCTATAGAGGTTACCAATTGATAACCTCGAACAAAACGGAATGAAATTCTCCCTAGAAAAACATTCCCCCAAGAGCCCTGTTTTCGAATCGATTCGGGCCAATTTCGAATCGATTCGGCCCAGCGAATCGATTTGGCCAGAAAGGCAAATCGATTCGGGTCATCAGACTTGGGACTCTGTCTCAGACCGAATCTATTTGGCTGGAGTCCGAATCGATTCGATCACTCAGACCTGGGAACCTACATAATTCCGAATCGATTCGGTAGGAGGCCAAATCTATTCGGCCCTTCAGAACTCTCGAAAATGGCTACTTTTTAAGTAAGCCAAAAATCCCAAAATTTGTTTTAATCATTTTGTCTTCATTTCTCTTCAACCCAATCACATATATATCATCAATAATCATCCTAGAAACTATATAAACTAATTTCTATCATCAAATCAAAGATCTACATATCAAATCTAAGATTATACCGAAAAATTAGGTTTTGATAATTTGAATCTAAAACCCAAAGATTTAATCCACAAATCATGCAATAAATGGTGCACAATAATTATTTAGCAAGTTTAATCACTTGCCTCGGGTTCGTAGGGTTTGATTCCGCCTTAAGATCGCGTATTGGCCGGAAAATCCTCTTTCTCTCTCTTTTCTCATTCTTTCTCTTCTTCTTTCTTCTTCTCTCTTTCTTTCATTATGTTTCTCTTTCTCTCTAAGGAGAATAAATCTCACGTAGGCTTTTAACCCCTAACTCCCAAGATACACATCTTTAAATGATAATACACACTTTAAATGACTCGATAACTTTACTTCGAGTCAAACGGTCCAAAATTATTTCGGAAGCTAAATAGACCCCAAGTACAGTCATTTCGACTTTCTCGACCCTTCCGAACACAACTACACCCTCAGAATCACCATTCAAAGCACTTCCTAACGACTTCAAATTTTGACCTCAAATGCCAATTTAATTATTCTCCAATAAAATAATATTTATTTCTCCCAAAATAAATAAATCATCGTCTCCAAGACCTCGGGTTGTTACAAACTTTCCCACTTACAAAAATTTCGTCCTCGAAATTTTAGTTAAGCCTAATCCTCCAAAGATCAACTAGTTCTACTACACCCATCCTCACTAATCCTATCTCCAAACTTCTAACTTCCCATGACGAATTTATTTTAATTTATTTTATTTTAAGTCAATTTTTGAGTTTTATAAAACCAATTTCCACAACTAGGGCGCCCATACACCCTTTATATTCGAGCTATCACTCATACCAATCATAATGAGGCTTCATTTGCCTCCAAAGTTCCACAATTCCATAGATATAAATAATACTAACATATTAATAGTGTAAAAATTTTGAATGGTCCAAAGAAATAACTCCTCTCAATTCCTGACATTCGCCACTTTCATGCGGGGACGTCTCGCAAAAGAAAAATCCAAACAAGGAACCCTCCCAATACACTACTATGTAGCGACGTCGGGGATTAAGAGTTTGTTAAATCCGGACTAGAGTTTGAAAGAAATAATTTTATGAAAATCATTTTGAAATGGCCCAAAGGCCGATAAAAAATTTTATTTTGAAAACAGTTATTTTAAAAACGGTTTATATAATACAATCTTCATATAAAATGCCTTATGTCCAACACAAGGTCTTAACAATCTTCATACATATAACAATATGTAGCTCACAAAAATTAGCATAATTATGAGCTAAACTTTCCTGCGTCCCAACAATCCACACTTTAAACTCTGATCAGAAACAACATCTTACATCATTTTGACATATTACCAATTATAAGGCTCATCCATATTTGGAATACAACAATTATATAAGTCTAACATGACTATATAAAAGAAGTAGCATTATCATTACTACTTATTGCACAATAACCATACTTACATTCACCACAAGGTTTATAGCTCTTTTTGAGCGCATTACAAAGTTATCTATTCTTGCAAAAGATAATAACATAAGAGCCTAACTTGCTCAAAATTCCCCCTTAGGGTCATTACATACATAATAGGGTTATAGCACTACCCTCTCGTCAATACCTCCCATACAACATTCGCAAAAATTCATTTTAGTAATTATCTTATTCATAAAGGAAAATTAACTTACATCATCCATCTCTAGTCTGATTGCCCTTCCTCATCAATGGGCTCCCACACGTAGTCCCCCGGTCTAAAATGACCTCGAATCTGTTATGGGGTTGCACTTCCAAAACTTCATCAAACTGTGGTCCTTTACCTCTTTTAGGACAATCTCTCTTTCTATGACCTATTTCCTTACAAAAGAAACATCTACCCAAAATTCCCCTCGGCTCACTTTGAGGAATAAAATGTCGTTGTGACTCTCCATAGTCCGACTTATACCTACTCGCGTTACTGGCACTCTCATTACCAAACTTACTTGATGAACTCGAATCCCCAAAGTTCTTACTCTCTTACGAATGAATACGATATTCATGACACTTTAGTAGTGCCGCATTTACTACCTCGACGAAAGTCACTAACGTAGGACTCTCTAACAAATTTTGCCAGATTTTCCAATCTAAACCTTGAATAAACTTCAATATACGTTTCTCTTTCGTATTTACCTCATCAGGTACAAATTTCGCCCATCTAGAAAAATCTTCCTCATATTCTGCCACCGTTCTATTACCCTAAAAAATCTTCATATCCCGAGTAGGGGAAGGAAAATACCTTCGATCGAAAAGTTCCCAAAATTTTGTTATAGGTAAAGTATCTCTCTGTTCAGACGTGGTGACAGACTCCCACCATTGAAGAGTTGCACCTGATAACTTAAAGGTGGCTAAAAATGGCTTCTGCACCTCACTACACTCAACCATACAGAGGTGCCTCTGCATACTATTCTTCCATTGACTTGCAGCCATAGCATCAACTCCCCCTGCAAACTCGGGAGGATGCTCCTTAATAAAATATTCCTTCACTCTCTCCCATAAAGACAATCCTAAATGGGGTTGGGCTGCTTGAATGGCAGATTGTTGCGCCATTGTAGAAATGGCAGCAGTTACTGCTTGTGCCACAATATTGGTAACTTCATATGTAGTCATGTTCCCTTGAGGCATTTGGGGTTGCACTTTTTCAGCCCCTTTTTTTTTGCCCTGATAGAACGACCTCCCTTCGGTGGCATCTGAAACAAGAACAATTTCATCAGAACGCCTTTCAAATATTTTCATATCGCAAAGAATACAATCGTCCTAACAATAAGGCTCTACATCAAGAACCTTACGGAAGATCGTAGTAACGCACACAGATCCTAAAGACACTAGAACCTGATGCTCTGATACCATCCGTGACAACCCGCTCAAAATAATAACGGGTGGCAAGCCCTATACTACATCAAATAAGGTATCCCAGATGTCACAGTCTCGACATCAACTTACAATACTAAATAATATAAGGCTAACTACCCGAAATCATTAAAAGAGGATTGTCAAAAAATTTAAAACTTTTATTTAACAACAACAACAACAAAACCAACTATGCAAACATAACCAACAATACACATCTAACTATGATGAGTGATAAATGCAAACTCCAATAATATGAAAAGGTACAATAAAATGTACAACAAGAATCTCTACAAAGAAATACCTGAATAAGCTGTCGGGTCACAGACAATACAATAATCTAAGAAATGAAATATAAAAGTGTTAATCTACAACACTTGAATATAAACTCAATGTACAACTGAATCCTAATCTAGATGTACAAGGATACGAATCGACTAAAACAAAGTGTCTCAACAGTCCGCTACTGCCACAGCTCCATGAATACACTGGATGGATGAACATCAATGGCGTCCATGAGGAGGAACACCTAAAGTAATACAATATATATACATGGAGGGAGAAAATATAAACGGGTTAGAGCCCGAGTTGAAAACATTTTATAGCAAGTGCATTAAAATGCATTACAATTATAAATGCATTATTACATGATTAAGGCGGAATCGAACTCTTCTTTATAATCCAACTCACCTCGCAACTAAGGCGCGCAACTAAGCATATGCACGTGATCTCCAAATGGATGTCGAATTCTAGTTAGGCAAAAGAGTCTAACTTAAATCCAGTGGAATTATTTAATTAAAACCATCTAACCTATCTCCCAATCCACTCCTATCTATATTCTTTAAATCGTCTACTTTAACTTTAATGTTATAGTATTCTTTATATTTGTTCATTTGTTGAACATATAAAGTTGCATAATCAACCTCATAATAACATCATCACAATACATCAACATTCTCTTACTACAATTTCATTTATTCTAGTTATGCCCTCATATGGCATGAAAGCACACACACACACACACACACACACACACACACACACACACACACACACACACATATATATATATATATAATGATATATGAGTTATTAGTATCAAGTGCTAAGGACTAAAATTCTCCTGATTCTCAATACGGCACTGTGTTTCATGCGTGGGACGTCTCGCCGAGGAGAAATCCAAACAAGGAACCCCCCGTTACACTATTCCTGATAGTATTGATCCTCGAGATTCATTATGCCCTCAATGCATGATGCATGTAACCCGATTTATTATTAATCCATTTTAATTAATTAATATTCCGAATTCTCAATAGTACACGACGTTTCATGCGTGGGACGTCTCGCCGAAGCGAAATCCAAACAAGGACCCCCCCGTTACACTATTCCTGGCACTGTCGATTGTCGGGATAGGTGATATATATATATAAATATGAGCATTAAGGACTAACTTTTCCCCAATTTCCAATATTACACTGCGGTTCGTGCGTGGGACGTCTCGCCGAGGAAAAATCCAAACAAGGAACCCCCCCGATACACTAATCCTGGAAATGTTAGTCGTTGAGGTCCATTATGCCCTCGATACCCAAGTACAAGCACAATCAATAATAACCATTCAACCGAGCTATAACTCGAGGATGCAGGCTCACATGCTATCATCTTCCAGCAGCGCATACACGTAGAAAACTGGGGCCACCTGGCAGGGTTCAACGACACCCACCTTGTGATCAACTCACGTACACGATGTCCCGAGAAGTGGTCATAGCTCCTAACCGGCAGGTGAGAACGACACATACTCACGACTTCTCACCCCCAAAATAAATAATGAATATCATATAATAATCACATGGACGACTATGACCTCGGGAATATCCACACCCTTCTCATCGAGCCAGGATGCTCACCCTCAACGCACGAAACTTCCCAATGATAGCAAGGAGGGGGTATGCTTCACTATATATATATATATATATATATATAATAAAGTAGGAAACTTATGTATGTCATAAGATTGATCGATGATGTCATCCATATAAGTTTTTCATGTACTCCCTACTTTACCCCTTATAAATTTAGATTCCCCCTCTTTTAAAACACACTCATTTATTTCCCCCTTCTCTTGAAAATTCAAAAAATAAGGATAGAATAGTCATTCACCATCTTCTGCCTCACGAGTTGAGATTTAGCACTAAATCACGAAATGAATGGCTCCGATGAGTTTAGAAAGAAATGAGGATGCTTTGTATCTCACTCCCACTTCTCAAGATACCTGCCGCTCAGAAATGCAATACACTTTAATTTGAATGTCTTTTCTTCTCTCAAAGCTTCCGATGCAAACATGATTTATTATTACCTCTTCCCAATAAATATCTTATCACTCTCTCTTTCTCTACAAAACCCAACCAAACCAAACCTCACATCAAATCCGAAGACTCTCTCTCACTCTGTTTTAAAAAGATCCGTTGTGATCAAACATACCCATGAGATAAACCTAAATCGCCTCTTGAAGGGCTGCAATCGCCATGGTTTGAAACCTGAGATGGAAGTCCTATGGATTCTTAACCCCTCCGGTGGCCGCAGCTGACTTCCTGACAGCAGCTGCTTTATATGGGCTAAGCGTTTGCTCCGTTCTAAAATTGGTTTGCATTTTCTTGATCAATCCTCTGTCACTTTATATGGGTTTTCTTGCTCAACCCGAAATAATGAAAAGGGCCCAAGTCAGTGTTTGTTTTCTATAATTTTTTTTCATATATCTTTTCATTCTTTGCACTTAAGAGAAGGCATCGGAGTATCTGGGAAGCCATTGCATTACAAGGGTTCAGCATTTCATCGCATTATCCCTAATTTTATGTGCAAGGGAGGAGATTTCACGAGGGGTAATGGAACCGATGGTGAATAGATCTATGGCCAGAAATTTGCAGACGAGAACTTCAAGCTAAATCATACGGTTCCCGGTATTCTTTCGATGGCTAATGCTGGCCCGAACACTAACGGGTCCCAAGTATTTATTTGTACCGACAAGGCGTCATGGATCGATGGGAAGCATGCAGTGTTTGGAAAGGTTGTGGATGGGTATGGTGTGGGGAAAGAGATGGAGATGGTGGGATCTGATAGTGGGACAACTTCGTCGACAGTTGTTATTGAAGATTGTGGTCAGATTACAGAGAATTGATAGTGAGAGAAGTGAGGGAGTTGTGATCTGGTGCTATGACCTCTTACTATGGTAGACTAAAGCTTTGCATTTAGTTTACAATTTTCTTGAGAAATCTAAATGTAGTTTTTATAAATTTCAACTGAAACCTGTAACTTCGGATAAGTACAATACTGTTTTCACATGCTTATCCCGTTTCTCTGAATAAATATTTGAGTAGTTATCTGGATTTAATAATAATAATAATAATAATAATAATAACAATAATAATAATAATAATAATAATAATAATAATAATAGAAGCTTTCATTAATGAAGGGTATCATGTAGTTTTAAACAATATTCCCATTTTGAGTCGAAGTATTGGTTCATTTGGGAATCTGTAGCCCATATGCGTTTTCATCCATTTGCTACATTTTAGCTCAACTAGGGACTGATCCCCTGATTTGTCATTGTTTCGCAGGGACCTAACACATCAGCAATGAGAGAGCACATTTTGTTGTTATTAAACAAAAACACCTAGCATCAGTTCATCTTTGAATGAAGAGGTTCCTCTAATTGGTATTTTTTTTTTCAAAAACACGTTATTATCCTCTAAATATTACCTGTATCCAATATTCATTTTTTTATGTAATTTTTTCTATTCTACATAAATTATTCTTTCCCAAAAATAAAAAATTATAACTTTTATTTGCATAATACTCATGGTGAAAATGAAATCTGTCAATAAAATTGCTTCCAGATTTCAGGGTTATTTTAAAGCTTGGATCCTTGGATTAATAATCAGTTGTGAAAAAGTGTAGTGACATGAAGAAAGCTTGATGATGTAAACCTTTTCGTTAAAATGAAAATTCCATATTACACTAAACTGTAATGATGACTTTGATCTTGAGATTGTTATACAGGACGACACGCTGCTCGAGAGGATTTAAAAAAATCTGATATAAATGAGTGTTTCTATTGTGATCGAATTTTAGACAAACTTTTTCTAAACACACTGACATGGCGGCTTATTATTGATTGGTTTGTAGGTTCCACTGGCGTGGACCCCAAAAACCAATCAATAACGAGTTGCCACGTCAGTGTGTCTAGAAATAGTTTGTCTAAAATTCGGTCACAATAGAATTTTTCGATATAAATAAGGCTGAAGAACTGCACTAAGGCAGTCAGAAATGTGCGTGGTCAACATATTTTGCCTTTTGTGTTTGTTTGTGTGGCTAAAAAATATAGTGAAATATCTGGCTGTCACCTCCAAAGATCTGCCTAAGGCAGATGAAAAGACTTTAGATAGTGTTGTAAAAAATTTCAAGTGTCGTAAAAAATTTCAAAAATCTTTAGATAGTGTCCTAAAAATATCTTTAGGACTTAAATTAGATTCTTTTAGAGATATTATGTTATTTATATGAGCTCCAATATGAATTATTAGTATTGTTATGAATATTTTTTATTTCTATAGAATGAATCGTTATATAATTAACTTTGTCCAGTATTTTTAATTTGTGTTATATAATAGTTAATAATTATTACGAGATTTATGATGGATTAAACACGATGAATAGTTATATTAACATATGAAAATTTCCTTTTTTTTACACTTATGTGTTGTAAACGAACTTTTTGACATGATAGGTTCGTACTACGGTGCATGTAGGTAGATAAACATGGTGTATGTATGTATGTATGTAAAAAAACTTATAATTTTTTTTAAACTGATACGTTCGTACAATAGATTACTTCAAAAATTGTGTATCTGATGTCAACAAAATGATGTATTGTTCAATCAAGAATGTACCCTTTCGAAAATTTGTGTCGTGCCTTCAGGCACGGGCATACCCTAGTATATATATATATATATATATATATATATATATATATATATGTACCATCATATAAGGTATACATACATCACCACATCAAATAAAGATATACCATCATATAAGGTATAATTGTCTCATAGTTTTCATATTTATTATACGCCCTTAGGCGCAATTGATTAACATCATTGTTTATTGTTTAGTATATTTCCCCCTTGATATACTAATCGTCAATTCCCACACATCTTCCCCACTTAGTATACAGGATACTATTGCTCGCTTGAAGCTCACATGTCGCTTCTAATCATGAATTGTCTCCCAATTCTAATTAAGTTAAGAATATTCTTTATCCTAATGCACCTCAATTATCATTTATCATTCGTGTGAGATATCTCCCAAATCAATCATCAATAAGGATATTTCTATATCCATAAGCACATCAATTAGTATTACGATTCTCTATCCACAATTGGGTTCATTTCATTTTATGAACCTTTAAAGTTATCCCATTTGGGATTGGATCCTAAGATCCGTTATCTCTAAGTTATTCTCATTCTTTCATATGAATTTAATTATTATCTCCAAATCCAAATCAAGGTGGGCTTCCCCACTTAGAATATACCATAATATCTAATCGGTATTCCTCAAATTAAGTCAATATGACTCCAATAATTTCTTATAAGGGAAACTCTCTAAAGTTCTCCAAAACATACTCCAAATAGCTCCTATAGAGGTTACAATCGATAACCTCGAAAAAAATGGAATGAAATTCTCCCTCGAAAAACATTCCCCCAAAAGCCCTGTTTCCGAATCGATTCGGGCCAATTCCGAATTGATTCGGCCCAGCGAATCGATTTGGCTAGAAAGGCGAATCGATTCGGGTCATCAGACCTGGGACTCTGTCTCAGGATGAATCGATTTGGCTGGAGTCCGAATCGATTCGATCACTCAGACCTGGGAAATTGCATAATTTCGAATCGATTCGATAGGAGGCTGAATCGATTCGGCCCTTCAGAACTCTCGAAAATCGCTACTTTTTAAGTAAGCCAAAAATCCCAAAATTTGTTTTAATCATTTTCTCTTCATTTCTCTTCAACCCAATCACATATATATCATCAATAATCATCCTAGAAACTATATAAACTATGTTATATCATCAAATCAAAGATCTACATATCAAATCTAAGATTATACCCAAAAATTAGGTTTTGATAATTTAAACCTAAAACCCAAAGATTTAATCCACAAATCATGCAATAAATGGTACACAACAATTATTTAGCAAGTTTAATCACTTACCTCGGGTTCGTAGGGTCTGATTCCGCCTTAAGATCACGTATTGGCCGGAAAATCCTCTTTCTCTCTCTTTTCTCTTCTTCTTTCTTCTTCTCTCTTTCTTTCTTTCTTTCTTTCTTTCTTTCTATTTCTCTTTCTCTCTAAGGAGAAAAAGTCTCTCGTAGGCTTTTAAGCCCTAACTCCCAAGATACACATCTTTAAATGATAATACACACTTTAAATGACCCGTTAACTTTAATTCGAGTCAAACGGTCCTAAATTATTTTGGAACCTAAGTAGACCCCAAGTACAGTCATTTCGACTTTCTCGACCCTTCCGAACACAACTACACCCTCAGAATCGCCATTCGAAGCACTTCCTAACGACTTCAAATTTTGACCTCAAATGCCAATTTAATTATTCTCCAATAAAATAATATTTATTTTTCCCAAAATAAATAAATCATCGTCTCCAAGACCTCGGGTTGTTACACTTACCTCTTTCAAATGAGATAAGGTTCTCATTCGAACGAGTTTACTTTTTCGTTTGAAGGCTCGTTTGAAGTTTTTATTGAACGAACATCGAAAGAGGGTGTACTATTTTTCATCGTTTGAAGAGTGTTTAAATGAGATAGTTATTTCGTTCGAACGAACTTGATGTCATTCGAAGGAGTGCCTCCGCCTCGAATTTTGAGCCTTTCATATAAATACCTATTTCGAAGGGATTTTAAATAGACTTTTGTGAAATGATTTTGCATACCTGTTACAAAAGTCCTCAATATTTTTGGTCTAAAACACCTTTTGATTCATAAAATCATCATTCTCAAATATACATGTGAATCCATTTGAAACCCTAAATAGTTTCAAATCTAAGTTACTAATGTGGAGATATCTTCTTCACTGTTGACCTTGTGGTTATCAAGGGGATCAATATGGAAGGAAGATAGAGGCTGATCGGTGGATACCGAGGGTGGTCCTCCACTTGTGGAAGACTCGGGAGACAACCGTATTATTTTGGAAGTTTTGTAAGTAGTGCCTTGTAAAACTCTAAAGTGTTTATTGAAAAAAGGTTTTACCCTCAAAGTTTTTTATTCTTTTCAAATTTCCTTGTCTATTTGCATGCTTTAATTTATCAATTTTATCACCTAGATACTTGTCTAGAATAAAAAGATAAAATTTGGATATTATGTGTAACAACCCGCCCTTTTGGAGACACTTAAATCCCACATTTGGGTATAAATTGGGAATTTGGAGAATTTCTCGAAATAGTGATTTTTGGGATTTTCGAGGATTTAATGGTTTTCGATGAGCGTTGTAATTATGTTTGGGATAAATTGGTCGAAGTAATTTAATTATATGTCGCCGTAGAGAAAAGTGACAAAAAGGTCAGATTTTAATTGGAAAACCCGCATTTAATTTTAAGGGTTAGAATAGTGATTTGCAGTCAAGTACCTCGGATGGGAATTTCGACTGCGCCATGAGTCTCGAAATGTCCGAGATAGTCGGAAAAGAGTGTCTGATTGTCAAAATTAAGTTTCAGGGAATTTTAGAGTTAAACGGGCTCGTAATTGAGTAAACGAGTCGTTTTTGGGGTATTAAGGGATTAAACTCTTTTCTCCTTATAAAAGGAGGAAGAGAGGGAACAAAAGAGAAAGAAAGAATTGAGAAAGAGAGAGAAGAGAGAGAGAGAGGAAGAAGAAAGAGGAGGAGAAAATGGAGATTTCGGCCTAACTCCGTCGGATTCGACTCGAGGTCGTCGAATTATATCCACGAGGCAAGTGTTTACTTGCTTTATTTAATTTTTGCATAAATATCTCATACCTTAGTTTGGTATAAACAAACCCTAAGTATTTTGGGTTGGGTTTTCGTGGATAAAACGGGTTTTCGTGAGTTAAAACGAATAAACCCCTAAAATTTTCTAATTGGAGAAACATAGAAATTTATTGAAATTAATTTGTGGTTTTGGGTTCTAGGATGTTTAGAACCCTTAATATATGTGTATTTATAGTTGGTTGAGGTTGTAGGATGTTGGGTGAGGCGACAAAAGCTCGGGAGAAGCTTTAATGGCCGAAACCGTCTCGGAGAAGACGATGAATAGTATAGATAGCGTGCTTGCCGAATCGATTCAGCCTAGAGGCGAATCGATTCGGCTCTTAGTCAAAAAAATAAATTTGTAGATCTCTTCGACGCAGTCGCGTGGGTACTAACCGCGTATTTTTTTGATTTTTTTTAGATTTATAGTGATTTTTCTATGGAAAGCAATCCGAGATCGAAATCGTTAGTCAGAAATTAAGGTTAGAATTAATTGGAGATAAGTATTAGGGGTTATCAAAAAAGAGGGTTAGGACCTATAAAGGACTTGAGGAGATATTAAAACCTTGGGTTCATCGAAATAAATTCGAGTTACAACTTAAATGGTGATTGGTTTAAATTTTGGGTCTTTGGGTTATATATAAAACCCTAGGCAAATTTGGGATTTTTGGACAAGCCGAATCGATTCGGTAAGAAACAGTTTGAAAGTAGAACCATTTCGAATCGATTTGGATAGGCCGAATCGATTCGGTACCCTGCGAATCGATTCGGTACTGGTATACTTTTGAGGTTTTCTTCTTTTAATGTTTAGGGAGATTTAAACTATGGTTTTGGAGATTATTATCGGGGATTCTAGATATGATATTAGGACTCCTAGATAATGGTATTAAGGTTGAATAAACCCCGGGATGAAAAAAGGAACCTCGAATTAATTTACTGTACGATCTGGGGTATGGATTTAATGAATGCTTGGGAATACTTTGGGTTTAGTATCATGCGAATATGAATGCATGATTATGATTCCTTGAGAGAATCTTTGGGATTATTGATCATCAATAGATGGTTTGGCAAATATGGCCATTTTTATATATTCAGGGAGGAATATATGGTGTATGTATATTATGTGATTCAAGTATATATATAATTTGAGATAAATGATTTTGAAAATATATAGATGAATGTTTTCAAAATGGAAAAAGAAATGATTTTTCATAATTAATAAATTATGGTTATACACCTCCATAAATCGCTATCATAAGGGAAGTTGCGTGCGTATGGTGATGCCCCCTGCCTAATGAATGCATGGTGGATATAGTCCTATAGGCCATATGAGCGATTATTGTTTACTGCGCTGGTTAGGAGATTTTGGGTGTGGTCTTGACTTTCCCGCAGGCATATGGTCGCTTCCCGACGTTGGTAGGTTCCCAGGTTGTCTTATTTGATAGGCCCTGGAAGATGATAGCCATTTAGGGGCGCGTCCAGTGGGGAAACCCGGAGGGGCGGTCTTAGTTTTATTAAAGAAATTTATGATAATAAATTGGCTTTAAATTACATTTCCTAGATATGAGAAGGAAAATGAGATAAAGGTTTTGGCTTCGGTAACACTCCCGGATGGAATAAGGGATGTGGAAGCATATGATATGATCAAAGCATTTTTATGATAATGAAAATGGCTTTGAATACATTTCCTGAGTATAAAAAGGGAAATAGGATGATATAAAACGGAAAAGCATTTTTATGATAATAAAACTGGCTTTTAAAAGTATATGATTTTTAAAGCAATTCATGATAATGAATTGGCTTTTATATTTACATTTGCTTGATATAAGAAAGGAAATGGGAAGTTTTGAGAAAAATGAAAGTATTGATAAATACTTGATATATGAACCCTCAGTCCGGGAGATAGATCCAGATGTTTATGGTAATATGTATATAGATGGATAAATCAAGTACCGAGGGTCTAATGGATCCCGACGATCGACCTTGCTGCGTAGTAGTGTATCGGGGGGGGGGTTCCTTGTTTGGATTTCGCTTTGCGAGACACTCCACGCACGAATATGGCAATGTGTTGGGACTGGGGAGAATTTTAATCCTTAGTGCTCTAATATTATTAATTCTTATGGTATATATATTTATATATATCTTTCTGTACTGAGGGACTGGCTGATCTCAACGATCGACCGTGCCGTGTAGTAGTGTATCGGGGGGTCCCTTATTTGGATTTCGCTTTGCGAGACACCCCACGCATGAACATGTCATAGCGTTGAGACTGGGGTGAAGTTTAGCCCTTAGTACATTACTTGGACTATCTAGGGTTGATAGTGGGTTGGGTGATAAACTAGTTTAGCAGGGTAGCTTGACTAGGATGTTTAGAGGGATGCGCTAGGAGTGCACTATTAGTGGAGAGGTGAGGGGTATCTCATGGGAGTGCGATACCAAACTTAAATATGAGATAAAAACTTTTTAAAAAAAAGGCATTTATGCACTTGCTAAATATTTTCAAAACTCGGGCTCTGGCCCGTTTATCTACTTTTCCTCTCTTGCTATATATATATATATATATATATATATATATATATATATATATATATATATATATATATATATTATATTGGTGTCCAGACACAGGGACGCCTGGATGACACATCTTTCGAGTCAGACGTCAGGCTGCAGCAGCTGTGGATGCGTATAGGATTCTCAGTAGACGCTTCTATCCTTGTACTCTATATAGGAGGTACTGTATAAATATTCGGTCCAATGGCTCAGTTGAATTTATTTATTCTTTGAGTCCAGCATTCGATATGGTTGTATATTTTGACCGAGTGTTCGATTATTTTATTTCATTTCAGTTTAATTTTTGCAAAACTGTGTGGATGTTTTAATTTAGTAATTGTTAAAAATAGTAGTAAAGTTAAAATTTTGACACCGAACTAATAGGTTATTAGTAATAAAAATGGATTTTCGACAGTCATGCTAAGAATGATCCATATGAGACTCCTATTTTAATTTGATATAGGAGTGATCGCCTGGTATTTTATTAGGCGGGGTGTCACAGATGGTATCGGAGCATCAAGTTCTAGTGTCCTTAGGAATCTGTACGAACGTACTACGCTTTCAGCGTTGCTCTCGATTTGTTGTAGAGCCTTATGATTAGGATTGTTTAATTCCTGTGTTGATATTTTGCTCTCTGGCCATAGTATAAGATTATAGTGATCTTTTGCGCCCTCATTCGAGAATCGTGTGCGGGGCTTGGATGGCGGCAGGAGGTGGGGTTAAGTTGGAGCTATAAGGTTGAAGCTCATAGTGGAGTTTCCTTCTAACAAAGAAGTTATGAGGACTGGTAAGATGATTGTAAGGAGCAAGGTTAAGTTATCGTTATAAATTTCACCTTAGAAGGAAGAGGTATAATTGGTGTGACTAGATAAAGTCACGGTGTTCGTTAGCCCTAGACTTGTGTGTGTAATTTTGAGTTTTGTGGTGGTATCGATAACATTATATAAGGTGTGCCCATGTGTTTTTCGCATTAGCGGAGTTTTATTCTCCTTCATTCTCCATTGAGGTGGGTGTTAATATTTTGACTATATATTCATATATATCCGGTATGGTAATATTACGAGTATATATGTATTGGTTTTTCGGAGCGATAGCAGGATAATGATGGCAAAACTATCGTGTCCATGGTTCCAGGATGGAACGGGTTGTTGTTGCGGTGTCTCACCTAGATATAGGTTGAGTTCATCTTATTTATTGTGGGTATACGAAACTTCGATGAGCAGAGGTTTCATTATCATGATTTTGAGTATATGTCGACCTTATAAATATGATTTAAGGCCGCAGGATTATTGTGAGTTGTAGGATTAAGCTCATTGTTGTTTACGCAAGGACTTAAAAATTAGTGCGAGCGCTGGGTGGTGTGACTGTTAGTTAGAGATAGGAGTTCAGGCCACCTTTTTGTTGGAATTGGGGATAAGGTTATCCCGGTTGTATGTTTGAAATAACGGACCTCCATGACTGACGAAGTTAAGGGTTAATGTGTGGAGGGGTTCTTTGTTTGGATTTCTCTTTACGAGACGCTCCACACATGACTCTTAACGGCGTTGGGAGTGGAGAGTTGTTATAGGATGCAAGGGTGTGGGTTTTGTTGATAAGTCTTATAGTGTGGATGAACCACTATAGATTATGAGCCATCTGATGATGGTATGCTTATGGGAATATTGTGCTATAGAAAAGCACTAAAGTAGTCCTCTCGCCACAAGTAAGTGGGTGGAGTAGGACTTAGAGCAATTGATTTGAGGATTATGGCCAGGCCTTAATGAAAAAGACAAATTTTGAGAAGGTATGTTTTGGGTATGATGTATGTAGTGCTCTTACAGATATTGGGCACTTCAATTAGTTAGGTTTCCTTTCGTATGGGCGGAAGGATAGAATAGTAGAAGTGCGTTCGTAGGTTAGCGTAGGTAGGATTTAGGAGGTCCCGCTGGTGTGCCTTGGGTCGCTATATCTCAATGACCAACAACGCGAGGGAGTAGTGTAACGGGAGGGTTCCTTGTTTGGATTTCGCTTTGGCGAGACGTCCCACGCATGAAACCAAGCAAATGTCAAAATTTGAGAGAGGCCTTGGGCATTAGGGTCATACCTAGGATTTCACTAGTTTTGCATAGGTAGGGTAACGCTGAGATCGTAGTATTATTTAGGACGTAAGTTCGATAGTGTTAGTGGCGCCACCGAGGTTAGGAAAATTGATTTTCGCGGGTTCGGAGGACCCATATGTGAGTATTACACCAAGGAAAGGAGGCCCTTAATGGGAGAGAGTGTTACGTGTTAGACGTTCACTACGGATGTGCAGATGTGCACAGGTTAGAAAGGTGTATAGGCACCTTAGTAAGTTGGTTTATAGACCGCCTGAAATAGAAGGAGCGTAGTATATAAATTTGAGGTTTATACCGTGAGGCACTAGAAATGTTGAGTGCTACGTGACGCTATTGGAGTCACTTTACGACCGTGAGAGTCATATGGTATATGGTTGGGAACCATTGGGATTAGTATCGTCCCCTCGAGATATTAGTATTTGGAGCGATCTTAGGATTTGTGGTATAGGTCGTATCTAAATTTTGAGGACATAATTCCGTTGTAAGGGGGGAGTATGTAACAACCTGCCCTTTTGGAGACACTTAAATCCCACATTTGGGTATAAATTCGAAATTTGGAGAATTTCTCAAAATAGTGATTTTTTGGATTTTCGAGGATTTAATGATTTTCGATGAGCGTTGTAATTATGTTTGGGACTAAATTGGTCGAAGTAATTTAATTATATGTCGCCATAGAGAAAAGTGACAAAAAGGTAAGATTTTAATTGGAAAACCCGCATTTAATTTTAAGGGTTAGAATAGTGATTTGCGGTCAAGTACCTCGGATGGGAATTTCGACTGCGCCATGAGTCTCGAAATGTTCAAGATAGTCGGAAAAGAGTGTCTGATTGTTGAAATTAAGTTTCATGGAATTTTAGAGTTAAACGGGCTCGTAATTGAGTAAACGAGTCATTTTTAGGGTATTAAGGGATTAAACCCTTTTCTCCTTATAAAAGGAGGAAGAGAGGGAGAAAAAGAGAAAGAAAGAAGAGAGAAAGAGAGAGAGGAAGAAGAAAGGGGAGGAGAAAATGGAGATTTCGGCCTAACTCCGCCGGATTTGACTCGAGGTCGTCGGATTATATCCACGAGGCAAGTGTTTACTTGCTTTATTTAATTTTTGCATAAATATCTCATACCGTAGTTTGGTATAAACAAACCCTAAGTATTTTGGGTTGGGTTTTCGTGGATAAAACGGGTTTTCGGGAGTTAAAACGAGTAAACCCCTAAAATTTTCTAATTGGAGAAACATAGAAGTTTATTGAAATTAATTTGTGGTTTTGGGTTCTAGGATGTTTATAACCCTTAATATATGTGTATTTATAGTTGGTTGAGGTTGTAGGATGTTGGGTGAGGCGACAAAAGCTCGGGAGAAGCTTTAATGGCCGAAATCGTCTCGGAGAAGACGATGAATAGTATAGACAGCGTGCTTTCCGAATCGATTCGGCCTAGAGGCGAATCGATTAGGCTCTTGGTCAAAAAATAAAATTTGTAGATATCTTCGACGCGGTCACGTGGGTGCCAACTGCGTATTTTTATGATTTTTTTTGGATTTATAGTGATTTTTCTACGGAAAGCTGTTCGAGATCGTAATCGTTAGTCAGAAATTAAGGTTAGAATTAATTGCAGATAAGTATTAGGGGTTCTCAAAAAATAGGGTTAGGACCTCTAAAGGACTTGAGGATATATGAAAACCTTGGGTTCGACAGAATAAATCCGAGTTACGACTTAAATGGTGATTGGATTAAATTTTGCGTCTTTGGGTTATATATAAAACCCTAAGAAAATTTGGGATTTTCGGACAAACCGAATCTATTCGGACAAGCCAAATCGATCCGGTAAGAGACAGTTTGAAAGTAGAACCATTTCAAATTAATTTGTATAATCCAAATCGATTCGGTACCCGGCGAATCGATTCGGACAGGCCGAATCGATTCGGTACTAGCAGACTTTTGAGGTTTTCTCCTTTTAAAGTTTAGGGAGATTTAAACTATGGTTTTGGAGATTATTATCGGGGATTCTAGATATGATATTAGGACTCCAAGATAATGGTATTGAGGGTGAATAAACCCCGGGATGAAAGAAGGAACCTCGAATTAATTTAGTGTACGATCTGGGGTATAGATTTAATGAATGCTTGGGAATAATTTGGGTTTAGTATCATGCGAATATGAATGCATGATTATGATTCCTTGAGATAATCTTTGGGATTATTGATCATCGATAGATGGTTTGGAAAATATGGCCATTTTTATATATTCAGGGAGGAATATATGGTGTATGTATACTATGTGATTCAAGTATATATATAATTTGAGATAAATGATTTTGAAAATATATAGATGAATTTTTTCAAAATGGAAAAAGAAATGATTTTTCATAATTAATAAATTATGGTTACACACCTCCCTAAATCGCTATCATAAGGGAAGTTGCGCGCATATGGTGATGCCCCCTGCCTAATGAATGCATGGTGGATATAGTCCTGTAGGCCATATGAGCGATTATTGTTTACTGCGATGGTTAGGAGATTCTGGGTGTGGTCTTTACTTTTCCGCAGGCATATGGCCGCTTCCCGACGTTGGTAGGTTCCCAGGTTGTCTTTTTTGATAGGCCCTGGAAGATGATAGCCATTTAGGGGCGCGTCCAGTGGGGAAACCCGGAGGGGCGGTCGTAGTTTTATTCAAGAAATTTATGATAATAAATTGGCTTTAATTTACATTTCCTAGATATGAGAAGGGAAATTGGATAAAGGTTTTGGCTTCGGTAACACTCCGGATGGAAGAATGGATGTGGAAGAATATGTTATGATCAACGCATTTTTATGATAATGAAAATGGCTTTGAATACATTTCCTGAGCATAAAAAGGGAAATGGGATGATATAAAACGGAAAAGCATTTTTATGATAATAAAACTGGCTTTTAAAAGTATATGATTTCTTAAAGAAATTCATGATAATGAATTGGCTTTTATATTTACATTTCCTTGATATAAGAAAGGAAATGGGAAGTTTTGAGAAAAATGAAAGTTTTGATAAATACTTGATATATGAACCCTCAGTCCGGGAGATAGATCCGGATGTTTATGGTAATATGTATATAGACGGATAAACTGAGTACCGAGGGTCTAATGGATCCTGATGATCGAACTTGCCGCGTAGTAGTGTATCAGGGGGGGTTCCTTGTTTGGATTTCTCTTTGCGAGACACCCCACGAACGAATATGGAAATGTGTTGGGACTGGGTATAAGTTTAATCCTTAGTGCTCTAATATTATTAATTCTTATGGTATATATATTTATATATATATCTTTCTGTACTGAGGAACTGGCGGATCTCGACGATCAACCGTGCCGCGTAGTAGTGTATCGGGGGGGTTCCTTGTTTGGATTTTGCTTTGCGAGACACCCCATGCACGAACATGGCATAGCGTTGAGACTGGGGTGAAGTTTATCCCTTATTACATTACTTGGACTATCTGGGGTTGATAGTGGGTTGGGTGATAGACTAGTTTAGCAGGGTAGCTTGACTAGGATGTTTAGAGGGATGCGCTAGGAGTGCACTATTAGTGGATAGGTGAGGGGTATCTCATGGGAGTGCGATACGAAACTTAATTATGAGATAAAACCTTTTTCAAAAAAATAAAATAAGGCATGTATGCACTTCATAAATATTTTCAAAACTCGGGCTCTGACCCGTTTATCTACTTTTCCTCTCTTGCTATATATATATATATATATATATATATATATATATATATATTATAGGTGTACAGACACAGGGACGTCTTGATGACACATCTTCCGAGTCAGACGTCAGGCTGCAACAGCTGTGGATGCATGCAGGATTCTCAGTAGACGCTTCTATACTTGTACTCTAGATAGGAGGTACTGTATAAATATTCGGGCCAATGGCTCAGCTGCATTTATTTATTCTTTGAGTCCAGCATTCGATATGGTTGTACATTTTGACCGATTATTTGGTTATTTTATTTCATTTCAATTTCATTTCCGCAAAGCTGTGTGGATGTTTTAATTTAGTAATTGTTAAAAAGTGTAGTAAAATTAAAATTTTGACACCGGCCTAATAGGTTATTAGTAATAAAAATGGATTTTCGACACTGATGCTAAGAATGATCCATATGAGACTCCTGTTTTAATTTGATATAGGAGTGATCGCCCGGTAATATATTAGGCGGGGTGTCACATTGTGTGTGTTGGACATTTAGTTATATAAATAATCCATTAAGATAGAAAGCACGCTCTCACATGCCTTTATTAAATTAAATATGAATTATATCCAATTTCATTCTTCGTATCACTGTCGAAACTATTAAGCCAGATGTCAATTTTTAAATCGTGATAATATGCATAACTGAAATCAATCAAATATATATATATATATATATATAAACGCAATGAACGCTGATAGCATAAATAAATAAACCAAACAATTACTCAATATCCAGAATATAATAATCGAAATACTAAAACTGAGACATGTATGTAATGTCTGATAAAAAAACTATCCAACTACGGGCAATATGCCCAAAGAGAAAAATACTAAAATAGCATCCCATGTAAATAGAATGAAGTGAAACGTCTAATCAAGTCCTGCTCGCATCCGAAGGTGTTTCATCATCATCTGACTCAAATGGAATGACTAACACTGGTGAACCTGTGGCTGAGCACCTAAAAGATTTTAAAAATATTTTTGATACGGGTCAGCGCCCACGACATTTGAAAAAAAGTTTCAAGTATTTAATTACAATAATAATAAAGAAGTATGAAATATTCATATCAACTTAGTTGTAACATCCCGCACAAAACATGAGGCACTACTACGACCAAGACTAAACTAAATCCTCAACAATTAGTATAGAGCATTTATATTCCACAAAATAAATATAATGAATCCAAAATTTTCACTTTCAAAATAATTACAATTAAATTTCACTCGAAAATAAAACTAAGCTCTCCAAATCAATTACACTACCAAGCTATACAAAAATAAAATCTTCCAAACGTCGTACTCTAAAATCCTCCAAAAATTCATAGCGTCCAAATCCATGCTAACCTTCTACTAAAAGAAAAATACGGGGAAGTACACAATATGACAAGAATAGATGCTCAAAACAACAACGGTGAATAGATGAAATAATACAAATTTGAATTCATGTTCAATGTGACATTCGAGCATTATACCAATTTAATTTTTCAATAACACATCAATAGGTCACCGAGCCTCACCTCACCTTACCTAAACTTCGTAAAGTATCATCCTAGCTATTGAACTTTTGGACTATTAGCGGGTGACCATTCTCAGTGTCATATATAAATTTCTTGACACCATGGCCATCAACAAATACAATATCTCAATCGAATCAATATTTTCCTAATAAACGTCATGATATCAACAATATGAGTACAAATAAATGTGGAACAAAATGACTACTCTCGAGAGGTTTAAGGAGCATATTGCATAAACCCCGTACTTTAAAATTATCACAAGAAACTCATAAGATTCTGCTTCAAAATTCTGATCACACCACTGCGTTCCTCTCACAAAAACGATGAAAACTCGTTCTGGCCCAAGCTCGAGAAAACACCAAATAAGCTTTCAAATCTTAAATTAAATGGGGCTAGGGTTTTCTAAATGGAAGAAGACGAAAATAGAGGAGGCCACTGATTTTTGAGAAGGCAAAAATGTGTTTTAAAAGTCCTAAACCCGTCATTTTATGTTTATATACCAAAAATAATTTGAGTCCTAATTAAACACAAAAACTCAAAAATTTATTACGGATGATCACACTGTTGGAATTGGTTGAAAGTTTAGTATGTTGTAGCGAACGGCAAGATGGAGCTACTATAAAAAATTCATCTCGATTGGACGGTCGAGTTTTTCAATTTAAATTTTTTTTATCCTACTTAGGTTGGATCCTTCCCCGATTTTTATACATAATGTTATAATTTCAAAATTTTCTTCCTGATTTAAATTGCACTTAAAACCTTCCTTTTATATATAAAAACCAACATTTTTACATACCAAAATTTAATAGATTCTAAAACTTTTATTTTTTTGAAATTGTTTATTTAATAAAGATTTTGCGCTTAAAAAATCTCAGGGTGTTACATTAGCGTTGCACTCACATGAGATTATCCTCACCTCTCATCTATAGTGCGCACCTAATGTATTTATTTTATTCGTCTAGTTATGCTACCCTGCCTAACTAGTCTAATCATCCTGAACATACTATCCCTGCTAGACATCTCCCCACCGTACCACCCATAGGATACCTCACACTATACATTATGTACCTAACACATAAGCTATAACTTACTATTTCTCAGTTGAATTTATATCACTACATAGACAACGTAGCCATAAACTAGCTATGAAATCATATCCATACAAATATTTAAGCACATATACATATATCACTATTTATATGTATATATATATAATCCTCTGAGCAGGACCTCCTAGATGCATCCCTAGTATGCTATCAAGCACCATGTACATCACATACCACTCCCAAGCCACCAGATCGGAATCTCACTAATCCTAAAATGCAAACATATAGTGGAGGTGGTCATAAACATACATCCGGGGGTCGTAACCATATCACATCAAACCCAACTAAACTAAAAACCAACACCTATCCTCACATACGGATGGTGACCATGCAACTACTATGACGTAGGGAAAATAATCCAACATTTGTTGGTTAATGCCAGACTGGACCGCCCACTACTCGTAACCTCTAACGATAGCATATTAGAGTAAGTATGTTCATATAAAATCAATCACACATCGATATATATATATATATATATATATATATAGTGGTCACACTTGATATGTTTATGTATATATATATAAAGTCGGATGACGTACGTAACGTCTCCCACAATACTAGCCTACCAAATCCCAAAGTCTAATCTGACTTCCTGATTTTATCTAAGTATTCCCATACTTATAATTTAACTCACTGGTTATACATTTCTGGCCAACATACTAACACATAAATAACTAGACTAACCATCACAAAGTCCTTACTCGATTTCCATTATTAAACATTCACTCATTTATTCACGTCTTTCCCTTATGCAAAATATATCCATGGTTAGCCTATGACTCTTTATAACCCTCACACTGAATATCTAGAAACTTAAACTCATCCCTGAACCCAAAATCTAGTTACCAATCCTCAAACAACCTAAAAACAAACTCAAAAGAAAAGTGGCGGGCCCATAGAACTGAACTGATTCACTAGAATAATTGAACTGGTTTGGAAAGCCAACTGGTTCACCCCTCCCAGCGAACCAGTTCAGTTCGCTGGGCTGCTAAAGCAAACTTTTAAGGGTTTTTACCCCTAACCTCCATCCATGATAGATCCAACTTCCACCAAGAACCTTATAACATACCCAAACATATGCCTATTGTTTTCCATGTAAAATCATCCTGAAAACAAACTCTATTCATTCAAATAACAAGTTTAACTAAGAATCAACACCATAACAAACCCTAATTTTAAGATTTGGTTTCTTCATCTTGATTTATTCAAGAACTTATCTTTAGTTATACATTGACTTCATATTAATTCTAAAAACATTATTAGATTCATATACCATCATTAATATATTTTCAAACCCAGATTTATCTTAGTTTCTTAACTCAAAAATCATATTTTTCACATGCTATTCTACACCAATGCTTGCACTAATAAATGTACCCACAAAAGATTATCAAGGCAAGTAAATACTTGCCTTAAAGATGATGAAATAAGAGTTTATCCTTCCGAGATACTTCTTTTCATGACTATCTACAACCCAAAGATGGTTTCCTTCCTGGATCCTCTCTTCTTCTTTTTTACTCACTTTCTCTTCTCTTTTCTCACTCTCTCACAAACTCTAGTTGTTTTGGATGGATAGATAGCAACCCTCCTCTACTTACCTTCTTGAAATATCACCCTTAAACTCTCTAAACTCAGATAGGGTCAGCCCACTCAGGTAAAATGACTCGCATCCCATCTACGGCTCACACTTAGTCTAAAAAGCTCTCGAAATCCAATCGTAACCCTCAGGTACCTATTCTGGACTATTTTGATCCATTTCAGAGCATCGATGCACTGAAAACTACCATCCGAGTCACCTAACATAAAATTTCATCTCATGCCGGACATGACTCTACCCGCTTGTCCCGAATGAAATACCTATAAACTCATCACCTTAACACACTTACGACGTAATATAATTTAATACATTATCATATAATTATCACATAAGTAAATATAAATATACACAAATATTAATCCCTTTTATTCTCTAATCAATATTTGTCCAAGACAATTTACTTTCAGATTAAATTAACATTATGTGCAAATGTGTAATTTAATACTTTTAAAAATATAGAGTGTTATGAATTCCAAGGTCTCTCATGCCTTCTTTTAGTGTGAAGGTAAATATTCTTAACTCTTTAGGAATTTTTAAGACGATTAGGCTTGAATAGATCGTTGGTGATTTTAAGACTTATGAAATAGACATGTTCCATGAAACCAAAAGGAAAAAGGAAGGAATAACTTTAAAATCTAAATAAAAATAAAAGGTTCCTGACTCTGATTTCGAAATTGATCAAGATGATATTGCCATGTTTGCTAAAAATGTCTCAACTTTAAAAATCAAAATTATTTCAAAGTGAAAAGTAAAAATTTTGAGGAAAAAAAATATAAAAGCAGGTAAGAATGTTTTTTAGAATGATCAAAGAAAAGTTAGATGTGAGTATCCTAAGAAAGATGAATTAAAGCGATTCTATGAGTGTGAAGAGAAAGGTCACAAAGCCCACGAGTGTACCATAAGGTTTAAGAGGCAGGTCAAAGGCAAAAAGGCATATAATTACACTCTAAGAGATAGTGATGTTAAGTCGGTGGATGCCAGAGATCAATCACCACATGAACCTACTTTATGTGCATTCATATCTAGTCATATTAACGTTACTAGTATATCTCACGCCAATGAGGAAACTTATAAACATGATAGTCTCGATAATGTGTCAAACCACTATAGAGAGTGTGAAGGTAATAATTTGAGGGGGGTGATGATTGAAGTGAGGGAGATTGTGGTCTCCAATGCGCATACTTCGAACATTACACTGAGTCATTCAAACCAAAAAGTAATTAAAAATTAGACTCTTAAGGTGTTGGCTTAAGAGGAGTTGAAAGTTTTGAAAGAGATTGAGATATCAGTGAGAATCTCTTGGAGTGAGGAACTAATTTGATGGCAAGGTAAAAGAAAGAGAAGACCAATAAAATGGCTAGTCTTAGGATAAATTTTCAAGCATCATTAGAGACTCGTGAGAAACTTAAAGCCCATGTTTTCCAACTCGAGAAAGATATGGAATGTGTTCGAAAGGTGAAAGTCACTTTAACGGACACATCTAAGAAGCTTGGAAGGATGTTCCTATGTATCGATTTAGGTTTTAAAGAGAGGCAATTAATAGTTTACGAGGGTGCATCTATAACACCCCATGCAATCTTACTGTCGGGGTGTCCATTTGCCGCCGCCAAACCATGTCGGGTGTTAACTCAATAAGTAATTATTTTTAGCATGCGAAAGATATGAGACATATAAAATTCATTCCACAAGATATTAATTTAAAACTTATCAAATAATAATAACCATCCATGCAATAAAGAAAATACATCACCATGATAAACTCCAAATAATCCAATCTCCAATAATATAAAACTGAATTAAATGATCTAACGAAAATAAAATTTGAATAACCGTAAACAACCGTGGAACCGAATGTCCCACCAAATCCCTAAGTGACGTCTCATAATAAAAATACAGCGGAAAGGAAACAAATCTAAACGACTAAGCAACTAATAAACAAACTCCATCTGCACCTCCAAAAGAGTCTCTAAATAAACCTTGCATAGCTACTCTAGCGATAACCTGAAATGTTAGTCAACGCAATGGGTCGAAGACCACCGTATGAATACCAACAAATCACCCTCAAATAGGTCCTGTAACCCCGGACGGTAGCATCATATATAATAAATTTCACAATAGAATATTTAAATTAACGCAATAATTATTAACATGTGAGTAAAATAAATTCCTGTCTATCCGCATCTAAGTCAAACCTAATGTCCAAGTCCAATTATTTGATTTTGTCAAAAGCTATCCATCTAATTTAATTAAATTAATTTTATCATTTATATTCATCATTAATATCAGTTGTGGGAATCCCGCTTAAAGTTTCTTCGTTCAAATTTATTTATCACATTATTATTATTATTATTATTGCGGTGTCGTCATAGCCAGTCGACCCTGCTGTATGTTCTGCATTTATTCAGACCTGTCATAAGTTTACACCACACACATTCCCACCGTAATAGTTAGTCAACCCGTATTCTGTCAGCCCTGCACTTATTTCTGAGGTTTCAAGCATGACACGTCATAATAGCCAGCCAATCCGTTTAACTGTCAGTCCTGCACTTATTATGCCGTCACATGCCCACACGTCGCAATAGCCAGCCAACCCTTTTAACTATCAGTCCTACACTTATTAACGATGTCAATTCATTTTGACACCCATTTATTGTCTTAGGTATTAATTCTCAATTTCTTATTTTCTCCTCATCTCAATTTCTCTTTATTTTATTTTATCCTCACCCTATTATAGAGCATAAACCTCAAACCTAACCCTAGTCCCATACCTAGAGGTATCCAAAATATAAACGCGTCCTATCCTATTTCGTAGGATAACACTAGTCCCATACTTCGCAAGTATTCTTAAGTTTAATGTGAGAGCACTATCCAAATCCCACCATCCCCTTAGCGATTAATGTAATCAACACAAGAAATTGCACAACTATAATTTATTGTCAAACGCACAATTTCTCATAAAGTCACACTAAATCTCAATTTGCATTTATTAAATTCATAGTCGTAATCAACATCAATATTTTTATTCAATAACTATGATCGTAACGTCATGCAAACATGCAACACACAATGATACATTATTTTAACCAAGTCTACATAATTTTTCATGGTTATACGAATCTAGCTTTCAAATAAATCGATTTTAAATGGTTTCTACATGCAAACCTATACCCATACCCAAAATCTAACCTCTACCCTAATCATATACGGGTTACAAGTATTAAAATCAGATTAGTATTTTTCAGAAAAATAGTCCCATTATTAACTTTCACTTTTCCTAATTAAGTTACTAATTTCATTTAAGAAAAGGACATAAATTAAGATTTAGGCGACATCTAAGATGCATGATACTAAAGGGAGAGAATAGAGATATTGATGCCTGAGATTAGTCGGTTAAGAAATATGATTAGATGGTTAGAATCCTCTTTAAAAGTTAACAAAGATTGACTCTTGCACCAACTTGAGAAAACACCAATTGAGCCTTCAAATTTAGAGTTAAAACTTGATAACTTTGGGTCTAGGGTCTGTAGGAGGAAGAAGATGAAAATTATAAGGGTCTACTGCTCTTAGAGTTTGTGAAAATATGTATGAAAAGTCCTAAACCCATATTAATTTAAGTGGAGAAAGATGAGATAATTTAAGTGGCATTAGTCATGCTCTAGAACTGTGACAAACAGTTAGTCACGCTTTAAAGCCGTGAGAAATTATTAGAAGCATAATTTTTATTTTGGCCCTATTTTTTTAGCCTAGAGAGTTTTATGTTTTGAGGACTCTTATAAACGACCCAAGACTTATATATACTCATATTAAGAGTCTTTTAAGCTAGCTTCTCGAATTTCAAACTAATTTAATTAATTATCGTATAAAATTACAGGTTGTTATGACATCTATGTAATACCCCGTAATTTTATTGATTTTATTTAATGGGGTTAATTAAATTAAATGGGAATTAATCGGAAATTAATCCTGATTTAAATACTAGCGAGACGTGAGTTGGTATTTGATTATGATGATAATGTTGAATATTACTGGGTATATATGGTAAAATATGATTATTAAATTTATTAAAATTGTCGCGAGTCATACATGCGACAATTCGGGAAATTAAGTTGGGACGCGCGTGTCAGTCGCGTCAGGAATCAATTTAATTATATTTAATAATAAAGTATAATTTTATCATCTGTATGGTCATTTTGAGTGCGCCAACGTGTCCGGAAGGGTCGAAATAGTCAAAAAACACTAGCCGGGGGTTTAGTTTGGGTCCCGGGGCATTTTTAGGCCAAACCGACAACCTGGAAGGTATTATAGTCATTTTAATTTTTAAGGGATTTGGACCCACGAATTTTAGGGTTAATTTAGCAGCTAATATGAGGGCCATTATCTTTCAAAACATAAGAAGTGGGCAACGTGAGAAATAGGAGAGGTTACAGGAGGGTTACAAAGCCATAACCACCACCCACCACCACTTTTTCGCTGAATTTGTGACTGGAGAGACGGAGAGAACCAGCCTTTTACATCACCAGCGAATTAGAACATCAATCCTAAGGCAAGTGATTTGATTGCATTAATTTTCAGCGAATAATTTTTCCATGCTAGCGTAGGATTTGTTAATAGCCTTGAATAATGATGAAACCTCATGAGATTTGGAGGAGAACCCTAAATCTGGGATAGGACTTGCATGTAGATTTGTTCTGGAAGTAATTCAGTAATCAAATCATAACCTTAGATGAATTAAAAACGTATTTAAGAAGAGAAATATTATGGTTCTTGAAGAAAATAGAAAAATAAGGTTTTTGTGTTATTATGAAGATTTGATCCAAGAAAGGCTAATTGTTGTTGATTTAAAAGTTTTGGAATGTTAAAAATCATGTGGCTAGGTTGTATAATGACCCCATATACTTATATTTGGATTTCACATCGTGTAATGAAGTTTTGGGACAAATCTGGGACTGAAAAACGAAGAAGTCCGTAGCCTCACCTGCTATGATCGATGGATCGATCCTCACATAAATGGTGACTTTTTCCCCATTTTTTCTTTAAGTGTTTCTCGCCATCGAATGATGTAGTTTAGGATTATGTGAACATATTAGGACTTGAGTGGGGACTAGTAGGGATGTATTTGAAGCCCGAAACATATTAGAAATTGGTTGGAATGTAGTGTTGAATTTACAATGGTTATCGGGTAATTTTTCCTATCTTATGATGCGATAACATGATATAAATTCATAGGAGTGATAGGTTAGAATTTGGGACATAGATAAGGACTTAAGAGTACCGAATTAATATATGGGAATAGTAGAAGACTTAGTAACCTTTTTGGTTACGTTTTAAGTACTCGAAACTATACGACGTGAGACGTATCGGCAAAATATATTATATATCATCCGGAAGTATAATAGTGTACGAATTGGATTAATGGTATAGGGATGAGAACATACTTTTAATAATATTATAAGTTATCTAAGTTATGTGAATGCTTAGTATATGGGTTATTATGTGTATGACATACCTACCATACTTTCTATCAAGGGAGGTCGGCTTTCGGTACAGTGCCATCTAATCTTTGTGTGCATTCGGGGGTATTTAAATTGGTACCTTAAGGACTTAGGGTTGTGAATGACTTATTTGTGAGTTAATAAGTCATCTGACCATGGGGGCGTAGGTATGTTCCTGACCGATAGGTATGTGAACTATGTTCGCCTCCAATATGTGTGATTTTTCTTATTGAAACGGTTCCTGAGAGATTCGAAACACGTGATCCTTATGTACGTGATGTACTGGGATTTGATAGCAGAGTATGTGTGCACCGCAGCTTAGCCTAGGGGTGCCCTGATTGTATATTTATGTTGAGATTAATATACTTGTAATTATAACAGACTCTTTGTTAAAGTGTGAATATGACTACTTGAGACATTTTGAGTGGGATTAAAAATGAGAATTTCCTATCCTAATTGTTATAAATTAAGCTGAGAAATGAAAAGGTGAGATACATGCCGGATATATTATAATGTTTTGAATAAACCCAAATAGTATAATGTGAGGACAGGTAATGGGACAGACTAGTTAGTTAACGACATAACTAGGACGGCTTAAGGATATACGTTAGGCGTGCACAATAGCTGAGGGGTGAGAAACTCATGTGAGAGCACGTAACTAACATGCATTTAATATTCACTGTTTAATGAAATTAAACACTTGATATATTTTTAAACTATTTACACCTCGGGCTCTGACCCGTTTTCTTTCAAATCTATTTTTTGTAAAACCTTTTAGGTGCCCAGCCACAGGGACACCAAGAATAAGATTTCCATTCCGTTAGCGTGCTGTAGCTGCTGTGGAAGTTACAGGATCTCGGTACTAGACGCCTCCACATTCTACATTTGATTCTATTTCTGGGTCATTCATCTGTTGGGCATGTCACCCCATTCCATTTAGAGACAACTTTCTCATACTTTCAGTTTCATTTCAGTATTGGAGTTATTTAATTACTTAGACTTTGTGTTGGGTTTTTATTCAGTATTTGGATTATTTAGGGGAGTGTTACTCCAGACTCATTTTATTATTCCATTATTATTATTTTGTTGTGAATGTGATGTGATTGTGGTATCATTAGCTATTAATTTAATTGGTTGCATGTTAATTTAACTTAATAAAATTGGACAAGTCACTTTTTAAATATTAGGTGGCTAGTAATTGTTTAAAAAAAAATTCGAGAGTGTTGCTATGAACTGAACCAACTTGACATTTTGTATTAATTTGAATAAAGGAGTAGCTACCCGGTATTTAATTAGTCGGGGTGTCACAGGTGGTATCAAAGCATCAGGTTCTAGTATCCATAGGATCTTTACAGCTTATTATGTTTCCTCGTAGCGTCCTTCGATATACAACCCTATATTTTAGGATTATTGTACTCTTTGGTGTATCATACATTCTTCAGCTATTTTGAGATATTAATTGTGGACTTATAAAACTTCTCTCTTATTTCAGATGCCTCCTTGACGTGCACAGCGAGTTCCCAGGTGTACCCATCCCGAGCCACAGCCTACACCAGTTCAGGGTTCTATGAACGCTACGAAAGTTACCTCCATTGTAACCCAGGCAGTAAATGCCGCATTAGCAATTGTGCAGTAGGCACCACCTCAAGCACTGGTGGTAACCCCAGTCTAGTCTCATGCATTCTCGTCTTCTTGGAAACGTGTAAATGATGCCTTTCAGAAGGCACATCCTTTGGATTTTGCAGGTAGCTCCGACGTCGTTGTGTCTAGTTAGTGGAAAAAGGACATCCAAAGGCACTTGAGGATGTATGAGTGTACAGATGTGCAGAGGCAGATACTGGCTACTTTTAAGCTGGTAGGAGCAGCGTTGAAGTGGTGGGAGTCTATTACCACCGCAGAGGAGAGAGATGTTCTTTCCATTCAAGAGTTTTGGGTGCAGTTTGACCGCAAATATTTTCCCTCAGAAGTTCGCATCGAGATGAGGCGAAAATTGATGAACCTCAAGCATGAGGGGAGGACAGTGGCAGAGTATGAGGTCGAGTTCACTAATCTTTTGAACATCGTTCTCGATGAGATTCCTACCGAAGAGAAGAAGATCCATAAGTTCTTGGATGGATTGACGTGGAGGATTCCTCAGTACTTGCTAGGTAATATCTCGTTAGCTACTTATTCAGATGTGGTGAACGCATAATTGCTTCACTGCCAAGACCACTGCTTCCACTTGTCAGAGGGTAAGCGAGTAGGAAAGTCCATCCATCAGGGCAGGATAGGGGAAAATGGTGCCAGTGGGGCACAATCATCTCAAGGTCAGCATAGGCAGGGTGATCAGAGCTTTCAGCAAGGGTATTCTAAGAGATTTAGATCTGGAAGTTTCAAAAATGGTCAGGGAGGTTTTCAGCATGGCCATCAGGGTCAGCATGACCATCATGCCCAGCTGGGCCAGCACGGCCAGCAACAATTTTAGCACGGCCAGCATGGTTAGGGTAGGAATGGTAACGACCATCAGGGCCATGGAAAGCAGTTTCAGAGAGGGGGAAACTTTACTCGGAAATGTTTTATATGTGGCAAGATTGGCCATAAGCACAAGGAATGTCCTGAAAGGGGTAGGGCCCCATAGCAGCAGCAGCAGGGTGCTCAACATGAGCCCCATAGACCTATGTTTATCGCCGCCCTCCCAGCACCACTGTAGATGCCAGCATTACCACCTATCCCAGCAGTCCTAGTCCAGTAGGGACAACTTCAGTATGGATGATTTTACATGCTCCATCAATCCGCAGTACCACAGGATCTACCCGCTATTGAGGGTATGTTTTCTATTCAGGAACTATGGAGCGCATTTTATTTTACATGGGGGACACACATTGTTTTATTGCCACGAGATTTGAACGCACTACTCGGTTATTAAATACCATGGAGGGCACTATTACTTATGTAGATTCACCGTTGAGTCGGGGTTCTATGATTTCTCTTATATGTAGAGGTGTGGGAGTAGAGATTGGGAGGTTTACCTTACCTGTCGATATGTTAATACTAGATATGTCTGAGTACGATGCGATTATTGGTATGGATTGGCTAGTTGCATATCGATCCATGATTGATTGTTTCAGTAGGAGTATTATTTTTGCCTTACCCAGATAAGAGATTTTCCTAGTGGCAATGCCTCGTCCTGAAGGAGGATTGTCCACTCACTTGTACTATAAAAAGGAGGAGACCTCTAGGGAGGTGGTGATTCCACTCTTTTCGATTCTAGTTGTTAGAGAGTTCGCTGATGTATTCTAGGATATTCTAGGATTACCTCCTAGTAGAGAGATAGACTTTGTCATAGATTTGACGTCGGGCACTCGATCGATAGCCCTCGCACCTTACTGTATGGCTTCAACGGAGATGAGGGAGCTACGGTATCAGATAGAGCAGCTATTGGGTCAGGGGTTTATCCGTCGAAGTACTTCACCGTGGGGTGCTCTTGTATTGTTCGTTAAGAAGAGGGATGGATCTTTGAGGTTGTGTGTAGATTACCGGGAGTTGAATAAAGTCACAATACAGAATACGTATCTATTGCCCCGAATCGATGACTTATTCGACTAGTTGAGAAGAGTTTCCTTCTTCTCAAATATTAACTTGAGTTCAGGATACCATCAGTTTCATATCAGGGAGCAGGATGTCTTGAAAACTGCCTTCTCGACGAGATATGGTTCCTACGAGTTCAGGGTTATGCCTTTTGGCCTAACTAATGCTCTAGCTGTATTTATGAACTTGATGAATAGGGTGTTCAGAGAGTTCCTACATCAGTTCGTCATTGTCTTCATTGATGACATTCTGGTTTACTCCCAGACAGAGGAGGAGCATGTCAAGCACTTGAGACAGGTTTTGTAGATGCTGTGTCAGAACGAGTTGTATGCAAAATATGAGAAGTGTGGATTTTGGCTGAAGGAGGTTCAGTTTTTGGGGCATATCATTTCAATCAGGGGGATATCTGTTGATCCGGGGAAGGTATCAGCGGTGAGGGAGTGGGGATAACCCATGACACCGACTGAGATACGTAGTTTCTTGAGCCTAGCAGGATACTACAAGATGTTTATTCGAGGGTTATCAAAGATAGTGGGTCCTTTGACACATCTGACTCGTAAGGATGCACCATTTATCTGGAGCGACGCCTGCGAGTTGGCATTCGACAAGTTGAAGGATAAGTTGACCTCAACACCATTGTTAGCATTGCCCATGCCGGGAGTTGAGTATCTAGTCTACACTGATGCGTCCTTACTAGGACTTGGGGGTGTACTGCAATAGGAGAGTCAGGCTATAGCTTATGCTTCTCGTAAGCTTAAGCCTCACGAGAAGAATTACCCCACCCATGACTTGGAGTTATCAACAGTCATATTTGCTCTTCGGATTTGGAGACATTATCTCCTGAGGGAGAAATTTTGTTTATTCAAGGACCACAAGTCCTTACAATACCTCTTTACGCAGAAAGAGCTGAATATGGGTCAACGTAGGTCGTTTGAGTTCGTGAAGGATTATCAGTTTGATATCCAATACCACCCAGGGAAGGCTAACGTGGTAGCAGATGCGTTGATCCGTAGGCCTGTTTGTGAAGTGGTCGAGGTGTGGAAAGCAAAGTGGAAGGAGTTGGGACACCAGGATGTTGTGGCCCGATCATTCATATCTGTGATGATAGTTATGACCCAGATCGTTACGAGAGTGATACAGGCCCAGGTAGCAAACATGTTATGTCAAGAGCAGATAGTATGATTAGTAGTAGAGGGGACTGATTCTTATACCGTTAGTTTAGATGGGGGCTTACACTTCAATGGGAGACTGGTTGTACCTGAGGGGGAAGACTTGCCACATGAGGTAATGACAGAGTCACACGATTCACGGTTCGCGGTACATCCTGGTGGGGATAAGATGTACCAGGATATGAGGCGATAGTACTGGTGGAGCGTAATAAAGAGAGATATTACTGAGCCTGTTTCAAAA
This sequence comes from Sambucus nigra, assembly GCA_949130495.1. Lineage (NCBI taxonomy): Eukaryota > Viridiplantae > Streptophyta > Magnoliopsida > Dipsacales > Adoxaceae > Sambucus > Sambucus nigra. The sequence continues at coordinate 86,002,545 of OX422209.1, read as the reverse complement.
TGTTCCACTTGTCAGCTGGTAAAGGTGGACCATCAGAGACCGGCAGGACTTCTACAGCCATTAGAGGTTCCTATGTGGAAATGGGAGAGCATTTCCATGGACTTCATCATGGGGTTACCTATATCGCAGAGGGGTCATGACTCCATATGGGTAATCGTGGATCGATTAACCAAAGTTTCTCATTTTTTGCCAGCCCGGACGGACTACACTATGGGACATTATGCTCTGATCTTCATAGCTGAGATAGTGAGACTCCATGGGGTGCCTCTCAATATCGTGTCCGACCGAGACAAGATATTTGTTTCACGATTTTAGGAGAGTTTCCAAGAAGCCATGGGTATGGAGTTGCGACTAAGTACAACATATCACCCGCAGAAAGATGGGCAGACCGGTCAGATGAATCAGATGTTGGAAGAAATGTTACGTATGTTCATCCTAGACTTTGAAGGTGGTTGGAAGCAATATCTTCCACTGATGGAGTTTTCCTATAATAACTCCTACCAGTTCACTATTGGTATGGCTCCATTCGAGGCATTGTATGGTCGACCTTGTCGTTCCCCAGCATGTTGGCAAGAGTTGGGAGATAAAAAACTCCTTGGGCCGGAGGTGATTTTGGATACTTCGACAAGGATAGAAATGATACGGAGCTGTATTTGAGGAGCTCAGAATCGACAGAAGAGTTATGCCAATGCCAAGAGGTCCTTTTGAGAGTTCAATGTGGGGGACCAGGTGCTGCTTAGAGTGTCTCCTATGAAGGGGAATATTCGTCTTGGGAAGAAAGGGAAATTGGCACCTAGATATGTGGGGCCATTCTCTATCATCGAGCGAATTGGTCTAGTTCGTATAGACTTGGGTTACTGAAACACTTGCATAGGGTCCATGACGTGTTCCATATTTCCTCACCGAGGAGATATCTTAGGGATGATTTGGCCCATGCTCACATTGCTTTAGAGGATATCGATCTATAGCCAGATAGTTCCTATGAGGAGAGTCCGATTGCTATTCTAGACCATAGCGAGAGTAAACTAAGGTCGAAGATAGTACCATTAGTACGTGTTCAGTGGCAGCATCATAATGCCGATGAGTCTACCTGGGAGCGCAAGGATGAGACGTGCGAGCATTATCCAGAGTTATTTTTTCCACGTATATTTTATTTCCAAATTTTGGGACGAAATTATGTTATTAGGGGGAAGTATGTAATACCCTGTAATTTTATTGATTTTATTTAGTGGGATTAATAAATTTAAATGGGAATTAATTGGAAATAAATTCGAATTTAAATACTATCGAGACGTGAGTCGGTATTTGATTATGATGATAATGTTGAATATTAATGGGTATATATGGTAAAATATGATTATTGAATTTATTAAAATTATCGCGAGTCATAAATGCGACAATTCGAGAAATTAAGTTGAGACGCGCTTGTCAGTCGCATTAAGAATCAATTTAATTAGATTTAAAATTAAATTATAATTTTATCATCTGTATGGTCATTTTGAGTGCGCTAACGTGTTCGGAGGGGTCGAAATAGTCAGAAAACACTAACCGGGGGTTTAGTTTGGGTCCCGGGGCATTTTTAGGTCAAACCGGCAACCCGGGAGGGTATTATAGTCATTTTAATTTTTAAAGGATTTGGACCCACAAATTTTAGGGTTAATTTAGCAGCTAATATGAGGGCCATTAGGTTCATTATCTGTCAAAACATAAGAAGTAGGAAACGTGAGAAAGAGGAGAGTTTATAGGAGGGTTACAAAGCCATAACCACCACCCACCACCACTTTTTTGTCAGATTTGTGATCGGAGAGAGGGAGAGAACCAACCTTCTACATCACCAGTAGATCAGAACATCAATCCTAAGGCAAGTGATTTGATTACATTAATTTTCTGGGAATAATTCTTCAATGCCAGTGTAGGATTTGTTAATAGCCTTGAATAATGATGAAAACTCATGAAATTTGGATGAGAACCCTAAACCTGGGATAGGACTTGCATGTAGATTAGTTCAGGAAGTAATTCAGTAACCAAATCATAACCCTAGATGAATTAAAAAGGGATTTATGAAGATAAATATTCAGGTTCTTGAAGAAAATATAATAATTGGGTTTTTGTGTTAATATGAAGATTTGATCCAAGAAAGTCTAATTATTGATGATTTAAAAAGTTTTTGAACGTTAAAAATCGTGTAGTTATGTTGTATAATGACCCCATATACTTATATTAGGATTTCCCATCGTGTAATGATGTTTTTGGACAAATCTGGGACTGAAAAACGAAGATGTCCGTAGCCTCACCTGCTATTATTGATCGATCGACATTCATAGGTCGATCGATCGACCATCGATCGATCGACGATCAGGTTCAATCGATCGATCCTCCCAAAAATGGTGACTTTTTCCCCATTTTGACTTTAAGTGTTTCCGGCCATCGAACGTTATAGTTGAGGATTATGTGAACATATTAGGACTTGAGTGGGGACCAATAGGGATGTATTTGAAGCCCGAAACATATTAGAAATTGGTTAGAATGTAGTGTTGAATTTACAAAGGTAGTCGAGTAATTTTTCCTATCTTATGATGCGATAACATGATATAAATTCTTAGGAGTGATAGGTTAGAATTTGGGACATAGATAAGGACTTAAGAGTACTGAATTAATATGTGGGAATAGTAGAAGACTTAGTAAAATTTTAGATTAGGTTTTAAGTAATCGAAACTAAAGGACGTGAGATGTATCAGTGAAATATATTATATATCATCTGAAAGTATAATAGTGTACGAATTGGATTAATGGTATAGGGCTGAGAACATACTTTTAATAATATTATAAGTTATCTAAGTTTTGTGAATGATTAGTATATATATTATTATGTGTATGGCATACCTACCATACTTGCGATCACGGGAGGTCCGCTTTCACAACAGGGCCATCAAATCTTTGTGTGCCTACGGGGGGATTTAGATTGGTACCTTAAGGACATAGGGTTGTGAATGACTTATTTGTGAGAGTCAACTGACCATGGCATCGTAGGTATGTGCGTGACCCATGGTTATGTGAACTATGTTCTCCTCCAATATGTGTGATTTTAATTATTGAATGGTTCCTGAGAGATTCAGAACACGTGGTCCTTATGTACGTGATGTACCGGGATTTGATAGCAGAGTATGTGTGAACTGTAACTTAGCCTAGGGATGCCCCGATTGTATATTTATGTTGAGATTAATATAAGTGTGAATATGAATACTTGAGACATTTTCAGTGGGATTAAAAATGAGAATTTCCTATCATAATTGTTATAAATTAAGCTGAGAAAACAAAAGGGGAGATACACGCAGGATATATGAGAATGTTTTGAATAAACCCCTATAGTATAATGTGAGGGCAGGTAGTGGGATAGACTAGTTAGTTAACGACATAACTAGGATCGGTAAAGGATATACGTTAGGCGTGCACAATAGCTGAGGGTTGAGAAACTCATGTGAGAGCATGTAACTAACATGTATTTAATATTCACTGCTTAATTAAATTAAACACTTGCTATATTTTTAAACTATTTTCACCTCGGGCTCTGACCCGTTTGCTTTCAAATATATTTTTTGTAAAACCTTTTAGGTGCCTAGCCGCAGGGACGCCAAGCATAGGAGTTCCATTCCATTGATGTGATGTAGTTGTTGTGGGAGTTACAGGTTCTCGGTAGTAGACGCTTCCACTTTCTACATTTGATTCTATTTATGGGTCATTCATCTGTTGGGCATGTCCCCCCTTTCCATTTAGAGATATCTTTCTCATACTTTCAGTTTAATTTCAGTATTGGAGTTATTTAATTGTTCAGACTTTGTGTTGGGTTTTTATTCAGTATTTGGATTATTCAGGGGAGTGTTACTCCAAATTCATTTTATTATTCCATTATTATTATTATTCTGTTGTGATTGTGGTATCATTAGCTATTAATTTAATTGGTTGCATGTTAATTTAATTTAATACAATTGGACAACTAACTTTTTAAATATTAGGTGGCTAGTAATTGTTTAAAATTTTTTTCGACAGTGATGCTATGAACTGAACCAACTTGATATTTTGTATTAATTTTATTAAAGGAGTAGCTACCCGGTATTTAATTAGTCGGGGTGTCATAATCTACTTCCCATGTCGTATCCGAACTGGTTGCCATGCTTGTGTTAGAATCTTATGGGCCTCGACCTAACTCACCAATGAGAACTTATCCAAAGCATTTTAACTAAGTTTAACTCAAACTAATCTATGTTTGTACCAATTACAAACAAAGAGGTCATCTTAGTGAGTTTGTTTCAAGCTAGGAAGAGTCTCTCTCACACATGCTTCCACACATCGCCATAGAGACCTTGATAGTCTTCGAGTTTCTTGTTATGACTTCTTAATGCTTAACGGAGGAATTTTAAAAGATGTCTACGCCTTTCAAAAATATCTCCATAACAAATTATTGCTGTTGGGACTTGTTTTTAATTTAGGGTGTTTTTCACATTGATTCATTTATTCCTACAGCAAATTGTATTCTTATCTTTATATTTTGAAAATTCCAATAATATTTTCTTTTCTTTTAGAAAAATTTTAAAAAAAATTTAAATGTTTTTATTTTTGATATAAGAATTCAAATATTCAAAAATATTTTTGTATTTTATTTTACACTATAAATGGATGCACATCAAAGATGTTCGAATCTCAACTTCATTCCATCTATTTATGTGATTCTTTGACTTCGATACGTTTTTGTTATGTGCTTAATTATGCATGTTTAGCATTGTGTTGATCATTGTTTATTACTACCTTTATGCCAGGCTCTTTATATCGCCTTGATTTCATAGATAATTTTTTATATTGTTCTTACTTGTCATATGTAGAATAGGATGTTCTCATCTTAATAGTGCTTGATAATAAGACAAATGTACAAGGAACTAATTTTTCTTGTAAGAACCATGGCCCCTTTTTTTTCCTTTCAAAAAAATAACTTTTGATTAAGCAATGGAAACTGGGCTAGGAAAGAAGCAATGTTCTTTGCGTTAAAAGCCACCATTGAGAAGAGCCTAAAAGGTGATTTCGACGGATAAAAACATAAATGCTAATATCAATTTTTTTTTCATTTCATTGATGCTTCATTTACATGAGCAATATGATTCATCCAAAAAATTTAAGAGTCTATGCCTAAAATGTGAGATTTTGAGGGTGTTAAAGTTGAAGATCAATGGGTTTGCACAATAAAATTCCATAAAAAATATTAAATAATTTGGTTTGATTGATTTTAGAAACATTGAAATTTGTGACATTTTGTATGAGTTGAGTCAATTTCATTTTGTTCAATATTTTTACCCCAAAGGTTGAATTAAGTTCTTTCTTTATGAGTTTCTCTTTGACTTCGTACACCATTTCTATGTATGCCTATGTTGACTTTTCCATGTATTGATTTCACACTATTTAATTCAATACTTCTATGTATATTATACACTCCAAAATTTTAAAAGTAGGTTGTTGAAGTTTCATCGCATATGCTAATTTGTCTATTCTTTAACTCTTTATCGGTTATGGCAAAAAGGGGAGAATATATTATAGGGGAGAATATATTGAAGGACAATTTTATTTGTTTTCTTTAAAATCCAAGTGTCACGATATATTCTTTGCTTCACGTGTGTAGGTATTTTCTGCCTTAATGATTTCAGGGACTATACGATGAATATTTTCAATTAAATACAATGTCACAAGTGTCTTTTCGGGTTTGGGAGGGACATTTTTTAAACTTATTTTTGGGGTTATTTTTTCGATTTTTATGTTTTGTACTTGAATAGACAAAGGGGGGATTTTTAAGATCAAGATTTATAATTGTTCTTACATATTTTTAAGTTTGGCATATTTGGTTACACCTTCACCATCAAGTACATTATTAATATCTTCAAGTGAAGACAAGTTAATGACCATATGCAAGAATCGAAGATCGAAAGAGTTAAGATCCTCACTTCAATCATCAGATGAGATATATGGCTTTGTTTATGCATGAACATTTTATACAGGTTTTTTTTATGAATTATTTGAGGGATAGTTTTAGAAAGATTTTCAAAGAAAAAATATTTTTTATTTTTAAGTCCTTTGAACGTCTTTAAGTCTTCAGTGAAACAAGATTCACAATTTGTTCGAATGAACTTCAAACGACCATCAAACAATATTTTTCTATTGGCAAAACAAATGTCGTTCAAAGCTCATACGAACGAGTTTTAATTTGGTTCGAACGAATTTTATTTTAGTATGAATGAGTTATGTATTTTTGTTCGAACAAACTCTTGTTATCATTTGAGAGAGTCCTCAAAATACTTGCTGCCTCAAAAATAATGTTTTCTATATAAAGGGGTCTTAGGATCAGTTTTACATTGAACTTTTAGCGAAAATCTCCAAACACTAGTATTACAAACACTAGTATTAGAAAAACTAGTATTACAAAAACACTTTCCTATACAACACCAAAAATCTCCAAACAGTAGCATTAAAAAACACTTTTGTTTTTCAATCCAAATTCCTTAGATGATTTATTGAGATTTTCATAAAACTCTGAAAGAACAAATACCATCTTCATAGACTTGTGGAGTTGATTCTCTGTTACTGAAAGTAGGAATATAGTTTCTTGAGACTGATCTATGGATAGAGGGGCAAGTTGATCTTGTTGTGAATCGTTGTTGGATTTGCATCGCTATCTATTAACAACAAGGAAGGAAGAGATAAATGCGTTACTTAGTGGATTCTAAGTTTTTATAAGTCTATTTATGCCATTTAATAATACCTAGTTGTAACAGTGCTGAAAAAGGTTTTTCCAGAAAGAGATTTTTCTCATCTTCTATCTTATAGTTTGTGGATTATTTGTCTCGATTTAGTTTCTATATCTTACATGTTTAGGTTTACCTAACTAATCAAGATGAAATTTGGACTTAATAGAATTTGGCTTTTGTGTGACCTAATCTATGATTTTTATGTATAACCAGACCACTATAATTTTTCAGGTTGAATCATGTTATTTATTAAGAATGAGGTTTTACTTTGATCTTGTTCCAATGCAATATGATATTCTAAATAGAGTTAAATTTGAGTATGTTACAATTCTTGATGAGATAGATAATTCTATGTTAAGTGGGGTACTAGCTACATGAGTATCCTTGATAGTCACACCTATGATATTGTGGAAGATGGACCTCTTTCTATGGTAATTTTGGAGAGATCCTTTAGAATATTCATTACATTCAGATAAAAGAACTTGGATGCAATGTGATGTTTTTAAAACTACAACCAGGTTTTGTTGTGTATGAAATGTTATTAGAGATAAAGTTTCAAAATAAAGTTACGTTAGTATATTTTGAATTATTCTCATTACATAAAGGTTCGAGTCAAAATATACTTTTGCTTATACACAATTCCATGAAAATATTGCACGACCAAATTGTTTTTATAATTTACGAGTGGAAAATTATTGAGAATTTTGTGTATGTGATTTTTCAATAAAAGTGAATTTCTGACTTTCTGAAAATTAACAGAGATTACATTAGTACCACATCGTTTTCGAAACACTTTCATGTGTGGTATATCAATTTTGTATACGTAATGGAGAAGTTCTTTGAGCATTAAAATTTTGTGTGTATTGAAGTAGGTCACTATTGAGCGAAACCCACATGCGCGATGCCACCGCAATTCATCCAAACCACCCTTTGTCTATGTAATTAATTTTTTTGGCAAAAATATTTTTTTTATTTGAAATAAACTAAACATGAAAATTAATTTTAAAATTTTAAATTCAATTAACACGTTTTAAATGTTGTGTTTCAGATGCGAAGCCTAATCCACTTTGCGACTAATTTTGTTCTTAAGTCTATTAATAATTAATTTTTAAAGCTTAAAATGGTCTTAAATACAAAGCATTCGCCATTATTGAATATATCTTAAAAGTTGTCTATCTCCCCCTTTTTCCTTTCTCCAAATGATTTTCCCCAAATTATTATGATGATTCTGAGTAGTTTTTAATTTGGAAGAGTGATTTGAATACCAGATGATCAAACATTTCTATGATTATGCCAGATAAAGGTTCATATGTTCTAGTTATTGAATCTGGGGTTGACGGGACATTCCCTCAACTGTTGCACTCTTTGGTCAAAACTATGAAACACCTTAAAGAATATGACTTAATATGTCTCTCAACCCAAGTGATATATTATTATTCGGCAATTTCATTTTTATCAAAATTAGATAATTATGTTCCATATTTAAATTTTGCAACAACATGAGGGGTGTGTGTCCATTTTGTTTTTGTTTGTCACAATTTCTTTTTCTTTTCCTTTATCACTATTCTAAGCTCTCTTTTTTTTCTTTTTACATCTAAAGAAGCTTTATATTTTCAAACCATTTTTACTAACTAGCGGTAATTCTGCCCACTTAAATTTTGGTGCCAGTGGTAGCATAGTTATTTTTACAGGCTATTCCCCAAACGAGCAATACTAACTAGTGCCAACATCAAATTACCCAATTATTATTTGAAAGGAGTCTCGTGAGTTGGGTTTGACTGGGGCCAACATAGTTCTTTTTTTTAGAGTGGGCACGGGCCAATCAATGGCTTCCACCCACTGTCCGATTGAATTCATGAACTAAATTTTTTTGGAAAATTAATAAACTGAAATATGGGAAAATAGTTTTCTAAATTAGAAAAAGTAAACATTTAAATGCATTTTCTATTTTTCTTGGGTATTATTTTATAAAAACAACCATATTTTTCACAATTAAACTAAGACATAAAATTCGAGATATAGCTATACATCTAATAAAACTATGGTGTTTATGAATAAAGTTTTGGTTTATCAACTATAATTTTCACACCAATAGGTGGGATGTTAATATGATGATAAGCATTATGTGCACATTTTTTGGTATTTAGTACATTGCCATTAGGTAATTTTATTTTAGGATTAACCTTCACAGCAGCTACCAACTAGTTGATTACCTAATTAACATTCACACTAATTAATGTACACTAATTTGCCGACAATTGACAATAAAAACACTCATTAACATTCACAGCAGCTGGCAGCCCTGTGTCAATTTTAGGAGAAGTCCACTACGTTCACATGTATCAAATATGCAAAACTTGTACTATATATGGACCATACATATTTGTTGTAGTTTTTAATTTTGTGAGGCATTTTGGTTTGTTGTAGTGACTATAGCATCCATATGGGTCTTTCCAAAATAGGGGAGAATATGAGGGTATTAAAACCTAGAAGACCAATCAAGAATCCAAGAAAGAATACTCAAAAGTTAAATGTTAAATCTCTTCCAGGTGACCTCTTGATTGAATTTCTTGGAAAGGTTGCATCAACTTCTTTCACAGACCTCTTCAACGCAAAATTATGGTTAGTTACCGATTCCCTCATTTTTCCTCCTCTTTTTCTTATCTTCTGTACATGTGTGTTAATTAATTTTTGTGCTTATTTTCTTCTCATCCCAGATCATACAAAATTAAGTGTACTGATTTGCTTACATATCTAAAGATGTATATATGTGTGTGTGTATTATTGCGTTATATAACATACAGTCACTAGAAAAAATCTACCTTTATTAAAAAATTCAGTAGTGACATTATAAAATGACATCATGTGTGGTCGTCAAGAAAAATAAACATGATACTGAAATTCGCTGTGTTAATTGTCATTATAAAAAATGAATTAAGTTTCTAGAAGTAAATAGACATACACCACTTTCATGCAAATGGACACCTTTTTCATGCAAATCCATTAGTGGCAAAATCGAGAATTTTCGTTAGGAGGGACGAAAATAATACTTTTGTTGTGAATGTGAAAAAATTGTATGTAAAATTGTCATAGGCTACATTGTTCACAAAAGTTATCATTAGCGAGAATCAATATAAATTTCATGAGCAAAAAAACTAAATGAAATTTTTTGGTGTTAGAAATTAAATGAGAAAAATTACTTGTGCCAATATGTGGCTAGCTTTAGCTGTTATTTGTCATGAACGTAGACCGATACAAAATATCGAATATTAATATTAATTTAAAAAATCGCAAAGTCCGCCCTTGAAATTGATACTTATTTCATGAAAATGAAAAATCGACACCTACTATCATGAAAACGGTGGTATGTTAATTATTTGTAAAAATTGGGTTAAAGTCATGTATCTTATTATGGAACTCGAATTTTATCGAAATGGCCCTATTAAAATTCGTATTTTCAGTGAAACTAACCTCGTGTCATTTCTAGCATTGACGTGGCGGAGCATACATAATACATGTCAAATTTAACCCAATTAATGTCATTATTATTTTACTAGTCACCACATGAAGTAAACAATATTTATAAAAGATATTGGGCAGGAAATTTATGATTTTTTTGTTAAGGGGCCTTACTTTATTTATTTTATGCAAAGTTGCAAAGATTTTTTAAGGGCAACGGATAACGATTATATACTGGAGCATATATCAATTGATAAATTTCTAGTGGTACCTTGGTTTACAAAGGATGTACAGACAAAGTTTTTAAATTGGTGCAAGGATAAGGGGAACCCTGGAGCATTATATTGAGAAGGCATGGTAAGTTAACTTCATGTTATTTGGTCTTTGGTTGAGTATGTTTACATGCTCTTGTTCACTACATGAATTTGTATTGTAGCTTAAGTACTCAATAACCAAAACATTAATTAATTTATATGTTAACTTTGTTTCTTGAATTACTGCAGATTGAATACTTCAGCATGAAAAGAACAGAACTGGTAATTGAGTATTTGAAGAGAGCAACAGACAAGGGGCATGTAGAAGCAACATATGTATATGGGATTATCCTACTTTCTAGGGGTGGTGAGTCAACTCAACAAAGCTTGAAGCTTTTGAATTCATTGAATACGAGTTAAAAATCGACAAATTTAAGAACAATACAAGAGTGTAGGGAAAGGACGAAGGTTATTATAAAAATAATGTGTAACAACCCGCTCACCAAAATCAGGGGTGGCTAACCCGATACTCCGATAATAATGGGAGTCATAAATGGCCCATTCTCAGCATCACAATAATACGATAAGTATACAAGATAACCACCGTGTTGTGACAACCCGCTCACCAAAATAAGGGGTGGCCAGCCCAATACTCCAATATAACAGGAATCATAGATGGAATCATTCTCAGCATCACAATAAAATATAGAGTATCTAGGATAACCACCCAATATTTCAGAAAACGGGTTGCCAAAAATTTTGTTTTAAAGTTAAAGAAAGAATTTAAACAACCCAATACTGAAAAGAAAGTGGGAACCCTAAGAATATATATAGATAATAACAACGAGTATACAGAAAAAGGACCGAATATGTTGTCGGTCCACAAACTCTACATCAATGGTAAATAAATTCAATAAATTACATTAAGCAATTACAAAGGCTTGGGCATCACGCCTGAATAAAAGACCTGATCTTTACTAGAGTACAAGGATGACAGCTTCTAATGCAATATGTCCCATAATACCCGCAAAGCATCACGGCTCGCCAAAATTTCCGAAATAGGAAAGTCAGAATAGGCATCCTTGTGGCGGAGTACCTGAGCAGATACAAGATGCATGTGCAACAAGAAATATGAACGGGTCAGGGACGGTTCTATATGATTACCAGATGAATAAAGAGTATGACAGTTATGAATGATAAATCATGATGAAAGAGAAATAAGAATCCACCTACACAATTTAAAACACAAGCTATGCAGGAAAATAAAATGAATAACATTAATCTAAAACTTCATCATGGGCACCAATTATTTCATATATCTTTTACTTAATAGGAAATATATATAACCACAATTTTATGCACTTTGTGGCATTTTTATCCCCGTTTTACCTTTTGTAAAAATCTTTTCCTTAGCAGGAAAATAATCATTCTCAAATGCTCTTTGTGGCATTTATCTGTGCTCTTTGTGGCACTTCCATTATGCTCTTTGGGTCATATACAATTCATCAAGTCCCACTTGATACAGAATAGTTATATTTATTTTTATATAACGATTCTAAGACCGCCCCTTCGAGTTTCCCCACTGGGCGCCCCTCTAAATGACCATCATCTTCCAGGGGCCTATCAAACAAGGTAGCTTGGGCACCTGTAACGGAAAACGTCGGGAAGCGTCCATGTGCCTGCGGGATAGTAAAGACCACACCCGGAATCTCCTACCCATCGCAGAAAATATACCACACAAACGCTCACATGGCCTAGGACTATATCCACCATGCATTCATTATCTAGGGGGCTTCACTTCAACGCGCGAACTTCCCTTGTGATGTCATTTAGAGAGGGTGTGTTTAAACCATTTTATTTATCATTTTCAAAAATCAAGTAAATTATCATTTACCATATTCATGACCATTCCCATTTATACGTGTATGTTTCGTTTTATTTGAAACCATACTCATTTACATTATAGTAAATACTTACCTTATTATCCGGAGCCATACGATAAATTATATCGTCACTACAACCTCAAAGGAGTAAATAAACTCTTAATTATCTCCAAACATTTTAGGGTGTTATTTTAAAACCCCAATACTATCATACCTCAAAGGAATAAATGAACTTTCAATTTATTCTCCCAACACACTTTTATGGTGTTATTATAAACCATCAGGACTAATATAGCTCGAATGAGCTCCTAAAGTCTCCCAAACATAATATTATAACTCTTAGTTTTATAGTAATTGACTAGAAGAAAAGAATGCCCTAACATCGATAGGCATAACCCCGGAAAAGTCCCCACATAACCCATTCCTACTGTAGGGTAAGTAACAAACTCAATTGAAACTCTAGGACACTTAGTTTACTTCATTAAAGAAGGTTCCTAGGCCCTAGACTTAAAGAAAATGAATTGGAACTAAACTAAGAAAATCACTCAAAAATGCAGGGTTTTCGAATCGATTCGGCCTGGACGAATCGATTAGGAAAGAAAGCGAATAGATTCGGACCATCCAAATCGATTCGGTCAGGAAAACCTAACTTCTGCATAACTGTCGAATCGATTCGGCCAGGCCGAATTGATTCGGTCGTTTTTGAGACCGGACACTGCCCCTCAAGCGAATCGATTCGACCCTGCGAATTTGCCAAGTTTGTTTTAAGGGTTATGAACCCTAAATTTTCCAAACCTCAATTCTCTTCCATTTTAAACACAACCAACAACATTTATCTATCCAAAGATTATCCTACATGGTTTATAACCATTAAAATCCACAATATCATCATCAAAACCATAATCTAGGTTTAAATACCATAATTTCCATTTTTGATACCCAAATGCAAATACATAAATATCACACAAATTATTCATCCTAAATCACATATTAGCAAGTAGAAAACTTGCCTTAGGGTTGATATCTCATATTTCTTTGAGGTAGGAGCATTCCCCATTCTTCAATCTCCAATCTCTCTCTCAATTCTCCATTTTTTTCTCTTCCTCTCTCTTTCTCTCCTTCTCTCTCTATGTTTTAAGACATGTAATAGGGAAATTAGGGGATTTAGAAGTCTAAAATCAGGGCTTAACATAAGTCTCCCAACTTAAGTGGTTAATACCACATTAAAATGACTCCCAAATACGCGTTTAAGTTAAAACCAGGTAAAAGTGCTCGAAACCTAAAAATATAATATGGCACTTATTTTGACTGTCTCGGACATTCTGGGACTAACTGCGCCCTCTAAATTGGCATCCGAAAATTTTATAATTTATTTTGAGTTCCAAATTTCATTTAAATCAAACTGTCATTTTAAATCATGACACAATAAAACATACAACATGAGGATATTTACCTACACATACGGTAAATATTCAATATTCTAGTAAATATTAACTTCTAACTCATTAAATTAATATTTACTCCGATCCCAACATTTTATAAAATTACCTTACGCGGTAAATTAATATAAAATTAGCCTCCTAAAAGCGAGGGTTGTTACATACTCCCCCCCTTATGAGGGAATTTTGCCCCCAAAATTCAGGCATACCCTATACGCATCAAGGGTATACTATCTTAAACTATAATTCTATCATCCTTAACAAACCCTCGTTATTACAGCGTCCCAAGATGGACTTGGACTAAGGTCGTCTCTAGCAATCTCGGTCTACATTATTGGTCCTCAAGCACAACACCAAATCGTTCATCACTAACTATCAATCCTATTGTCTCACAACGGAAGGAAATATCCACACAACTCGGTATAAACCGCTTTACATCCCTCCTCGGGGATACTTATACCAACTCTAAGGGTTTAACCCCAACACTACTCAACTTCTCTTCGCATAGGTATATTCCTTCAAAGCGTATGGCTCAAAAGACAAATCCTTAAAGAAATACTCCGAGACCACTCCAAGTCCACGGAACATATTGTCCAATGGTTCCATCGAACGAGTATGCAAATTATTCAACCAGATATACTAGGTCATTCACGGTGCCATAGCATAGGGAAGATCCATAAGATCATTCAAAAAGCCTAATGGTTGTACGGGAATTTCCATCCATACACACTACTGCTCCATCAGCCATGTATCCCAAGGCTCACATTCAAAATATGCCTTTCGGCATTAAGTCAACTTCCTGCATTCATCCATCCACTTTGGGGAGGTAAAATATACTACCTTTCCATATGGTTCCCATACCTTCATGGAAACTTTACCAAACCTTCGGCATAAATATCTACTCTCAGTCCACCACCAGTGATAGGCGCTTTATACGGTTCTACCATTCCTCTATATAGAGCGGGCCGTATACCTCTACATATATTTCGACAATAATGGCCGGAAAGAAATGATTTGGTCGAACGATCAACACTTTCTCAAATGGGATCACGACCAGTTCGGTGCCCGCAATCCGATGAAGATGCCTATGAACACATTCTTCTTCGTTCCACCACTGCTTTCTTTACATGAGTTGGTGAAATGGTCAATCATAGACCAGAATGCTATTGCTATAAAGTCTTCCTAGTCGCCATCACAAATAGCTCCGACGGGTTTCTTACTCGACGCATCTACTACCCCAATCGAATCCTTTAAATAGTCCGTTAAGAACTTCATACACCAACTCGATTTCTTCCACGACATACTGCAACAACTTGTTGCTCGTGAGAAAGACTAAATTTCCTGCCCAGGAAGTAGTGCCTCCAACACTTTAAAGGCGATCACTACCATAATGAATTCCAAATCAAGCCTGGGATAATACTTCCCACAAGGTTAGGTTACCAATGTAACACTTTAACTAAGAGAGGCCTCATCTCCATTGTCCCAACCTTCGGAATCTCTCGAGATTCTACACTTCTCGTTCCTAGGGACCTACTCCCCCTAAGGGTCAACCCACAACATATTTGTGGTCAACACCCTAAAGCCATCCTAAATCAACATCACATGCCCTAAGGGCCTTACGTTCTAATAAACCTAAGGTCGATCTACACACACACACACACACACACACACACACATATATATATATATGTAAATATATCCTATCTAAGTCGTATACATATACTACTAAACATATCCCTAGTGCCTAAGACCTTTCTCAAAATCTGACATTCGCTCGGTTTCATGTGTGGGACGTCTCGCCGAAGCGAAATCCAAACAAGGAACCCTCCCATTACACTACTACCTTGCATCGTTGGTCATCAAGATATGACGGTCTAAGACACATGATTGGGATCGGTAAAATTCTAATTTACAACCTTAATAACCAGATTTTACTTCTATATTTTACCATTTAAATAATCAAAGATTCCAATTAATCGGACATTTACTTTCTGTAAAGTCTTTCGAATATATATATCCCATTATCAACATTACCTTCTCATCAAGGAATAATCCAGAAGTCTCAAGTCGACTTCATAACTAAGTCTCCCTCACATCGATTAGAGGAGAGAACTATATCTAGTGCTTCTATCTTGCACTTTAGTAGCCCTTAATCACTCAACTACGTGATTCTCGGCTAAACCTTCCAACCCCACTTCTAACAACAAAATAAAATAAAAAGAAAGAAAAAGAGTAGCACCTCTCCACTCACAACATCGTTAAGTGTTCATGCGGCGGAGTGCCTCGCAAAGCGAAATCCAAACAAGGAACCCCTCCGACACATGCCTACTTAACTAGTTGGTCTTGGAGATAAAGCGTAACAAGCA
This sequence comes from Sambucus nigra, assembly GCA_949130495.1. Classification (NCBI taxonomy): domain Eukaryota; kingdom Viridiplantae; phylum Streptophyta; class Magnoliopsida; order Dipsacales; family Adoxaceae; genus Sambucus; species Sambucus nigra. Next base: position 85,986,359 of record OX422209.1, on the reverse strand, counting down.
TAAACAAGACAAATGAACAATCAAATTCTCATACAAGATAACTAAATAAATAATGAAAATGTCCTACCTACCTCGATCCACCTCTATAAAGTCTCAACCTGTATCCAGGAGAGAAATTATAGAATAACTAGTTCCATTCTGAACTAGAAGTGAGATAGCCTTACAATTTTATTTTCTTGCTATCACCCCAAGCCAACCAAAATATCTTTACTCACATATTATAAATAAAATAAGATAAAGGAAAAATGGCATCTCTCCACTCCCAACGTCGTTAAGGTTCACGCATGGAGCGTCCCGCAAAAGCGAAATCCAAATAAGGATCCCCTACTATGCATTACTACTTAACTTTGTTGGTTGTGGAGAATAGGCATATCAATCACATACAATGCAAACAATAAATCAAACACTCAAACCAGGTAACACATAATGCAAGTAACACATATGACCCATATATATTTAAAATATCATCACCCGCTTCATAACGAGTGAAGAAATCATAAAACTTCCCTACCATGGAAGTCAAATAGTTACCTTTATTATAATAGCATCAATACTATAACAAGCTCGATATACACACCCGAATCTAGAGTAAACACAATACTGCTCTATCATATTATGGGGGATGCACTACCCACTACTAAGGTGGAATTCCCACCAACATATCTTGCTAATCACTCAAGGTAATACTAATGGTTCTCAGACACCGTACTCGAGTCTTATCCGAACCTAAAATTACTTCCTTCAACGCTCCAACTAGGCACTTTATTCTTGCCTTTGTCCTCCAATCAACAGAATCAAAATGAGTGGTTCTGCACTCCACGTTATAGTCATTGTTTCGACCTTGGCTGAAAAATAATTGCCCATGCAATCCCTCTTACTTTCTCAGTAAAAGAGGACACGCTCTCGGCCTCCTCTTCTTCAGTTCAATGAAACCTCCCCAGGCGGATGTCCACCAATGGGGTTTCATGATCATTACTCCATCAGAAGTGTTAACGACACTTATTCTGGAGCCTATCATTCCATCAAAAGGTCTCTTCCTTCCTTATTTTGACGTACGGCTTCCCTAACTGTATAACTTTTTATTACATGTCGGCCTCTGATCGAGCATTATGTGAAAATTTGAGAATCTACCTTCTCATTAGCCCCGTCATCCTAGAGAAACTCGCTGTTGTAAGTGTCCCCCGGGATTCTCCAGGGGCCAAGCTTCTTTCACCCATAAATGTGGCGAATACGTTCGCACCTTCTCGACGCTTCTCCTCCAACCTCCTTCAACACTTGGCCCTTTTCGTGGCTCCTTTACACTTCAATTAACGTCGCTTGGAGTCCCAAGCTTAGTACCACTCTCTACTCCTAGCGGTACCGGGAAAAATACATACTACATCCACTGTAATTAGTAGTCGCAGTAGCAACATAAGAAAATGCCACAAAAAGGAAGTGGCTTCCAAAGCAATCCTCATCCCCGACCATAAATTACAGTTCTTAGAAATCCTGTCTCATGACGCCTTCACAACTACCTTCCCCTAGCGTCCTTCTTCAATCGACCTAATAATCTCACAAGAATGCGCAAAAGATTCTATGGGTTCTACCACATGGCAGAAGAATGAAATCTCATAAGATAATTCAACTATCTTAACCCTAAGGATCTATGTCAAATCAAAAGCAACGCTGAAGACGTAATGCGTCCACACAGAATCCTAAGGACTCTAGAACCTGATGCTCTGATACCATCTGTGACAAACCGCTCACCAAAATATAGGGATGGCCATCCCAATACTCCAATATAACAGGAATCATAGATGGAATCATTCTCAGCATCACAATAAAATATAGAGTATCCAGGATAACCACCCAATATTTCAGAAAACGGGTTGCCAAAAATTTTGTTTTAAAGTTAAAGAAAGAATTTAAACAACCCAATACTAAAAAGAAAGTGGGAGCCCCAAGAATATATATAGATAATGACAACGAGTATACAGAAAAAGGACCGAATATGTTGTCGGTCCACACACTCTACATCAATGGTAAACAAATTCAATAAATTATCTAATACATTACATTAAGCAATTACAAAGGCTTGGGCATCACGCCCGAATAAAAGACCTGATCTTTACAATAGCAGAAGGATGACAGCGTCTAATGCAATATGTCCCGTAATACCCGCAAAGCATCACGGCTCGCCAAAATTTCCGGAATAGGAAAGTCAGATGAGGCATCCTTGCAGTGGAGTACCTGAGCAGATACAAGATGCATGTGCAACAAGAAATATGAACGGGTCAGGGCCCGGTTCTATATGATTACCAGATGAATAAAGAGTATGACAGTTATGAATGATAAATCATGATGACAGAGAAATAAGAATCTACCTACACAATTTAAAACACAAGCTAAGCAGGAAAATAAAATGAATAACATTGATCTAAAACTTCATCATGGGCACCAATTATTTCATATATCTTTTCCTTAATAGGAAATATATATAATCACAATTTTATGCACTTTTTGGAATTTTTATCCCCGTTTTACCTTTTGTAAAAATCCTTTCCTTATTAGGAAAATAATCATTCTCAAATGCTCTTTGTGGCATTTATCTGTGCTCTTTATGGCACTTCCATTATGCTCTTTGGGTCATATACAATTCATCAAGTCCCACTTGATACAGAATAGTTATATTTATTTTTATATAATGATTCTAAGACTGCCCCTCCGAGTTTCCTCACTGGGCGCGCCCCTAAATGACCATCATCTTCCAGGGGCCTATCAAACAAGGCAGCCTGGGCACCTATAATGAAAAAAGTCGGGAAGCGGCCATGTGCCTGCGGGATAGTCAAGACCACACCCGGAATCTCCTACCCATCGCAGAAAATATACAACAAAAACGCTCACATGTCCTAGGACTATATCCACCCTGCATTCATTAGCTAGGGGACTTCACCTCAACGCGCGAACTTCCCTTATGATGTCATTTAGAGAGGGTGTGTTTAAACCATTTTATTTATCATTTTCAAAAATCAAGTAAATTATCATTTACCATATTCATGACCATTTCCATTTCATTTCCATTCATACGTGTATGTTTCATTTTATTTGAAACCATACTCATTTACATTATAGTAAATACTTCCCTTATTATCCGGAGCCATACGATAAATTATATCGTCACTATAACCTCAAAGGAGTAAATAAACTCTTAATTATCTCCAAACATTTTAGGGTGTTATTTTAAAACCCCAATACTATTATACCTCAAAGGAATAAATGAACTTTCAATTTATTCTCCCAACACACTTTTATGGTGTTATTATAAACCATCAGGACTAATATAGCTCGAATGAGCTCCTATAGTCTCCCAAACATAATACTATAACTCTTAGTTTTATAGTAATTGACTAGAAGAAAAGAATGCCCTAACATCAATAGCCATAACCCCGAAAAAGTCCCCCCACATAACCCATTCCTAGTGTAGGGTAAGTAACTAACTCAATTGAAAATCTAGGACACTTAGTTTACTTCATTAAAGAAGGTTCCTAGGCCCTAGACTTAAAGAAAATGAATTGGAACTAAACTAAGAAAATCACTCAAAAATGAAGGGTTTTCGAATCGATTCGGTCAGGAAAACCTAACTTCTGCATAACTGCCGAATCGATTTGGCCAGGCCGAATCGATTCGGTCCTTTCAGACCTGGACACTGCCCCTCTAGCGAACCGATTCGGCCAGGCCGAATAGATTCGCCCCCCTGCGAATTTACCAAGTTTGTTTTAAGGGTTATGAACCCTAAATTTCCCAAACCTCAATTCTCTTCCATTTTAAACACAACCAACAACATTTATCTACCCAAAGATTATCCTACATGGTTTATAACCATTAAAATCCACAATATCATCATCAAAACCATAATCTAGGTTTAAATACCATAATTTCCATTTTTGATACCCAAATGCAAATACATAAATATCACACAAATTATTCATCCTAAATCACATATTAGCAAGTAGAAAACTTGCCTTAGGGTTGATATCTCATATTTCTTTGAGGTAGGAGCAATCCCCATTCTTCAATCTCCAATCTCTCTCTCAATTCTCCATTTTTTTCTCTTCCTCTCTCTTTCTCTCCTTCTCTCTCTATGTTTTAAGACATGTAATAGGGAAATTAGGGGATTTAGAAGATTAAAATCAGGGCTTAACACAAGTCTCCCAACTTAAGTGGTTAATACCACATTAAAATGACTCCCAAATACGCGTTTAAGTTAAAACCACGTAAAAGTGCCCGAAACCCAAAAATATAGTATGGCACTTATTTTGATTGTCTTGGACATTATGGGACTAACTGCGCCCTCTAAATTGGCATCCGAAAATTTTATAATTTATTTCGAGTTCCAAATTTCATTTAAATCAAATTGTCGTTTTAAATACATGACACAATAAAACATACAACATGAGGATATTTACCTACACATACGGTAAATATGCAATATTCTAGTAAATATTAACTTCTAACTCATTAAATTAATATTTACTCCGATCCCAACATTTTATATAATTACCTTACGCAATAAATTAATATAAAATTAGCCTCCTAAAAGCGAGGGTTGTTACACCTATATTTCAGAAAAATGGGTTGCCAAAAATTTTGTTTTATAAATTAAAGAAGGAATTTAAACAACCCAATTTGAAAAGAAAGTGGAAACCCAAAAGAACTTATATTACATCTGTATCAAATGTACAATAAAGGGACCGAATATGCTGTCAGTCAACATTCTCTTATAATAATATTAAACAATTTCATTAAGTTACATAATACATTACAATAAGAAAATACAAAAGCTTGGGCCACATGCCCGAGTAAATGAACCGATCATAACTAGAGTACAAAAATGAAGGCGTCTATAACAACATATCCCGTAATATCCGCAAAGTATCACGGCTCCCCAAAAACACCGAAATAAGAAAGTCCGTATGGGTGTCCTTGCGGCGGAGCACCTGAGCGTATATAGGATTCATACACAACAAGAAATATTAACGGGTCAGGGCCCAATTTTATATGATCACCAGATGAATAAAGAGTATAACAGTTATGAACAGTTAATCATGATGGATATAGATAAGAATCTACATATACAATCTGAAAGCATAAACTAAGGCAATTGAAATGACCATAAGTTTAATTCAGTTATGCAAGAGGATATGAATGAATATCATTAATTAAAAATCTTCATGATTTACACTGTTTCATATCATCGTTCCGTTTCTCATTAGGAACATAATCACAGTTATATGCTCATTATGGCATTTATCATAAATCAAGTCCAACTTGAATAAGAATAGTTATATTCATCTACATATAACGATTCTAAGACCGCCCGTCCGGGTTTCCACACTGTGCGCGCCCCTAAATGACTATTATCTTCCAGGGCCTATCAACCAAGACAACCTGGGCATCCTAACGCAACGTCGAGAAGTGGCCAATACCTGCGAGTGAGTCATAACCACACTCGAAATTACCTCACAGTCGCACAATATATACAACATACATAATAACCGGTCATATGGTCGAGGACTATATTCACTCTGCATTCACTAGACAGGGGACTTCACTTCATGCGCGAACTTCCCTTATGATAGCATTTAGAGAGGTGTGTTTAAGTAAATTATCATTTACCATTTTCATTTTCATTTCCATTTTTATTAGATACATCACATTTTATCCGGACCCATGCATATTCCATGCCATCATTATAATTTCAATGATTAATGAACCCCTTATTCGTACTCCAAGAATTTATGGTGTCACTAAAACCCACGAAGTCTATCATATCTCAATTTAGCTTCTAAAGTCCCCCAATAACATTTTACAACTCCAAGTCTCCTATTTATTTAACTAGAGGAGAATAATACCTTTACATCACTTTGAAACCCCCCAGAACAATCCCTATATAGGCCATTTCTAATCTATGGTAGTTAACTAACTCATTTAGGACCCTAGGACTCTAATTTTACTTCATACAAGAAGGTTCCTAAGTCCTAAGCCTAAAGAAAAGTGGTCCAAATTGAGTTAGAAAAATAACTTAAAACAACAGGATTTCCGAATCGATTCCCCCTGGCCGAATCGATTTTGTAAGAAAGAGAATCGATTCGGATAGGCCGAATCGATTCGATCAAGAAAACTTGACATTCTGCAACCTGCCGAATCGATTCGGCTTGGCTGAATCGATTCGGTCCATTAAGACCTGTAGCCTCCCTTGTTAGCGAATCGATCCGCTAGGGGGGAATCAATTCGCCCAGCCTAGAATTTCGAGATTTGACTATGGAGTCTTAGACTCCAAATTTCCCCCAACTCATTTCTACCTAAACCAAGATCATTTATTACAACCAACTAATCATAAATGCATCCAACAACTATGATTTACACTAATAACCATTCAAATCAACCTCTAAGGGTTTAGAACCTACAATTCCATTAAAACCCTAAAATTTGTTAAACTATACCCAATCCACAACAATCAATACAATTTATTCATCCTAAACCATATATTAGCAAGTAAGAAAACTTGCCTTAAGTTTAAAATCTCAGATTTCCTTTGCTAGCAACCAATCCAATCTTCAATCTCCCCTTTTTCTTCTTTTTCTCCTCTTTTCTCCACAAATTCTCTTCCTCTCTCTTTCTCTCAAGGTTAGTAAATACACTTAAGAGAATAAAATGAAATGTAAGACTAAACCATATTAAATGGTTAATACCACATTAAAATGACTCACAACTAGACATTTAAGCTATAACCAGTCAAAAGTGCCCGAAATATAAAAATACAATGTGGCACTTATTTTGACTATCTCGCACATTTTGGGACTAACTACGCCCTCTAATTTGGCATCCGACAACTTTATAAATCATATCACGTTTCGGTTTCATTTATACCATAAATGGCATTTAAAGCATATGACACTATAAAACGTAGCATGATGATATTTACATACTCATGCAGTAAATATGCAACAATCTAGTAAATATTAACTTTCAACTCATTCAATTAATATTTACTCCATTTTCCAACATTTTATATAATTACTTCACACAGTAAATTAATATAAAATAAGTTCTCAAAAGAGAGGGTTGTTACACAATGTGGATAAATAATTATATTGCTAGACATCTAAAACTTTGTTCTCACACGAAAGATGAAGTTACCTCAGTCAACAAGAGAAGATCATGGAATTATGAGGAAGAAGACGATGTATTCCGCTCTGATGCTTGCTAGTGGGATCGAGAAGTTATTTTATTTTGAAAGATGTTAAATAAAAAGAAAATCTCGCGTCTAAATAGATTATTAGATGAACTCCATGTGATTAATGGCAATATAAAAACAATATTCAAACTATTTGCATTATTTTATTAACTTGAAGATCGAAAGAATTTAGTCTTATGTCGGTTCAGTGTATGGTTGGATTTTTCTTATTATTTAGTTAGCAGATTCCCATTTAGTTGGACAACTATAACAATTGATGTAGAAGTGTTATATAATCGTATGTATTAGCTATATTAGTAATATGACCCTCACTTTGTAATATACTTTATCATATTGTCATATTTGATAAATTATGTGATATAACTGTCTTTAATAGTATTTTTGTAATATAACAGCCCCACTGTGTTACGCTTAGTGAAGTGAGGGGCCAAATTCAAAATTTGTGATCCTCAAGCTGGTTTGTGGAGTTGATATGGACTAATAACTAAAGTCTCCTTTATATTAGTCAAAAATAGATTTAAACAGATGTAAGTGCATTTGAATACCACTTCCAAAATTTTGTAACTCAGATCCTTGTTAAAAAGTTAGTTTGATACTTCATTAATTAGGATTATAGAACTTTAATATGTTTATTTTTTTCACTTACTACCAATTTTCAGCTCTTGGTGTTACTTTTGGGGGAAAAACTTAATGATTTAGCAACTAAAAAAGTAACTGTTTAGCTTTTTGAATAAGTTTTTTTACCAACATCTAATAATGTAAATTAGTGAATTATCATAGCAAAAAACTCGGGGAAAAGTGAGTAGTCATATCATGTAATTTAGACTTGTTTTTATTATAAAGTTTTGAAATTCTCAAATATTGTTAAATTATATTGGACCAAAGTTTTAACTTGGATTCTTGGCTATTATGTAGTATATTTGATGGCTAGATATTTAAATGATCAGATTATTTCCCCCAAAAATGAAATTTAGTAAATTATTGATATAAAAATATATTTATATCTCTATTCAAATTCTTTGTAATATCTGAATCCATATTTATATAATTGTAAAAGCCGAATTTCGTAGAACTACTGTGGTTGCAAGTTTGAACTTTTCTTTCTTCAAATTTTTGGAATGGAACAGGGTCAAAACAAATGCGATCAGCGACTTTTTAAAGATGAACGTCATTTATATGGGATTTATCATCTTTTTCTTAATAATTGGCCTGAGAGGAGAAATAGTATTTATGCTACACCCGTGAGCAACATGTATCGTTATTTATATTGCGGGTCCTTCTAGGGGACTCAAAATTGGGACTCAAAATATGGACTCGCTGACATGGCGAGTCACGATTGATTAATGATGCTGGTGTGGACCCACGTTCATAAGGAATCAACCAATGATGGCACGCTATGTCAGTGAGAGTCCCAATTTTGAGTCTCAATCAAGATTTTCCCTATCATTTTCCTTATATTAAACATGTAAGGCCTTCATTTAAAATTGTTAAGATCATGAATTTAAAATTCTATAAGGTATGGAGACGTAATACGCATTTCAACACGTGATACACAATACGGGATTCTTTAAAAAACTAGGATACGACGCGCTATGATAAGTATAATATATATATATATATATATTAATGAAAGGAAACATATTTGTCCATAAAACACGTTATAAAAGGATTCTTAACATGAAATTAAGAAAATGAATCATACAAAATAAAATTCGAATACACTTTAATGTTGAAAATCATAAATAAAACTGGATCACCATCAAAAAATTCAAATATACGGTAACGTGTCGGAGCGCGCATATAATACGTGTTTCGACACGATACGCCACTCGTGGCTTCCGGAAGAGTATCTGTGCTTCATAGATAAAATTAGATGTCCAAGCGGTGCTCACATTACATAATAGAGTAATGCTACATTTACCGGTATTTAGTACCGAATTAGTATTGGACATGATTTAAATGGCTTGTATCTCGACGGGCCCCACACCATAATACAAGAAAATAAAGCAGTATCGGTACTAACCCGGTTCTAAGTAGAGGGAAGCCTATCATTATTCTTGCATAATAATAATATCATAAGAGTTTGCTTAAATTCAATCCATCTTCGTGGCTGCCATTGATTGGCCCATGCCCACTCTATAAAAAAAAGAACTATGTTAGCCCAAGTCAAACCCAACTCATGAGACTCCTCTCCATAATTAATTGGGTAATTCGATGTTGGAACTTGTTAGTATTTCTCGTTTGGGGAATAGGCTATAAAAGTAACTATGGTATCATTGGCACCAAAATTTAAGTGGACATAATTACCGCTAGTTAGCGCTTCCACAATGGGGATGCAAAATGCCAAAAAAATTTGTATCTTTACAAATTCGGATGTCTATACTGGTGGTATTAACTCAACGAATTTTTTTCCTCAATTTGTACTAGATTTTCAAAGATACAAAACGCTAACATAATTTGCAAATGTTTCCTACGAACTTTATTTGTTCGTATGAATTCCTAAGAACTGCAGTAGTTCGTAACAACTCGTATCAAATATAAATAATTATTTTTTATTACACATTTGGGTTCTTACGAACTTCTTTTGTCCGTAATATTTCTTACGAACTAATGTTGTTTGTTAGAAATGTCAAAAATATTTCCTACGAACAACATTAGTTCGTAGGAAGTATTTTAACAATTCCTTCACCTGCAGCATTGTGAACTTGAGCAGCGATGAAAGGAAAACTCAAACTTTGGTTCTGCATATTTACTTTTCATGAGCATCCACCGTTGTGGATGCTCTTAGTAAAAATGGTTTAAAAATTCAAAAATACTCTTCTTTTACCCCCTCCTTCTCAATCTCACCCTATGGCTGCCATGACAAAGCTTCTTTAGATGTAAAAAACCAAAAAGAAGAAAAAAAGGTCTTTGAATAGTGATAAAGAAAAAGAAAAAGAAATGGTCAAAATGAAAAAAAAAAATTGGACACACACACCCCTCATGTTGTTGCAAATTGTAAATAAGGAACGTAATTACCCAATTTTGATAAAAATGAAATTATAGAACAATAATATATCACTTGGGTTTAGACACATATTAAGCATTTTCTTTATAAAAATGTTAGGGAGACCCTTTTTTATTACCCCCGACTTCAAAGTGTTCTACCTTGCTTTGTCTTTACTTGTATCGATCCCGACAGGACATAAAAGACTAAGTAATGTATAACAATTTAAAGCTAGGGATAACAAAAAGGAGTAACAAAAAAGGGATCTCCCTATCAAAGCTCTTTAAGGCATTTTATATGTTTGACCAAAGAGATAGAATGTCCTGTCAACCCCATGTTCAATAACCCAAAATATATGAACCTTTGTCTAGGATAATCGTAGAAATGTTTGATCATCTGTTATGCAAATCACCCATCCAGAATCATCATAATAATTTGGGAAAAATCATTTGAAGAAAGGGAAAAGAATGAAATAGACAACTTTTAAGATATATTCAATAATGGTAGATGCTTTGTATTTAAGACCATTTTGAACTTTGGAAACTAATTATTAATGGAGAGTTAAGAACAAAATTAGTGGCAAAGTGGATTAGACTCTGTATCTCAAACGCAACATTAAAAATGTGTTAATTGAATTTAAAATTTTTATATTAATTTTCATGTTTAGTTTATTTCAAATAAAAAAATATTTCTTGTCTAAAAAATTAATTACGTAGACAAAGGGCATTTTGTATGAATGGCGGTGGCATTGCGCATGTGGGTTTCGCTCAATATTGAGCTTCTTCAATACATACAAAATTCTAATGCTCAAAGAACTTCCCTATTAGGTTTAAAAATTGATATACCACACATGAAAGTGTTTCTTGGACAATGTGGTACTAGTGGAATCTTTGTAACTTTTCCAATAGTAAAATTTTTTTTTTTTATTGAAAATCACATACACATAGTCCTCAATAATTTTCCATTCATAAATTTTAAAAACATTTTTATCGTTCAATATTTCATTAAATTGTGTATAAGGAAAGGTATATTTTGACTGAACTTTTACATAGTGAAAATGATTCAGAATATACTAACGTAACTTTATTTTGAAACTTTATCTCTAATAACATTTCATACACAACAAAACTTGGCTGTAGTTTTAAAAACATCACATTGCATCCAAGTTCTTTTATCTGAATGTAATGAATATTCTAAAGGATCTCTCCAAAATTACCATAGAAAGAGGTCCATCTTCCACAATATCATAGGTGTGACTATCAAGGATACTCATGTAGCTAGTACCCCACTTAACATAGAATTATCTATCTCATCAAGAATTGTAACATACTCAAATTTAACTCGATTTAGAATATCATATTGCATTGGAACAAGATCAAAGTAAAACCTCATTCTTAATAAATAGCATGATTCAACCTGAAAAATTATAGTGGTCTGGTTATACATAAAAATCATAGATTAGGTCACACAAAAGCCAAATTCTATTAAGTCAAAATTTCATCTTGATTAGTTAGGTAAACCTAAACATGTAAGATATAGAAACTAAATCGAGACAAATAACCCACAAACTATAATATAGAAGATGAGAAAAATCTCTTTCTGGAAAAACCTTTTTCAGCGCTGTTACAACTAGGTATTATTAAACAACACAATCAGACTTATAAAAACTTAGAATCCACTAAGTAACGCAGTTATCGCTTCCTTCCTTGTTAATCGACAGTAATGCAAATCTAGAAACGTTTCACAGCAAGATTAACTTGCCCCGGTGTCCATATATCAGTTTTAAGAAACTATATTCCTACTTTTAGTAATAGGGAATCAAATCCACAAGGCTATGAAGATGTTATTTGTTCTTTCAAAGTTTGACGAAAAGATCAATAAAGCATCTAAGGAATTTGGATTGAAAATCAAAAGTATTTTTTTGTAAACCTAGGTTTTGGAGACTTTTGGTATTGTATAGGAAAGTGATTTTCGCTAAAAGTCCTATGTAAAAATGATCCCAAGACCCATTTATATAGAAAACATGATTTTTTAGGCAGCACGTATTTTGAGGACTCAATGGAATGATAACAAGAGTTCGTTCGAACGAAAATGCCGAACTTGTTCAAACTAAAATAAAATTCGTTCGAACCAAAATAAAACTTTCTTATGAGCTTCGAATGACATTTTTTCGTCTAATAGAAAAATATTGTTTAATGTTCATTTGAAGTTCATTCGAAAAAATTGTAAATCTCGTTCGAATGAAGACTTAAAGATGTTCAAAGTACTTAAAAATAAAATATATATTTTATTTGAAAATCTTTCTAAACTTATCCCTCAAACATTTCATAAAAAAAACTAAAAAAAATGTTCACGTATAATCAAAGCCCACTACACCAAAATAACTGACTTATCACGGTCAATGACCATGACAAGTCCAACTTTTCAAGGTCTTTGACCGTGACAAGTCTGGGGGTGACAACTTCTTTATCACAGTCCTATCACGGTCTTTGACCTTCACAAGTTTTTATCACGATCAAAGACCGTGATAAGCCCGTGAGAAAACAAATAAAATTATCAAGGTCAAAGTCCGTGACAAGTTTCTTTGTCACGGACTTGTCACGATTTTTTACCGTGACAATTCTGGGAAGAATTAAAAAAAACTGTTGGGCATTATGCCCACTGCCACTGTCCAGTAGTATATTTGTACCTATTATAGCAAAATTGTACCTGTCCAAACAGAATATATCCAAATAAAATAGACATAATATACCAAATCATGCATATATAATTCGTATCCAAATAAAATAAAATTGCAAATATCAATATCCATACCTACATGTACCAAAATCAAAAAATTACAAATACAATCCAATATCTAAATATTCAAATAAAAAGATAGAAATAATGTCATGAAGAAGGAGCAGGTCGAAGGAGGAAGGAAGGACACACGATATATGAATTGACACATTCCTCAATATGTTGAACGCCGCCTTATTCGCGCAACCAAAAAGGTGAATTCTCCATTCCATCCACCACATGTGTGATGCGTAGTCTTACCTCAATATCTTGGAGGAGACATCCATGAACCAGCTTACCTGGGAGGGAGCTCGGATATCTCAACCCCCTTGCTACCGGATCCCCACAGTATATGATGAGTAGATGCATGCTTGACCAACCGATTGTTGACATTGGCCGCTCAACGGGGGTCACGATGGGAAATGGATCATCATATGGTGCTGAGTTCATGCGTATTGACGATGAAGCATTGGCGTACTCATCCTCGTCTACCTCTGCCTCCTTCTCCTTCCCATTTCCCTTGCCCTTGCCCTTGCCCTTGCCCAACTGACACTTCATGAAGGCGTACATATCTAGGACTGTTGCCTCTAGCCTTGATAGCTTATCGTCATAGGTGTCCACCTTATGTACAAACCCATTGTTGCTCGTATCCATTTCGATGAGCCTAGACTTCCCCACTCGTGAACTTACCCCTTAGTCCTCCCCTTGCGATCCGTCCCGAGCATTTAGTTGAATGCGTCTATTGCTAAAGATTATTTTTCGTCATCAAACTACAACTCATGAACTTCCTTAAGCTTCTCCTGAAAAGACAAAAAGTACACTATCAGTTAATTAAGTAAATATAAAAATTATAATGTAATTAAAAAATTAAACATTTATAACTTACAATGGTGGCTGTGATGCTCGGGACCACCACCTTGTCCTTGCCCTTTTTCGTCTGAATTGCCACATAGGCATCGAGCCTATATGGCCTACCCCCAGGGCCACTCGCCATGTCCTGAAATAAAATAATACAGAATTAGTAAGTAACGCAAAGTAATGATAAATTAGAATAACTAAAATTAAAGAAAAATAAAAACTTACCATCATGTGCTCCACCTCGGCATAAGACGTTCGGCCAGAGTAGTGCACGTCCAACTTTTTCACCCGGTTGTCCCTCCTCGATTGGTGAGATGCCAATTGCCGCTCATTGGTCTCATTACCAATAAACTTTTGCCACTATACCAATGAGATCGGCTCCTTCTGGGGGAGGTGTCATGTAGTCTCAGAATGGTCTCCCGGATCTTTCCAAAGTACCGTGCCCATAGATTCTTCTTCCACGTCTTATATTGATCCCTCAATTGTTCCAACATGGAGTTGCGGAGATATGGGGGCAAGACGAATTGTTCCTGTCAAAAAATACAAACCAAAAAGAAAGTAAGTGTTAGTTGCTTATAAATATAAATACACTACATGTAGTGCCCCCTAGATGTTCAACTTGAGGTTAATAGGCACGACCCTCCAGTCATTGTACCTTGAGACAACGATCGCCTTCAGTAACTCTAGCGCTCTAGCCAATAATGGTCTTTTTCTCGACGACGGACCCTAATTTGCCCCATTTTGGGGGCCTACTGGCCGAGGATCCCTCATCGCCTTCGCTACCACGCCCGGATGAAGTCATTTTCTGTAAAAAAAAATATTATTAGTAAACATATATATGGACTTTAAATTAATACTCAAATCCGATAATAATAATACATACCATTATCAATTTATATCAATTTCAATTTATACAAATACCAATTTCAATTTATACCCCCCCCCCCTCGCACACACTCCTGGATCATGGACTTTGAATTAATGCTTAAATTGATTAAAATTATAATTAACATATTCACATTGTTATTACAAGCATTTAAATGATCAAGTACAAATGAATAAAAATCATTAAATTTTCATCCGATAATAATAAAGCAATAGAATAATACAGCCACTGGTCATTACAAATAATTTGTATACTTATTACAAATCTAAAAATTATTTCAATTCGGGTTATCATAAAAAATGGATTAATATTCGGTAGGTATAGTCAAGTCATCCACATTATTATTTAGACGATTTGGCGCATGTAGGGCGATTGATTACGGATCATTGTTGATATACTCCGAGTAAAACAATTCTTTGATCTTTTGAAAAGCATAAACAAATGGCTCATCGCTCACGTGTTCATTGGTCTTCAACTTGGACAAGTCAACCATGATCAAATTGGTGCCAGGATCAACTTTACAAGCTTTTTTATCCTCAACTTTTACCTAATCACAGTAAAATAAAACATGTGTGAAGTTTACATAGTCCAATTCAAATATATTTTGAATTACACCATAGTAAGTCATTTCAACTTCAACAAGGTTTTTATCTTTCGCGCTCGCTCGAAAGAAAGTAAGAGCCTTGTATAAAATTCCCGAGTTCTGTATATTTATATTTTCCTCATACACCCTTTCACCGAATATGTAATCGTTCAATTGATACTTTTTGTACTCTTGTGCCATGAACAAGGGTCCAGTGGCTAGACGAGCAAGCCTTGATGTCTCATCACCCGTCTTTAAGAGCTGAGAATGTAGATAAATTAATTAGGTTAGTTATAAAGCTTTCTTGTAATCTGACATTTAATAACAACCATTTTAATTATAATTACCTCGTGTGACAACCACGACCTAAATTCGCTGTCTGATTGTGCCATTATTTTTCGTCTTTTATTGTTCTCACAAGCTTCGTATTTTCTGCATAGATTGTGACGAACGTATTACAAAATTAATCATGTAAAAATAAAAATAATCTAAAATTTAAAATAATTTAAACTTACTTTTTCCTTTCTTCGACATCTTCATGTGTGTTAAATAGATAACGAGC
This sequence comes from Sambucus nigra, assembly GCA_949130495.1. Taxonomy (NCBI): domain Eukaryota; kingdom Viridiplantae; phylum Streptophyta; class Magnoliopsida; order Dipsacales; family Adoxaceae; genus Sambucus; species Sambucus nigra. The sequence goes on along the minus strand of OX422209.1, from coordinate 85,970,469 downwards.
TACTTATTCATGTTGTAAACTCGTTAATTCACTTTTTTTCCCATCACATGACCACCCTCACCGATGAACTCATCATTGTCATCCACGCTGGCTAAGTTAGGCATATATTCTCGAGTGTAAATTGATGACTCCACAGTGATGTATTCCTCTGCAATTGATCCTTCAATGTATCGTGTATTCTTGACGTAATCTTTGAAAACTTTCATCAATCTTTCAAACGGATACATCCACCGATATCTAATTGGGCCACAAATAAGTGCCCCGTCGCATAGGTGTACCAACAAGTGAACATTTATGTAAAAGAAAGATGGGGGGAAATTACTTCTTCAAAACACAAATCACTTCGTTCAATGCCAATTTTACGGCCACTATGTGATATCGATTGACTACCTTCTCACATAAAAGTGAGAAGCAAATACTAATTTGCATAATAGCCCTCTGCAAACCTTGTGCATGGAGAAAAATTTCTTAAACAATAGAGGAACCAATTGCATGATCACATGCTAATCGTGGGACTTACGCTTATGTAAATCATGGGTAGCATTATTCACAATCCTTTGCAAGTTGGATAAAAAATTAGATGGAACTTTCAAAATATATATTGTGTCTAAAAGAACCTACCTTTACTCACTCGTCAAAGTAAATGCACCAGGGGGAATTATTGTCCTTCCCCTACTGTCTTCTTTCAACCATAGTTGCGGCTTAAGTTTCTACGCTATAAGGTCTTTTCGTTCATTTTCTCCATCCTTCGAATGACTCCCCCCAAGGCATGTGCCCACAATATGTTCAGTGATGTTCTTCTCTGTGTGCATCACATCCAATACATAGCTCACCGGGGTATTCTTCCAATAAGGAAAGTCAAATAAAATTGACCTCCTAGACCATGCCTTTCTTATCTCAGTTTTATTCCCAGTTGGGGTCTTCTTATGCTTGACATTCTTATATTTAGGATTCTTACCTCGAATATTAGGGCCACAATCAGAAGATTTACTTTCAATTTTTGAGCCTGAAAGCTTTCTCGATCATAGCCTATGTTCAACTCCGCCCAGGAAAAAATTGGAACCTTTCTCAAATATAAAACTATGAGAGGGGGTAAAAACCTCCTATGGTAATGGTGTACATTTTTTGAGCTAGCGGGGGGATGAATAGTCTCCTCTCTATAAATAGGATACCCCAAATAACCATGTACTACACAACCGAATAATGTCCCATAAGCAGGAAAATCATGAATTGCCCACATCAACATATCTTTCAGGGTAAACTCTTATTTGTTAAAAGAGTCAAATTCTTGCACACCCTCTTCCCACAACTCATTTAATTCTTCTATCAAAGGAGCCAGGTAGACATCGATGTCCTCACTTTGTGCATTTGGACCAAGGATCAACAAAGAGAGCATAAAAAATTCATGAGAACATGAACCTTGTACATCATCAGTGACCTCATTCTCTTCCACTTCATGAACTCCATACGCGTCATCAATTAAATCCTCTAACATATTATAATCTACATTGTCATCATCGCCTTGTACATCTATCCTACTTATTGAAGGTTGTTGTGAAGGTTACTCGGGGACAAAAGGAACTTTTGATTCCCCGTGAAAAATGAAAATTCGATAATTATCTTGCATACCTCATCTTAACAAATGTAGTTCATCTGTTTTCCACTCAAACATCTGACCATTCTTATACCTAGCACACAGACACGAAAACTCTTCATCATTATGACATCTCTTTGCGTATTTCATAAATTCATTAGCACCTATGCGAGACACATCCCCCAATCTCTTTATCTGACCCATCCACTCTTTGTATTTAGGATATCCCATCACAGCTACTACAAACAATCACCTATTATGAGTAATAAGCATATTGATTCGTATCGAATATTGCATATTTTTTCCCTATATCTTTATGTATTCTAGCACTTTTACGGTCCTAAATTCGTTCTAGCACTTTTACGGTCCTAAATGCATCTTAATTCGTAGGTATTGGAATGCTAAAAGTGAGGATCCGTTGCATTTTGAAGAAGTTCCATCGCCGTACGCTACTTTAAGGTCATTTTAGTCAATTCACATTTCTTCTTTAGCTCATCGAAATTCCACAGATGCATAGTTCGTTGAGTTAGCATCGCGTGGCTGCAAATGTCATGTCATTTGCAGTTCGGACGGAGACGTTATGGCCATTTTCAATTCCATCATTTTCCTCCCAAGTCATGGGCCAAATAGTTGCCAAAAACAGAGTACCGGTCGACCACGGTTAAAGTCCCGGTCGACCGCGATTTGACTTTTTGTCATGGAAAGGAGACAGTGGGCTTTAACACAAAGAGGCGGTCGACTGCGGTCCTGTGAGCGATCGACCGCGACCACCAGATATTTTACACTTTATCCTTTTCTTTTCTTTTTCCTTTATTTTCTTTATCACTTACTATATAAACCAATTTTTATTTCTATTTTCAGATATAGATAAATATAATTAGTTTTAGAAAGTTTAGATTAGGGTTAGGGTTTGGAGAGATCATTTCTTCTTCCTCATGTGGTGTGACACCCATTTGGGTTTGTAAGTTGTACTTTTCTTTACCCCATCCATTAATATAGTTGTTTTAGCTTAATTCTTGCTTTGTTAATTAGATTTATGTTCTTTCTTTCTGTGCTTTCTAGTGTACTTTTATTGCGTTTATTTACCTCATTTATCTACCGTGTTTTTAATATGCTTTCTAGCTAATTTAGTCTAGGTTGTGTCGGATTGAACTCATTTTGGGTTGACATGTTTCTTTGCTTTGGTGATGGAGTTTACAGGTTTATTTCGAGTGGGTTTTCCTAGTTATTACGCCTAGGAGATTTTACGGGGTATATCATATATGCTCCGTGCTTACGACCTTGCGTGCGTAATTTTCGGGTATTTGACGCCAAAATATTATTAGGCTTTTATACAAATTTAGGGGTGTGACAACTCTTGATTTACTTAACTGTCGACACGAGACGCAGTCTTAATAACTCATTGACCCATGTAACCATTTTATACTAATTAACTCGGGGTGAGGGCTATTCGATGCAACCTATAATTTTTATTCGCTTTGCTAATCTAGATTAAATACACTTTCCTAGATTAATCTTTCCCTTTTGTGCATCTTTTCCTTTTTGTTATAATTATCTTTTACACTTTTATTTAGAAGTATTAAACCAATTAAATTATAACAATTCGTCTCTGTGGATTTTTCGATACCCGGACTGGCCGCTATACTCCCTTAAAAGAGTGTAGTCATAGTTTAGGTTTTTGTATAGAGTTGGTAATCCGAATATAAAATGACTGGTGCGTAGGTGACTCTCGCGCCATGGCAAAACCCTGCCTATGAAAAGGCACCATTGCTAGGGACTTGATGTTTTACAATTTATTTGATTTAGTATTTCGTAGTATTTTTTTTCTATTTGTATTTTCTTTGCCTAACATTTTTGTAGGACTTCTACATTTGAGCACTAAGAAACTCTTGAATTTTTCATGCGCGCATCACTTTGTGGATGTCTCCACTTCGAGCCTTCTTTGGGGTAAGCATGTCTTATTCCAATCCTTTCGGTAATCATTATGATAATTCTCAAAATTCTCGTAAACCTATGACTTTTGGTCAATACTTAGAGTCCAAAAAAATTGCAAATTCAAAAATGACTTTGGACGAGTATTACAAAAGTCAAGATTTGGAGTGAATGTATTTTGAGGAGGATGATAACGATTTTCGGCCTCAAATTCCTTATAATAGGAATTTTGAAACAAATTGCAATAGTTTTCAAAATTCTTGTAATAATGAGTTTGAGTATAGTTTCGATAATAGCTTTCAAACTTCTCATTTTCAAGAATCCTCACCCCGACCTATGACTTTCGGCGTGGGTTTTCTCATGCTTGAGAATGAGAGGTATGACGACCGTTATCGGGAAGAAAATCATTTGTGGGAACATGAATTGGATTTATTATTTGAATCCGACGATGATTTTTCTTCCGAGACTTTTGAAGTCAAGGAACGTTTTGAACCAAATGAGGGTTTTATGCCTACTGTTGATACCAAATTTAGTCTGCTGACATGGCTCAATTGAGTGAAGACACGTGGCAATCTGCATGGCAATAACAAACACTTCCGAACAACACCTTGACTCCGAGGAACCATACTGCAACGAGGAACTCTGCTTCCCCGATCAACTCAAACTCTCCCACCAACAAGAACTCTACGAGGAACTTTTGAGTACCGAGCAACTTATGAATACCGAGCTACTCAGGCGGTCCGAGCTGCACCTCGAATAAATCATTAATAGCAGGATAACCAACAGACTGACTGCACATTAAATGCTTATTATTATACAGATGTATACGCTTAAGGGGCATTGAATGTATTACCACTTTACATGTACAGCCTTAGGGATATAAATACATTGTATTATCCTCATTGTAAGGGGACCGGAATTTCTTAATAAAACTTGTAATCGAGAATTCCCAAACAGTCAGCAATGACAGAAACAGTGGACGTAGGCCATTTTTATAAGGCTGAACCACTTTAAAATTTCTTTGTCTCACTTTATTTTATCTGCGATTAAATAATTAGATATAATCTAATTTTTTACATCAACAGATTGGTGCCGTCTGTGGGAAACGAATGGTAATATCATTTTTCATCAAAAATAATTCATCACAAATGGCTGATATTCCAGAACCCAGCAATCGAAACACTGGAAGCCCTCCAAATCCATCTGCTCCGCCAAATATTCCAGATCTGGCTGGGATAATGACAAATCTGGCCCAGGGTCAGACAGCCATGCAAGAAACTATGCGACACCTCATACAAACCCTCCATGGCGGTGCACCAACCCATTCAGGACCGCGAAGTATTCAAAGAAATACCCGTTTACTTTCTTCGCGTACTAGGCGTACCGATTCCTATCGTACTGAGGAGTCTGAAGATTTTTCTTATCAACCTGGACGAACTTCGTTAGTGCGAACCACAGATACTGAACAACGTATCACTCTCTCTCCAGAAAGGACTAGTGCGCTAGAAAGGTTAAGCAGGGTATCTCCTTTTGATCGATTAGGACCTAGGAGGAGCAAAAGTCCTCCTAAAGTTACATCGAGGAGTTTTCGACGACCATCAGACTTAAGGGAAAGATCTGCCCAGTCGCGACCAGCTGCTTGTCAAGATAGATCCCAGGAAGCCACATCAACACGATCAGTTGCTCGAACCAACAGGCCCGAGGAAGGAAACGGTGCGTGGAAAGGCTCTATTCAAAGGCTGGAGGATAGATTAGGGGAAATGGCTAAAGCCAAGAACCCTCTATAACGAACCTTTGTTCAAGGAACACATTTTGTCCAGGCCATTGTAGATTTTCCCACACCATCAAAGTTCAAAACACCTGTTGTGACCCCCAAATATGATGGAAAAACTGACCCTGTCCTTCATATAGAACAATACCAAGCTGTAGCCGACATCTATGCTGTTCCTGATGAGATGAGATGCAGAGCATTCTCGGGAACTCTTACCGGATCTGCTCGAATATGGTATAATAATCTTCCTCCGGGTAAGATCTCAACTTTCTTTCAACTGGCCGAGTTATTCATTGGGAATTTCTATTTTGGGGAAAAGCCAGTTAAGCGAGTAACGCATTTGTTAAGTGTTAGACAAAAAGCTGGTGAGAGTACCAGAGATTATATAACTCGTTTTAATAACGAGAAACTCGAAGTCATTGATTCTGAGGAAAAGACAGCGATTACCACCTTGATGAGTGGACTACTGCCCAACAAGTTGTACTACACTTTGGCCAAAGATCCACCTAGAACCATGTCAGAACTGATGGGAAAAGTGACCAAGATTATGAATGCCGAGGAGGCTATGGCTACGAAGAAGAATATGGATGCCAAAGAAACCAAGGTGGAGGTGATAAAGCTAAGAAGAAAGAGCATAAGAACAATGGTAGTGACAAACACTCAAAAACAAGGTCGTCATGGGAAGTATTGAAGAAATTTGATAATTATACTCATTTGAAGAAAGACATCAACCATGTTCTAGAAGAAATCAAGAACAACGAGGAATTAAATTGGCTAGAGAAAATGAAGGCAGACCCTGACAGGAGGAATAAGGAAAAATATTGCGAGTTTCGTAAAGATCATTGCCATATGACTAAAAATTACATAGCTCTTCAGAATGAGATTGAAACACTCATCAGACGAGGAAAACTGGAAAAGTATGTTGATCGGAGAAATGAAAGAAGAACCAGCGACCGAATAAGAGAGAGGTCTAGATCTCCTCATCGAGTAGAGGAGAATAAGAAAAGAGACCATGAAGTTGATCCAGAAGATGACCCCGATCTTCCCAAGAGACCAAGGTAGCCATAACGTGAGGTATTTTCAATACGCTTTGGGTCATTTGACTGCAATGTTATTACAGGTGGAGATGCAGGAGGAGGAGAGCTTACTGCAGAGAGAAAAGCTTACATCTGTGAGGCTCAAGCTTGCTCATACATTCAACGAATAAATCTAGCTGAGGAGGATCGCCTGAGAAAGGTAAACAAAGAGAAATTGGTCATCGGTTTCTCAAAGAACGACCTCGCAGGTTTTCTATATCCTCATGATGACCCATTGGTGATCAAAATGAGGATGAAGGAGGTAATGATTTCAAGAGTACTGGTAGACAATGGTATCTCGGTAGACATCATGTTCTACTCGTGCTTCGACAGTTTAAATCTAAAGCTATCTCAACTGGAGCCTTATCATAGACCCCTCCTCGATTTTGCTGGCGAGAAAGTTTTTCCACTTAGAACGATCAAATTGGATATATTCATTGGTACATGGCCTGCTTGTCGAACAGAAAGAATACGCTTCTTCGTGATTGATAAGAATGTTCAATCATCATACAATATCATCATAGGAAGAGTAGGATTGAAGAAGTTCGAGGTTGTACCATCTACGGTACATCAATGCCTAAAATTTCCAACAAATTTTGGAGTAGGAGTTGTGAAAGGTGATCAGAAAGTAGCTCGGGAATGCTATTATTCATCCGCCGAGCAAGAGGAACTGGAGGAATCAAGGAAAAAGACTACTACCTATCAAGTGGATGAAGGTGCAGAAATTAAAACATTGGATCCTAGAGATGAGTCGCAACTCGTGAAGGGTCAAGTGGTGAAAGCTACTGAAAACATCATTCTGGACGACGAGCACCCTGAACGAACTACTCAAGTAGGTTCGTTGTTGGAAGCCTCACTAAAACAGGAATTAATAACTTTCCTAAGAAGCAGAAAGCAAACTTTTGCTTGGAGTCATGAGGATATGCCCGGGATAGACCCAAATTTCTTATGTCACGAACTCAATGTAAATAAGGAGATCAAGCCTGTGAAGCAGAGAAGAAGAGTATTCAGTCCCGAGAAAAATCAAGCTATACAGGAGGAAGTCGAGAAGCTCCAGAAAGCTCGCTTTATTGAAGATGTTAAATATCCATACTGGTTAACAAATGTGGTGATGGTGAAAAAGAAGAACAAAAAATGGAGGATGTGTGTAAACTTCACCGACCTCAACAAAGCATGCCCAAAGGATCACTTTCTGCTGCCCCGAATTGATCAACTAGTGGATGCTACCTCGGGACATAAGCTGCTGAGCTTCATGGATGCTTATTTTGGTTATAATTAGATTAAAATGAAACCTGAAGACAGGGAGAGTACTTCTTTCATTACCCCTAGGGGAACTTGTTGTTATAATGTTATGCCTTTTGGTTTGAAAAATGCAGGTGCAACATATCAGCGGCTCATGAACAAAGTGTTTGCAGAACAAATCAGTTGCAATATGGAAGTCTATGTTGACGATATGCTGACAAAGAGCAAGAAAGCTGTCGATCATCTACTTGACTTAGGCCAGACCTTTGATCAACTAGATAAATATCAAATGAAGCTGAACCCAACGAAGTGCATATTTGGAGTAGGAGAAGGCATGTTTCTTGGGTACATTGTCAACCAGCGAGGCATTGAAGCTAACCCTGAAAAGATCAAAGCTCTGTTAGGGCTGCGATCCCCAACGACGAAGAAAGAAGTGCAAAGTCTTACAGGACGAGTAGCAGCACTCAACAGATTTATATCACGAGCAACCGATCGATGTCTCCTATTCTTCAAGATGCTCCGAAAGACATTTGAGTGGAATGATGAATGTGAGAAGGCTTTTCAAGATTTGAAGAAATATTTGGGAGCACCTCCACTATTGTCCAGGCCAGTGATGGGAGAAAAATTGTACTTGTATCTGGTAGTGTCAGAGAATGCAGTTAGCTCGGCATTAATAAGAGTGGAGAATGGAGTACAAAAATCGATCTACTACACAAGTAAAGCCTTTCGAGGAGAAGAGATCAGATATCCAAAGCTGGAAAAATTGGCACTAGCATTGATCGAGGAAAGTAGAAGAATAAAGCCATACTTCCAAGCTCATACTATAGTGGTATATACTGATATGCCATTGAGGCAAGCCCTTCATAAACCAGAAAAATCAAGAAGATTGATGTGCTGGGCAATAGAACTTGGTGAATATGATATAGTTTATGAACCCAGATCATCGCTAAAAGGGCAAGCGGTAGCATATTTTATAGTAGAGTTCACCTATCCTGATGTCCCCGAGGAGCAAAAGTTGCTCACTGATCAACCTGTGGATGTTACAGGGTCATCAAATGCAAGCCCAGACCAACTTAGCTTGGTAAAAGGGCAAGTAGATGTTATAGAATCATCAAATTCAAGCCCAGACCAGCTTAGGTTGGTAAAAGGTCAAGAAAAGATGATCGACGAACAGTAAGAAATATCAGGAGATGGTGAAAGGAAGCAACAAATTTTCCACCGAGGAACTGTGTCAGATCAGAAATTTGAAGACGAGTTACCTATATGGAGTCTGTATGTGGATGGTTCATCTTGCACTACAGGATCTGGCGCAGGGATAGTTTTGAACAGTCCGGACGAGGTCGACATGGAATACGCCCTATATTTCCAATTCAAAGCTTCGAATAATGAGGCTGAATATGAAGCCATGATTGTAGGTCTTAGTTTGGCAAAAACCATGGGGGCAGAACAACTTATTGTCTTCAGTGACTCGCAATTGGTCACAAATCAAATGATGGGAGTATATGCAGCCAAAGGAGAATTAACGATAAGATATCATGCAAAGGCAAAGGAACTGGTGTCGGAATTTGCTGCTATTCAACTGGTCAGAATACCAAGAATGGAGAATGCGAGAGTAGACGCCTTAGCTCGATTAGCATCAGCTACTCGTACCGAGCTACGAAGAATAATCCCAATTGAAGTTTTAACTGGTCGGAGTATAGATGAAGATCTGACGATGAACTTTATTACCCTCAATTTAGGATCATTATGGATGGATCCCATCAGGGCGTATATTGAGAAAGGGGAATTACCAACTGACAAACTTGCAGCCAAGAAACTGAAGTTTAAGGCTGCTCGTTATGTACTAACTAATGGTATTCTATACAGACGAGGAATTATAGCAAGTTTGCAAAGATGTGTGCATCCCACCGAGGTGAAAGATTTGATTGAAGAGGTCCATGACGGGTCATGTGGAGCACATGTAGCAGGTCAGACTCTTTTGCAAAGGGTGATGACGCAAGGATACTACTGGCCAACGATGAGGGCTGATTGTATAGCCTATGCTAAGAAATGTGACAAGTGTCAACGTTTCTCCTCCATCCGAAGAACTCCCCAAGCATTATTGACACCCATTACTTCCCTGTGACACCCCGCCTAATTAAATACCGGGCGATCACTCCTTTATTAAATTAAAATCAAGGTGAACAGTTGGTTCATTCTTAGCATCACTGTCGTAAAAATAAAATTTTCCAAATTAACACCCTAATTAATTAAGCTAAGTGTCAAAACCATTTTTATACATACTTTCCAAATTTTATTTAAAGAAAAATCATTTATTTTATTAACAACATTCAATAAGTAAGAATCACACCACATTAAATTCTGCAACATAATCCAATTAATTTAATACATTCGTCAATCGAATGTCAACATACGAAATCTAAAGTCACACATCCAAACTGAATAAATCCCATAGTAACAATACTGGAAATAACTGAAATACAATTGTCCAATAACAACGGAATAATGGAAAGAGCTACACATGCCCAACTAGATGAAAGTACTAAGAGTGGATCCGAATGAACGAAGTCGTCTAATCAAGCGACTTGCAACTCCCACCTAAGCTGCAGCGCGTTCCTTCCAATAGATCCTAAGCAAGACGCCCCTGTGGCTGGGCACCTGTAATACATACATATATATACAAGAGAGAGAGAGAGATAGATAGATAGAGAGAGAGAGAGAGAAAGAAACGGGTCAGAGCCCGATAGTGTGTTTGATTTAAAATACGTTTAACAAGTATTTAAATTGATACAGGCCAATGCAACAACATATTAGTGCGACACTCTCTTGAGAAATTCTCACCTCTCTTCTAATGTGCACACCTATCGCACTAACCTTCCTAACGATTTGTCTTATCATTTATCGCACTAATCTTCCCAATGATTTAACTTATCTTAGCTTACTCGTAAGATTCAACATTTAACGATTCAATTGTTTGAATAGGATATTTCAATTAGTAACCAAAGTTCTCATTTTTAACTTTATAAATCAATAAAGTTTTCCAGTGCCATATTATACTTTCTCAAAACAAGTATTTACAATTTGAGTCATCAACCATGTCCTACATATCTCATCACAGTAGGAAGTTTCAGATTTCAAAGTTTCATATATATATTAACTACTCATAAATTATATATATATCACAACAGCACACCAAATAACAACTATGGTGCGGGCATACTCTACTATCCAATCCCCGTATCACTCGTACTAAGGGAATACAGATTCGGAATCACTCTCGAACTGTATTAACACATACTCAAACAATATTGAGACAAAGTATAGATTCCAAGTCTCTCAGGACCGTCTGAACTATCACTGCGATAGCCTGTACCAAGGATACCTATACACAAACAAAATGAGGCGAAGCATAGATTCCAAGTCTCTAAGAGGAAAGCACATACCCGCATCTCTTAGGACCGTCTGAACTATCATTCCGATAGCCTTTACCAAGGATATCTATCTTCTAGGGTACAAGTCAATATCCCCCCATAAAGGTCCCATCGAGATAAGACTGTCCCAGCGCGGAAACCTCAGGGATAGCAAGTAGCATGGGCATGATTTTCACACATAGATAGTATATGCATACACAACCATATAACTATACTAATATTACCATTTCAATAATGGGTAAATTCTCAATTCCCATAATTACAACATTTGTATTTATTTCTCATTATTTAGTTATCACGTATAACCATTCACATCTTATTTTAATTTGAGGAACTTTTCCACTTACTACATAACGCTCATGGATTCTATCCTCCCAAGTATAAAATTCAGTAGGTATACACATTCGTCCCAAAGTAACTCTCTTACGTGTCTCTCTCTTTATATCATAAATTCACCGACCCTTATGTAATTATCCCAAAATACAATCTTTTCCCGACATCAAGGGTCCCAAAATCTATTCACATGTCCTACTGGTCTTCCCTATCTCCCAAAACATTTTATTTAGGATGTCCAAGAATTATCTCACGATAAATTGAATTTAACTCATTTAAAAAGGGAAATAGGAGTCTTCCAGGAGGGGTCGATCGATCGAGGTCTGGGGCTCGATCGATCGAACCTTCGATCGATTGAAGCTCTAGGCTCGATCGATCGATCAAGCAGGTCTGCGAAAACTGAAATTCTGCAGTTACGGGTTTCATCTCCAAACTTCAACAATTTCCATATTTTCTAATCCCAATCGTCCCAGAATTGATGCTACTAACCTTATATCATCATATTAGGTATTTTCAATGTAAAGCATGTGGGTTTCTGTCATTTAATCATGGATTAACAGCCCAAGATCTATACAATTATCAAAAACCCTAGAAATTTCTTAAACAGGTTTCTATCAAATTTTCTCCAGAAATTCCTTCTTATAATCATCAAAATTTCGTGGTTAAATACTTCTACATGGCAAGGGTTTCCAGAATTATCAATTAGATCAATACTACATGGATTTTCCTATCATAAATCGGGTTTTCTTCCATTAAATCCCATTCTAATTACTCCTAAACTAATATGAAAGATGCATCAATGAAATAAGCAAGATAAACACTTGCCTGGGATTTTCAAAGGTCTGGTTTGGTGCCGAATTCGGTATGGTTGCGTTCCCCGTCTCGCGATCTACGCGTCGATGGTGGCGGCGGTGCAAACCGTTGAGTTTTGGGCCTTAAATTTGCCTTGAGAGCTCTCTCCTTCCTCTCTTATGGCCATCACTTGTGTTTAGAGTTTCTAACCCTAGAAGGTAACCTAGGTATCTGATATAACTCCTCTAATTTTCGTGGGTTTAATTACCCAAAAATGTAAAATGACCAAAATGCCCTCCCGGGTTACTAATTAGGCCTAAAAACGCCCCGAGACCCAAACTAAACTCCCGGGTACACTTTTCTGACTATCTCGACCCTTCCGGGCACGTTGGCGCACTCAAAATGACCATACGAACAATTTATAAAATATTCACTTTTATTAATTCACATTTAGTCCTGACACGACACAGGCGCGTCCCGACTTAAATTTCCAAAATTGCCATTTTATTCACACGTGACAATATTATAACAATAAATCTCATAAATTACTATACTCATCCAGTAATATTCAACAGATAACAAATTTCCAATAATTACTAACTCTTGTCACGCTAGTGAATATTTAAAATAACATTCTGGATTAAAATTAAATTAATTTATCTCAATTAAATTTAATAAATCCCATAATTTAAAAGCTATAAAAATACGGGGTATTACATACTTCCCCCCTAATAACTGAATTTCGTCCCGAAATTCGGAAAATAAGGCCTATCAGGTAGCACAATTCTGGATATCCTTTTCCGTACACAAACTAACTACACATTACGGCGCTCAATCACTATAGCCCTTTCTTCACAGTAACATTATTTTGCATTCTCTTTGGAGACACTTCACATTGTGCTCCCAACAGACAACATTCGCATAGGTCACGCCTATACGTTATACATTTCATTATTTCACTATCATTAGGAGGCCGCACCTCACTACATGACAAATACTCGGATTTATTCATATACAAAACTCCCATTTTGAGAAAATATTACGAACATTTGATCACTCTTGCCCGCCCAAAACAGTCGTGGAATTCTACCACATTTATCAGATGTTTTCTCGACCGATCCAAAAATTCTGATTACCTACTCTCCTATAAACATACAGAAGGAGAATAGTCGAGGTTCTTCCATAACAAAATCTTAATAAGTACCTTGTACGCAACAAACAGGTACGAGTGCTTCTACAGAGCATTCGTGAAATCATCGTATCAAGATTCCAAAATCTCCTTCACGTGGCTCCACAAATCTTTACTCACCATGCGCTTATTCCCTGGCTAAGGGTGATACATCCTACTCGAAACGAAATATTATCTCCGATGGTTCCTGAAATCCCATTTCAAAGGTGGGATTCACCAATCTCATCCTGATTTAGAAATTTATACTGTGCCGGACCATGCACTGGCGCGATCCTTCCTTTCAAAGGAAATCTGGGGCATACTAGTTAATATTGTAAGCCAGCCCAAAGGAATATCAATCACTTCCTTCTCGGCGACTTAATTCACATGTTCGGGATAAACCCTTGATCTTGTTTTGAGGATGGCAACTCATTCAAGAACTTAACCGGCTTTACCGACCTCTTCCAAGTTCAGGAATTTTCGATAAACACAAAATTCTTTGGTTGATTCTCCTCTTTCAACCAAACCTTACCTATGGGCGGTGCATGTAGAGACTACTCACTACGTCTCGCTAAACATCGATTCTTCCCTTGAAATGTCTCACATTAAGTGACACGTAATACTCCCCTTCCTTCCTTGGAGTATGCCGAAAGCTCCGACCCGTGCTCTTCTCTCCACGAAGGGCACTTCTGGATCTCTTATACTATACTAACATCATTACTCTTTGTATGCGCAAGTCGCTCTCACATTTGACTAATAACAACTCCGCTCTAGGTGTGCCTCATAACAATTAAATACTACTCTATTCAAGGAATACTAATTCTTGAATGGCTTCCCATAGCCTTCCAGTCAAGTTAGGGCGTGCTATTCTAATTGCACACTTATGTATGGATTATCACCCCTCATGTGACGTTTAATCCACTCTATCACTTCCACTTCGTTATACTAGTCCCACAAACATATATTTCACACGTTTATTACCACGTCCCTTCGACTCGGACTATTTTAACTGTAGTTAACCAAGATGCCCACATTTGTGCAACACCCCGACCGCCCTGGGAGAGCGAACGGTGTGCTACTCATCGGTAGGACTAACTAAATTCAACGGAATAGAAGGAATAGGGCATTCAAATTCCATGACAATAAAAGAAGAAGAATAATTCTCAACCTTCCTCAGATAAGTACAACAATTTTTCCCAAATAGGTACAGCAACCAAAATAAATCACTAACGCTCTATTCATCAAATTATTTACAGAGTCATCTCTTTTGTATAATATAAAGTTCTTTCCAGATAATCCATGCTAAAAATCATTCTAACTCTTCATTCACCTTGTTTTCTATACGCGGTTACGACATTTGGGTATTCTCAATCACTCTAGAAATTAAAATTCTTAAATTCTCCTTACCATCGTTCCACCCCTCAAACCGTGGGGATAACTTTCAATGCTTTCTTACCACAATTTTTTGCTCCAATGGCTTTAACACAAAATTCAACTTCCAACTTACATACATAATTACTTGATCCCATTTCGACCAGGGTACCGAACTCATGGAATAGTGACCAAACGTCTCCCTATTTCCAACCTTACGCTAAGTTTCATGCGTGGGATGTCTTGCAAAATGAAATCCAAACAAGGAACCCCCCCGATACACTACTACCTAGCTTTGTCGGTCATCGAAATCCGTTAGGTCCTCCGTCAATAGTATATACCCTTTATTCCGTCCCTTGACAGAAAAGTTACAATTTCTCCCGTAATTATGCTTAACAAAGAACGTTTCACAAATTTCACTATCGTATTGGTTGATGGTAATTTCATTCTATAAACCTCAGATACATACGATCGTAATTCTCGAAATTACCTTCCCTAATAATAGGGGTATAACTATTAACTCCCACATCCCTCAAGGATAAATATAACAATGCACTCTTCTTATCACTAGGTCTGGAGTGCTAAACATAATACTGAGTCAAATCTTTTCGCTCAACGGTAAGTTCCGATACATACCGAATCATACTGACAAAGTCTATACACACTTTGACATCGAATATCTCGAGCCCACTATCTCCTCCGAAGTCTCTAGGATAGATAATATAAGTGCGAGTCCAACCTTCTCACAGGTAAAGCCTCGCCAAAACAAACATAAAACATGTTGCACTAATTCAACCACTCCGATAGTCTTGCAATAAATGCCCACTATCGTATAACCATTTCTATAATGTTTTAACAAAGATAATATCATACTCGTGTATCGCATCACTACGACGAGTAATCTCAAAAATATATGTGACACTGTTAATATACTCATTCATCCTCCGCGGATAGCAGTAAAGAAAAATCCCGCTACACTAGGGAAAAATATTCACATAATGGTAAAATTTATAATTATATGCATTAAGCTCGTCTCACATGCTAATCTAGCAATGGACAAAGTATGGTGACTCGCTCGTGTCACACAAACACGCCGCATCCTCTAAGGATACAACTTATACTTCCATCCTGGCAATCGTCTTGACTGCACAAATGGTTTTCGAACGTAATATGTCTGCCCAATCCAAAACAAAATTATTTTAATCGTTGCCTTACTAGGCACCGTATTCCTGTCCTTTTTCTCATTTCGGAACATATTATCGTGAGTGATTTCACTCCGCACAAAAATACCCCAACACTTAATTCACCTATCACCTGTCCTACTAACCAGGTTAGGATTGTCCTTCTCTCGGACATTAGTAGACTCGATTCCTGTTAGCCATCCCGGTTGTTCCATAGCTTTTTAGGCCATAAAGATCATGTTACTATCTATAATAGTACTTACTGAATTTACCATCACTTGGTAAGAATTTAACTATCTGAAGCATTTAAATGGTTTTCCTGATGTGTATCCACATCCTTTTGTGGTGCTATACCACCACTGTTGCATTCAGTCTCATTCTCGACTAAATTCTTCGATTCCTTTAACTTCCCCCACAAAGAAGCGTTATCATCCTTATTGACAAAATATGACATTGTCAACCTCTGAATCGGTCGTCCATTATAATTTTCTCCTCGAGTTTTATCAACTATTATTACAAGTTGGTCTCCCACTTGGAGTCGTTTCCTCCACTAGTATCTACCTCTTTCGATACAAAATTTTCTAACGATTAGGATTCATATTCACGAATGGACCCCTGACATGCCCTCTCTCGATGAGTTCAGAACCACGTTTGCTTCTCATCCTGAACAGTTGAGGAAGGAACATACTGTCAATATTGTACCTAAGGTTCTCCGATAGGCATAGCATTCCATTTCTAAAATTGGTGGTTGACTCCAACCATTATAACTTCGTCCCGAAAGAAAATTTTCTCTAAATTTTCACTTTCAGTTTGCAACACTCCATCCTATATCTAAACCTTTGGATACTTTACCTCCTTTGGTAAACACATACAATTTTCGCGTTTCTAAAATTTCCCACCGACAGTCTCTACACGTTTTTGTAATACGTTGGGTAAGTTTACCCTCGCACCTCATTTGACTATAACAGCATTTGAAAATCAGTGCTGCACCTTAGTCGCCTGTCTAGTCGTGGCTTCTCGTGCCATAATGGAGGGGACCTCATCTACAGTCATCATCCTCGGATATATTTTATCATCTCAACTGACCCCTGCCTCTTGATGTACGCTTAACGGTCCTCTTCTGACATCCGTCATCGCTCGGGACACGCACACATTCGAATGAAATTAGAATTCACTAATGTATACACATCATAGCAGGAGAACGAAATCTCGTCAAAGGAATCGACAATCCTAAACATAGGGCTCTATAACAAACAAAGCAACGCTGAAAGCATAATAAGCCGTACAGATCCTAAGGACACTAGAACCTGATGCTCTGATACCACCTGTGACACCCCGCCTAATTAAATACCGGGCGATCACTCCTTTATTGAATTAAAATCAAGGTGAACAGTTGGTTCATTCTTAGCATCACTGTCGTAAAAATAAACTTTTCCAAATTAACACCCTAATTAATTAAGCTAAGTGTCAAAACCATTTTTATACATACTTTCCAAATTTTATTTAAAGAAAAATCATTTATTTTATTAACAACATTCAATAAGTAAGAATCACACCACATTAAATTCTGCAACATAATCCAATTAATTTAATACATTAGTCAATCGAATGTCAACATACGAAATCTAAAGTCACACGTCCAAACTGAGTAAATCCCATAGTAACAATACTGGAAATAACTGAAATACAATTGTCCAATAACAACGGAATAATGGAAAGAGCTACACATGCCCAACTAGATGAAAGTACTAAGAGTGGATCCGAATGAACGAAGTCATCTAATCAAGCGACCTGCAACTCCCACCTAAGCTGCAGTGCGTTCCTTCCAATAGATCCTAAGCAAGACGCCCCTGTGGCTGGGCACCTGTAATACATACATATATATACAAGAGAGAGAGAGAGAGAAAAAGAAACGGGTCAGAGCCCGATAGTGTGTTTGATTTAAAATACGTTTAGCAAGTATTTAAATTGATATAGGCCAATGCAACAACATCTTAGTACGACACTCTCTTGAGAAATTCTCACCTCTCTTCTAATGTGCACACCTATCGCACTAACCTTCCCAATGGTTTGTCTTATGATTTATCGAACTAATCTTCCCAATGATTTAACTTATCTTAGCTTACTCGTAAGATTCAACATTTAACGATTCAATTGTTTGAAAAGGATATTACAATTAGTAACCAAAGTTCTCATTTTTAACTTTATAAATCAATAAAGTTTTCCAGTGTCATATTATACTTTCTCAAAACAAGTATTTACAATTTGAGTCATCAACCATGTACTACATATCTCATCATAGTAGGCAGTTCCAGATTTCAAAGTTTCATATATATATTAACTACTCATAAATTATATATATATCACAACAGCACCCCAAATAACAACTATGGTGCGGGCATACTCTACTATCCAATCCCCGTATCACTCGTACTAAGGGAATACAGATTCGGAATCACTCTCGAACTGTATTAACACATACTCAAACAATATTGAGACAAAGTATAGATTCCAAGTCTCTCAGGACCGTCTGAACTATCACTGCGATAGCCTGTACCAAGGATACCTATACACAAACAAAATGAGGCGAAGCATAGATGCCAAGTCTCTAAGAGGAAAGCACATACCCGCATCTCTTAGGACCGTCTGAACTATCATTCCGATAGCCTTTACCAAGGATATCTATCTTTTAGGATACAAGTCAATATCCCCCATAAAGGTCCCATCGAGATAAGACTGTCCCAGCGCGGAAACCTCAGGGATAGCAAGTAGCATGTGCATGATTTTCACACATAGATAGTATATGCATACACAACCATATAACTATACTAATATTACCATTTCAATAATGGGTAAATTCTCTATTCCCATAATTACGACATTTGTATTTATTTCTCATTATTTAGTTATCACGTATAACCATTCACATCTTATTTTAATTTGAGGAACTTTTCCACTTACTACATAACGCTCATGGATTCTATCCTCCCAAGTATAAAATTCAGTAGGTATACACATTCGTCCCAAAGTAACTCTCTTACGTGTCTCTCTCTTTATATCATAAATTCACTGACCCTTATGTAATTATCCCAAAATACAATCTTTTCCCGACATCAAGGGTCCCAAAATCTATTCACATGTCCTACTGGTCTTCCCTATCTCCCAAAACATTTTATTTAGGATGTCCAAGAATTATCTCACGATAAATTGAATTTAACTCATTTAAAAAGGGAAATAGGAGTCTGCCAGGAGGGGTCGATCGATCGAGGTCTGGGGCTCGATCGATCGAACCTTCGATCGATCGAAGCTCTAGGCTCGATCGATCGATCAAGCAGGTCTGCGAAAACTGAAATTCTGCAGTTACGGGTTTCATCTCCAAACTTCAACAATTTCCATATTTTCTAATCCCAATCATCCCAGAATTGATGCTACTAACCTTATATCATCATATTAGGTATTTTCAATGTAAAGCATGTGGGTTTCTGTCATTTAATCATGGATTAACAGCCCAAGATCTATACAATTATCAAAAACCCTAGAAATTTCTTAAACAGGTTTCTATCAAATTTTCTCCAGAAATTCCTTCTTATAATCATCAAAATTTCGTGGTTAAATACCTCTACATGGCAAGGGTTTCCAGAATTATCAATTAGATCAATACTACATGGATTTTCCTATCATAAATCGGGTTTTCTTCCATTAAATCCCATTCTAATTACTCCTAAACTAATATGAAATATGCATCAACTAAATAAGCAAGATAAACACTTGCCTAGGATTTTCAGAGGTCTGGTTTGGTGCCGAATTCGGTATGGTTGCGTTCCCCGTCACGCGATCTACGCGTCGGTGGTGGCGGCGGTGCAAACCGTTGAGATTTGGGCCTTGAATTTGCCTTGAGAGCTCTCTCCTTCCTCTCTTATGGCCGTCACTTGTGTTTAGAGTTTCTAACCCTAGAAGGTAACCTAGGTATCTGATATAACTCCTCTAATTTTCGTGGGTTTAATTACCCAAAAATGTAAAATGACTAAAATGCCCTCCCGGGTTACTAATTAGGCCTAAAAACACCCCGAGACCCAAACTAAACTCCCGGGTACACTTTTCTGACTATCTCGAACCTTACGGACGCGTTGGCACACTCAAAATGACCATACGAACAACTTATAAAATATTCACTTTTATTAATTCACATTTAGTCCCGACATGACACAGGCGCGTCCCGACTTAAATTTTCAAAATTGCCATTTTATTCACACGTGACAATATTATAACAATAAATCTCATATATTACTATACTCATCCAGTAATATTCAACAGATAACAAATTTCCAATAATTACTAACTCTTGTCACGCTTGTAAATATTTAAAGTAACATTCCGGATTAAAATTAAATTAATTTATCTCAATTAAATTTAATAAATCACATAATTTAAAAGCTATAAAAATACGGGGTATTACATTCCCCTTGGCCATTTGCCATATGGGGAATAGATTTGGTCGGGCCACTGCCGACGACCAGGGGAAGATTTAAGTATCTCGTGGTCGTTGTGGATTGTTTTACTAAATGGGTCAGGCTGAGCCTCTCATTGATATGACGTACGACAAGGTGTACCAATTTATTTGGAAGAATATCATTTGTCGATATGGTCTTCCTCATGACTTCATCACAGACCATGGAACACAATTTGACAACAAGGAGTTCACTGCCTATTGTCATCAGTCAAATATCTTGAAGATCCACTCGGCACCAGGCCATCCTCAAAGCAATGGACAAACTGAAGTGACAAACAGAACGCTGCTGAATGGTTTGAGAAAAAGACTGAATGACGCGAAAGCAAACTGGATCAACGAGCTACAATCAGTGCTATGGGCTTATCTAACTACTCCCCGAGCAGCAACAGGGGAATCTCCATATACGCTAACATTTGGAAGTGAAGCTGTTATACACGTCGAATTGGGTCTCCCAACACACAGAATACTGAATTTCAATTCCCCTGACAGCGATTTAATGAGAAGGTTAGATTTGGACATGCTCGAGGAGGTTAGGGAAGAAGCAGCCATTAGAAATGATGCTTACCAGCAACGAACAGCTTTGTTCTACAACAAGAGAGTGGAGAAGTGCGACTTGAAAGAAGGAGACTATGTGCTAAAGAAGGTGATTCAAAAGCACAACAAACTGGAATGGACCTTACCGAGTTAAGGAAGTTGTTCGACCGGGGATATACAAAATAGAAACTCTAGAGGGGGAGGAGTTTAAGAATGCATGGAATGCAGAACACCGGCCAAAAATTATCAGTAATGTAAACTCTCATGTAATGCAGTTTCATCAGTATGAATAAAGTGACAATGTTCCGCCCAGTTCTTTCCTTTTGTTGGAATTTTTTTGCGGAATACCAGTGCTACACACTACTCAGCAAAACTCGGACTACTCAAATCTATTCCTAAAAATGCCAACTAAGGTTGGTCGGGAAGTAAATCTATTCCCGAAAATGCCAACTAAGGTTGGTTGGGAAGTAAATCTATTCCTAAAAATGCCAACTAAGGTTGGTTAGGAAGTAAAATTATTCCAAAAAGTGCCAAAGTTGCTCGTTAAGAAAAAATCCAGTAACTATGGTTGATCGAGAATAAAAACCCACTAACTATAGTTGGTCGAAAAGGAAAATTTACCGACCTTGGTTGGTCGAAAACATTTTATGAATACGAGAAAGTGATCGAGCAAAATTTTTTATACTCGTAACTTTTTAAATTACTACTAAGTTGATCGACAAATAACACAATGTTGTTATCTTTTTAACAGATATACATGCACAGATGTAAAGTGTTTTATAATTACAAGACAATGGCAGTCAAGATTTGTAAATAAAATTATTTCACTAAATGTAGAACAAAATACATCAAGAATGAAATAAAAATTTATTACATCAAGATTCCTATTCTATTGGTTTCTTCCCCTCTGCTTTTGAAACATGTTCCTCGCCAGTAGGTGGATCATTTAAAGCATAAGGGGAATTAATGAAGTTAAGATCTTTAAGAATCCTGATATTCATCACAGATGGTCGATCGAGTAGGTGCTCGGGACGAGATATCTCAACATTGGAATGGAGATTGTAATCGCCAAGGTATTTGGAAATCAAACACCGAGGGATGGCCCGAGCAGGGATCCAACTCATATCAAGCTTGAATGGTGGCAATGGTAGGTCGAGCAGCCCAGGATTATGGTAATCCCATAGGTAATGACCCTGTTCCAGTTGCAGTACACCTAAGGCATTCAACCATCCCTGTTTGTAACCCTCATTATTTAAATTTTGGATACGATCATCCAAATGGTAGAGAGCCTCGTTGTAGCAAGCCATCCAGAATTCTCTGGGCTACTTTTGGAATTGATATGTCAATCTTTCCAGTTGCTCGTGGAGATTTTTTATAAATAGTTCTTTATTCTCCAAGATAGACTTCTATGCAGAAAGCTGCTCGTCCAGACTTCTGATCTTCTTAGACATCTCAGCCAATGCCTGGTTCTTTGCCATCAGTTGGAAGGCCTGGTTCTCTAGAGCAAATTGAGTTCTCTCCTCCTTGACAGTAATCCGAGGAGCTCTTGCTCGTCCCCGAGGAGCTCTTGCTCATCCTCGAGTAGATATAGAAGGGCCAGCTCTCTTCAAGGTTTCCAATTCGTCTCTCAGATTGGCATTTTCAACCTCTAAGAAAGAGAAACCCTCGTCGTTGACAGGGACCAAAGCGTTTGAGGTGGAAGCTGCAAACTTCAACTAAGACACCTCTATTTGCAGGTTATTATTTTCATGCTCTATCAACTCAGCTATCTGTCTGTGCTCTTCGACCTCAGCCTTCAAAGTTCTCTCCCTCACATCGTAAGCAGCAAACCGTTTATCGTATCCCTTATCAGCACTGATTTGCTGATACTTCTTCTCGTACCCCTCATGCAAAAGGGCAGTAGATTCCTTATATTATTGCTGAAGGTATTCAAGAGTGCCTTGGAGATCTTCAATCATATCATAGTATGCTACGTTGTTAGCCACTGCACAGTCGAGCAGGCACTTCAAGTACTGATAGGCTTCAATTGCTTGCTCTGAAGCACCTTGACTGAGGATGTCAATGATTTGAGCTACACTTATGTTTGTATGACCAGTTTTGAAATACTCATTGCATTGCCTTAACAGTTTTGTATCGTGAGTAGATAATAATTCCATCCTGGCCAGAAACTAGTAAAGGAAGAAAAAGCAATAATCAATAAGAGTACAAACAGAGCATGAAGAAGAGAATCAACAGTATGCATAAGCAAAAGTTCAAATTTTATTACATCGTAAAGGAGAAGTACAAAGTTCAGAGTTATATTTGACAAAGAAAAATAAAAAAAAGAGAAATCCGAACAACTCTACACCTTTTCCTTGTCTCCCAAAACTTTCTCGGGAGGCTGGGATGAGGAGGTAAGTTTCTCAGATGGAATAGAGGGTTGCTCGGGAACTGCTGGAGGTTTCTCGGATGAAGTAACGGGTAGTTGAAGTTCCTCGCCAGTGGGCTGGATAACTGGGGGATGAGAAATTTGATCTCCCATCACCATGGAAGATTCCTCAGAGGCAGCTTCGTCATCTTCTTCTTCTTCAGGAGTTGGAGGGGGGCCCGGGATGTGTCGCTGAAATAGTTCAGAATTTTCATCAACTTTCATCTCTTGCAGAGCAGCGACCCATCCATCTCTAAAGTATTTGAGACTGCCATATTCCACTTGCGACATCATGGCAGCCAAACGTTTATTCCACCCTTTATCCCAGCCGGCGCTGAAGGATTTTTTGACAGCCAGTTTCCTTTTTGTCTTCTCCGAGGATAGCTTCTCGGAAAGAAGATTGTCAGCAGCCTTCAATTTATTCTCAACTATCTCCTTCTGACGACTTACTTCCCGAATTTGACCCAACTCCTCCTCAGCAATCTTGAGCTTATTTTCAAGCTCCCCAGCATTTTTGAGCTTCCCTTCGAGCTCTTTATTCTTCTGCTCCAAATCATTTATTTTTTTCTCCAATCCCTTGGAGACCTCAATAACCTGAGCCTTCTCCTGCTCGGTCGAAGTAAGCCTCTTCTCCCAAATCGTCTTATCATCATCATATTTCTGATGAGAATCTTTCAGAGACTGCGTCGGGCCCACCAAAGCTTCCTCTACACCAGACGAGGAGCTTGAAGCTTTAATATTTTCATCTTTCTTCAGAATTGTATTAAAATAGGTCACCAACAGTGAAAAGAAAATGAAAGCAAGTCAGTGCACAGATATAAAAAGGAAAGAATGAAAATTTAAGACTATAGGACTTGCAGAAGCAATATGACGAGCTGCTAATGTGGTAACCGTGTACCGAGAAAGGTTTTCTTCAATACTTTGGATCTCGAGAATGATCCAAGTCTTCACCGAGTTCATAGCAGAGCTCGGGGGAACAAAAGTGGGAACACCACTAGTCGGGGGCTGAGAGATGGATTCAGCCAAATTGATAGAGGAACGTTTCTTCAGCCTCCTCAAAGGAGCATCAACTGTCTCGACTAACGATGTAGTATTAGTCAAAGAAATGACAATCACCTCGCTTGGAGAAGCACCCTTGCTCGGGGCCACTGGGGCCTCTCGACAACCTTTACAGGAGCAGCTGAAGGAGGTGCATCAATTTTCTTTATCCCCTCTCCTGGGACATCAAGCTTACTTTTCTTTACCTCTCCTGCACCAGAGGTAGATTTCTCAAAAAGGGTAGGAGGTCTTCTTTTCTTCATCCTTTCACTCCAGGGAATATGTGACTCAGGTGAAGAACTAGTAGAGGCTGGTATTGGTTTTGCGTCACTTATCACCGGACGAGCAGTAAAAGAGGAGGTGTAACTCTTGTACTGCAGCAAATATGAAGCCGACCTAATATGCTCGTCGGCAACAGTTTGATGCAAACTCCAGATAAGTTTTAAATGCCTTATGTTAACGTATGTCCCTTTTGGAGATTTTATTTTGCTGTCAACTGCAAATAAATCAAAATTAAAATATCAGTGACACATTTTATCAAACACAAAGGAAGCATAATTTTGAAAATAAAATAAAAACAACCTATCCCATTGCCATAGGGAGGACATCTGGGACCCTGGTAAACATCATCTCCAGTTAATGGAGGGTGTTGCCAATTTTTCATAACTCCGTGCTCAAAGTAGTCCCTATTGGCATCTGGGAGATTGACCACTAAAGCTCTATTTAAAAACCTAGTTTTTAAATAAAAATTATTATCGCCCACAACCCATCTATAACAAAACATAATTTCAAGAATTCCTATACGAGTTCCATGAATTTGATTTAATCTATAAACACCGTTAACTATTCTCCACGTATTGGGGGCTATTCTTGCAGGAACCACGTCAAAATATTGACAGAATTCTGGACATAGAGGGTTTGGGGGAAAAGAAAAGCCACATTCAGCGAGAAAGAGACTGGGGAACCAATGTCCCTCAGCCAAACGAAAATAGTCTGAAGGCTCAGAAAGCTCTTCCAAAATAACCCATGAGGGAATAGAGAAATCAGAGCTAAATTTATCAATCGATTCTACAGGATAAACCATGATGAAAGAAGGAAATCAAAGAGAAAGAAGAAAATCTTAGAGGAAAGGGATGAATCTGTTGACAACAAATGATGAAAGAGATGAACGCACAGGAGAGAGAAATAATGGAAAACTCAAAGAGATAAGAATGAAAAATTAGAACACAATGGTATTTTTTGCAATGTTTAAATACTTTGCCTCGGGAAAGGGTAAAAGTAATGATTGAAAAAAGAGACAATTACGTTACCGGCGGCTAAAAAGACAAAAAGAGAGCGGGAATCGAAACGGTTATAAAAATTCAAAAAAAGACCGATTCTACGAATTTGGAAGGAGAAATAAATACAAAAGAAAATACTTCTAAATTTCAGGATGACCATTTAAAATCGCCATATTTCGAGAAAGAATGTTCCACACTCCTCAAATTTTGAACTGTGAAACATTGGGGGCTTCTGTTGATACCAAATTTAGTCTGCTGACATGGCTCAATTGAGTGAAGACACGTGGCAATCTACATGGGAACAACAAACACTTCCGAACAACACCTTGACTCCGAGGAATCATACTACAATGTGGAACTCTGCTTCCCCGATCAACTCAGACGCTCCGACCAACAAGAACTCTACGAGGAACTTTTGAGTACCGAGCAACTTATGAATACCGAGCTACTCAGGCGGTTCGAGCAGCTTAAGCGGTCCGAGCTGCACCTCGAATAAATCATTAATAGCAGGATAACCAACAGACTGACTGCGCATTAAATGCTTATTATCATACAGATGTATACGCTTAAGGGGCATTAAATGTATTACCCTTTCACATGTACAGCCTTAGGGCTATAAATACATTGTATTATCCTCATTGTAAGGGGACCGAAATTTCTTGATAAAACTTATAATCGAGAATTCCCAAACAGTCAACAATAACAGAAACAGTGGACATAGGCGATTCTTATAACGCTGAACCACTTTAAAATTTCTCTGTCTCATTTTATTTTATATGTGATTATATAATTAGATATAATCTAATTTTTTACATCAACACCTACTTTGGAATAAACCATTCTTGACTTGGCCCATGGTTTAATTGAGAATGAAAGTGAGGATGAAATGGATGTAGTATCCATTTGCAATGAAATGATTTCATCTTTGGATCCCAAAGAAGAAAGTTTCATTGAAAATGATCCTATCTCCTTCGAAATTCCAACTTTGAGTGATGATAACTTATCTCTTGAGTTTAAATTTCTTTCCTCCCCCTTTTCATTCTCCTTTAGCACACCGTCACAAGTATTCGATGAATCGGTGTCGAACTTTAAAATGTTTAACTCTTTCACTGACGAGGAGTACTTGCTCGATGCTCTCCATGAAGGCATCTTTACCTTCTTGTGCGCCCCCTCCCATTCAAGTTTCAAAATATTTGAGAGAAAATTCAGTTTTTTTTTACCTCTTGTGTTTTTGTCACCCGTTTTATCCAAATCCCCCATCGTCCCCAAAAAACTTTTAATTGGCGATGGTTCCTTTCTTATGCCTTCCACATGCCT
This sequence comes from Sambucus nigra, assembly GCA_949130495.1. NCBI lineage: Eukaryota > Viridiplantae > Streptophyta > Magnoliopsida > Dipsacales > Adoxaceae > Sambucus > Sambucus nigra. Next base: position 85,943,492 of record OX422209.1, on the reverse strand, counting down.
TCCGTTGTTCAAACGGAATTCTTATTTTTCGGAAGGCATGCTTGAGAATGAGGGTACACCGATCACCCTCCAAAGTCAAATTGTTTTCATGGTGGACCCTCAACTATTTAGACTCCTAGTGTATAGTTAGTGTGAAGCCTAAATTGTAGGCTGTAAATGATTAGTTTTATTTTATTTTTCTTATTTTTCTTTTTCTTACTTATAATATAGTGTATTTAGTTAAAGTTTTATTTCTTCTTTTTGTTATGCTTTGGTATTAATATGTTTTATAGAATCTTTGGGCTCGTACTTTTCGGAGATTGCTCCATTGTGGGTAATATCGCTATTTTCCTCTCTTTCTTAATTTAGATCGAGGACAATGCCAGGTTTTAAATTAGGGGGTGTGGGATATTTTATCCATTCATTGGTAGTCCGTGATTTTTTATTATATGTTATTTTCATGCATGTTTTTGTTGTAAAAAATTAAAACTTTCAAAAAAAAATTCTTTCTTTTTTCTCCTTTTTGGGGCATTTTGCATTTGTTTCCGATGATAAATTTCAATAATTGCCCGATCCAATGGACAACTCAATGATGCTTGTTCCTGATTTTAGAAGTTATTAGACCTTAGCCCTCAATTATTGATATTATGAATAACTTCATGAAATAAACTTTAATCCCATGAGAACATGCACTTTTCTTGGTTTATTTATTTGGTTTAAGATTTTTATAACTAGGTAATCTTTTATTTCATTGTATATACTTACACCGAGTAAGCTTTGTCCCTTTCATCGTTTGTGAGTGGTATACACCTCTCTTTCCTCTTTGAAAACGTTAAATTCATTGATAATCTCTCTATTCTTTCAATGATCGTTCATTAATTGAGTTTATATCTTGAAATGTGTTACTTGATCATGATTTCGTATATTGTTTTGACTCGAGAATTACGTAAAATTTATGAAATGATCATAGACAATCTTTGTTATATCACCCATATTAGCCTTGACCTCACTTTACATGTTTCCCCTCGTCAACCCCTTTCAGCCTAACTATTAGCCTTTCTTTTCATAACCCCAAAATCCCAACCAACTCCAAATTCGAGTTATACACCATACTAGTTACCCTTACATACCTTTGTTTGGAATGTTACAAGGGATTAAATGATGTTGTTGTGTTGCGGTTGCAATTTAGGGATGTGAGAGTGTGAAAACTAAAGAAAAGAAAGAAGTGAAAAAGAGATGAAGAAGAGAAAGTAGAAAACAAAAGAAAACAAAAAAGAAACATAAGAAAAAGAAGAAAAGAAAAGAAAGAGAAAGTTTGTATATGTTGTGTATATAGTTCAATAAGCTTTGATTACTCTCCAATTGTTATATTCAATGCCTTTTATGGAACTTGTTTTTCAATTTTGATATTGCCCGCATTTTCCCATTATCCCGAGTTTTCATCTCCGAACACTTTGAATCCGAATATACATATCCTTCATTTTGTACCCTATCCCAAACGTACATTACAACCCTATAAAGTCCTATGTGATCTTAAATTGTATTTAATTTAAAAGTCATAATAGTTTTGATAATCTGTGAAAATGTATTTCGCCACTTTTAATGTGTGGTATCTTTCATTGAGATTATAGTTTTTAATTTCATATATAGCGTTCTTCATTTGTGACATGTGCACGGCCTAGTGTCCATTTACATTTACTCTTTATGCTCGCATGTTCCGTGTGTTAACTCCCTGTTTCGAGTGAATTCACTTGATGAGTGTAATGCCCGTGAGGATTGAATATATGCTTGCTTTATTTAGTATCCAATTTATTTAAGTTTTTGCCAAATCACACTTTCCATGTGCTCGCTCCCCTCCTGCATTTTAAGGTTTCAATTCTATGAGGAGCATTCTATAATGTTAATAACTACGAATTTTCATTTGAATTCGTTCATTGTGCTAATAATGCATATAAAATCCTTTTCGTTATTGTTGAGTTTATCACATGTTGGTTCGGGCATATTTTGGGGAAACCATATGATGTTTGTGGGTTTCATACCTGAAAATCCACACGAGATGACACTCGTCCACTAGGGTAACTTAGGGGCTTAATGGCTTATTGCATATGCTAAATGAAATCGTGTTCCCTATGAAAGTGGAATTTATATTTTGATGCATATATACGTCTTGTACCGCCTTCCGTGGACTGGTTTTGTTTGTTTCATCACTAGGGACTAGCAATGTTTAAGTTAGGGGTGTGATTCTTATCAAATATTACATATTCCCACCTTATATCTTTATGCATTCTAGCACTTTTACGATCCTAAATGCCTATATTTATGATCATTAACCATACAACCTTGGATTTGGATATATACATGCTTTGCAGGGGTTCATTGTGCTTTTGTAGATATTGGAATGCTAAAAGTGAGGATCCGTTGCATTTTAGAGAAGGTTCATCGTCGGATGCTACTTCAAGGGCATTTTAGTTAATTCACATTTCTTCTCCAGCTCATGGAAATTCCACGGATGCGTATTTTGTTGAATTAGCATCGCGTGGCTACAAACGGCATGTCGTTTACAGTTCGAACGAAGAAGTTATGGCTATTTCTGTTTCCATCCTTTTCCTCCCAAGTCATGGACCAAATAGCTGCCAAAAATAAAGTACCAAACGATCGCGGTTAAAGGCCCAATTGACCGCAGTTTGAAGTTTGGCCATGGAAAGGAGACAGTGGACTTTAATCCAAAGGCGCAGTCGATCGCGGTCCTGCGACTGGTCGATCGCGGTCACCAGATATTTTGCACTTTCTCCTTTTCTTTTCTTTTTCTTTTATTTTCTTTACCACTTACTATATAAACCAATTTTGGTTTCTATTTTTAGATATAGATAAATATAATTAGTTTTATATAGTTTAGGTTGGGGTTAGGGTTTGAAGAGCTCATTTCTTGTTCCTCATGTGGTGCGACACTCATTTGGGTTTGTAAGTTGTACTTTTCTTTACCGTCTCCATTAATATAGTTATTTTAGCTTAATTCTTGCTTTGCTAATTAGATTTACATGCTTTCTTTCGTTCTTTCTAGTGTAGTTTTATTGCGTTTATTACCGCATTTATCTATCGCATTTTTAATATGCTTTCTAGCTAATTTAGTCTAGGTTGTGTCGGATTGAACTCATTTCAAGTTCACATGTTGCTTTGCTTTGGTGATGGAGTTTATGGGTTTATTTCGAGTGGGCTGTCCTAGTTATTATGCCTAGGAGATTTGACAGGGTATATCATGTATGCTCCGTGCTTATGACCTTGCGTGCGTAATTTTCAGGGTATTTGTTGACGCCAAAATATTATTAGGCTTTTATGCAAATTTAGAGGGTGACAACTCTTGATTTACTTAACTGTCGAAACGAGACGCAAATCTTAATAACTCGTTGGCCCATTTAACCATTTTATACTAATTAACTCGGGGTGAGGGATATTCGACGCAACCTATAGTTTTTATTCGCTTTGCTACTCTAGTTTAAATACACTCGCCTAGATTAATCTCTCCCTTTTGTGCATCTTTTCCTTTTTGTTATAATTATCTTTTACAATTTTTTTTAGAAGTATTAAACTAATTAAATTCTAGCAACTCGTCTCTGTGAATTTTTCGATACTCGGACTGGCCGCTATACTCCATTAAAAGAGTGTAGTAATAGTCTAGGTTTTTGTAAAGAGTTGGTGAGCGGAATATAACACGACCGGTGCGTAGGTGACTCTTGCGCCACGACAAAACCCTTCCTATCACGTATATTAATGGATTACATAAACAAAAGTGTGAATATTTAGTTCCCATTATTATAAATAATCACCTATTGAATGCATACGCAAAAGAACTAGAAGGCTAGTTTCTATGCGTAAATTTATTCGTGCATTCAAATTCAAATTCAAATTCAATTTTAATATGAAATTGAAAATAAAATTCAATTTATAATATTAATTCCGCTTTCCTCCATCTCCTCTATAAAGTGAGTGGTCCTATCTCATTCAAGACCGCATATTTCTGTAATATAATTAACAACTCATGCACATTATTCCAATTTGAGGAAAATTCGACAGCGTATCCCCATAGTTCTCCAAGTACATGACGTAGATTTGCAAGTGTGATTGTTATTTAAATTTAACATCACATCAACTAGTACGTACCCCTGAGAACATTAAGATACGACTGCAGAACTTTCCCCAAAAGTATCAAGTTTAAGCCACTTAGAATATTATTATACATAAACTATGCAGTCCCAAACTGTCCAAACAAGACAATTCGAGAGATCTCATTACAGGGGTAATGTCTCTCGAACTGGTCTAAGGGCTATTGAATCCATACGCATAAGAACTAGAAGACTATTATCCATGTGCACTATATGTAATTTAAAGTATGTTTCATTTAATTATGTCTTATCACAAATTGAGAGATTTTTAATTATCGAATTTAAAGTATGTTTCATTTAATTTAAAGTACGTATAAGAAATAAAACTTATACCAATATCAATACCAATTCAAATTCAATTTCAATTTATACCAATATCAATACCAATTAGAATTCAATTTCAATTTAGAGAAACGAGTCCAATAGAATTACAATGTATACAAATTAAAAAGGTTATCAATGTTTAGGGCCTTTCATATGTTTTAGTCCATTTCATAAGGAGCTAAGGGGATGGTAACACTATGTGACTTCTCGTGAAATACGATACTACATTAAAAGCATGTTAATTATATTAAAGGTTTGAGTTGTCACTCCTGCCCATCACTAAACTTCGTGCGTGGAATGTTTTAGATAAGGTAGTTGTTAAGACAATTTAATTAGGATTTAGTATGAGAGAGTAAGGAAAGAATTTAAATATCTATGTGTGCAATTAATCCAACTTGTCCAAGTAAATTCAATTCAATATACAAATTTCAATACTAATGCAATTCAATTCAATTCAATATCAATAGAGATGCTGAATTTGTATGCCCTTTAAATATTTTTGAAAAAGATATTCTCTTCTTTGTATTTTAACTCTTATATCTTAACCTCGTTTCTTATTATGTTAAATCTGATCATTGGTATAAAACATCTACTATTTGGGCAAAGTATAAAGTCCACAAACAACTTTGATACTATTTTTGGAATCATACACGCACACGTGACATTCCATATATTGATCCCCAAATTGAAAACAATATACTAAAATATCTTACAACAAAACCAAACACGATCAATTCCCTGTATCTCCCCATTTTATCCCACCTCTAAACTCCCAAAAAATGGATTCAAAACAACAACTCATTGATTCTCTCACCTCCCCCTATTACTCCCCCTGCCCCCCCCTCCCCCCAACCCACCCACTCACCCACTCACCCCCTGTCCCACCACTGCCACCCCCACCCCCACACACCTACACACACACACACCTACTTCCCCCAACACTCCCCTTTGCCCCCACTCTCCCTGCCTCACCACTACCACCCTCCACTGCCCCACACACGCACACACACCTGGACACACACATGCAATTCTACAAACACACACACACACACCTATATATATATATATATATATATATATATATATATATATATATATATATATACAAAGGGGAGAGAGAGAGAGAGAGAGAGAAAGAGAGAAAACTCACCTAAAAACGTAGAGGGAGATAGTAGTCGCGCGTGTGAGGGGAGAAAGAGAGAGAGAGAGAGAGAGAGAGAGAGAGAGAGAGAGAGAGAGAGAGAGAGATAAAGAAAGAGAGGGGGAATGAAAACGGTGGGAAAAAAGTGGCGATAGGGTTTTTTTACTGAGAAAGTTATCACGAACCTGTCAAGGTCTTTGACCGTGACAACTTTCTAAAGTTATCACAACCATTGACCGTGATAAGTCCGTAACAACTGTAATAGTCACCAACTTGTCACGATCAATAACCATGACAAACCGTTGCCACGGACATATCACGGTTAATGACCGTGATAAGGTTGACCGGCTCAAAGGTGACAATGTAGCCTTTTTTGTGTAGTGGCCATATACCTTATCCAATGATTGAAGTGAGGATCTTAACTCTTTCGATCTTTGATTGTTTCATATGGTCATTAATTTGTATTCACTTGAAAATCTTGGGAATGTACATGATGGTGAAAGTGTAACGGAATATGCCAAACTTAAAAACATGTAAGAGCAATTATAAATCTTGATCTTTAAAATCTCCCCCTTTGTTTATTTAGGTAGAAAACATAAAAACCAAAAAAATTACCCCAAAGACCAGTTCAACAAATGTCCCTCCCAAACCCAAAAAGACACTTGTGACATTGTCTTTAACTGAAAATATTCATCGTGTAGTCTGTGAAATCATTACGGCAAAAAAGACCTACACATGTGAAGCAATGAATATATTGTGACACTTGGATTTTAAAGTAAACAAATAAAATTGTCCTTTAATATATTCTCCCCTTGAATATGCTCTCCCTCTTTTTTTTCCATAACACACAAAGAGTCAAAGAATAGACAAATAAGCATATGCGATGAAACTTCAACAAACTATTTTTAAAATTTTGGAGTATATAAATATACATATAAGTATTGAATGAAATAGTGTGAACTCAATGCAGGGAAAAGTAAACATAGGCATACGTAGCAATGGTGCACGAAGTCAAAGAGACACTCATAAAGAAAGAGCTTAATTCATCATATGGGGTGAAAATGTTGAAAGAAATGAAATTTACTTAACTCATACAAAATGTCACAAATTTCAATGTTTCTCAAATACATAAAACCAAAATATTTAATGTTTTTGAAGTAATTTCATTGTGCAAACCCATTGGTCTTCAACTTATAACAACCTCAACATCTCATATTTTATGCATGGACTCTTAAATTTTTGGGCGAATCATATTGCTCGTGTGAATGAAGCATCAGTGAAATAAAAAACATTTGATCTTGTCATTTATATTTTTATGTGCCGAAATCATATTTTAGGCTCTTGCTAGTAGTGTCTTTTGACGCAAAGAACACTGCTTCGTTCGTAGCCCATTTTCCATTACTTAATCAAAAGTTAATTTTTTGGAAGGAAAAAAGGGTCAATGGTTCTTAAAATAAAATATAGTTCCTTATACATTTGTTTTGTTATCAAGCACTATTGAGATGAGAACATCCAACTCTACATATGACAAGTAAGAACAATATTCAAAATTTTATGTGAAATCAAGGCGATATAAAGAGTCTAGCATAAAGGTAGTAATGAAAAATGAACAATGCAATACTAAACATGCATAATTAAGAACGCAACAAAAAAATATCCAAGTCAAAGAATACCATGATTCAATCATATAAATTGATGGAATGAAGTTGTGATTCAAACAGTCTAGATGTGCATCCATATATAGTGTAAAACAAAATACAAACATATTTTTTAATTCTTTTTGAAATTTTTTGAAACTTTTACTAAATGAATAGAAAAAAATTTGGAATTTCAAAATATTAACATAAGAATACAATTTGTTGTATGAATAATGAAGAAATGTGAAAAACACCCGAAACTAAAAACAAGTCCTAACCTCAATAATTTGTTATGGAGGTGTTTTCGAAAGGCATAGACGTCCTTTAAAATTCCTCCATTAAACATTGAGAGGTCTTCACAAGAAACTCAACTTACTCTCAAAGACTATCAATGTCTCTATGGCCATATGTGAAAGCATGTGGGAGAGAAACTCTTCCTAGCTCGAAACAAACTCCCTAAGATGAACTCTTTGTTTGCAATTGGTACAAACATAGATTTGTTTTGGTTGAACTTTGTTAAAATGCATAGGATGGGTTATCATTGATGAGTTAGGTCAAGGCCCATAAGAATCTAACGCAAATATGGCAACCAGTTCGGATGCGACATAGGAAGTAAATGCACCATCATAAACTATTAATTTCCTCTCTTTAAAACATAAAGCAATACCTAGGAACATATTTCCAACCTTCTTAGATGTGTCCGTTAAAGTTATTTTGACCTTACGGACACGTTAAATATCTTTCTTGAGTTGGAAAATATAGGCTTCAAGTTTCTCACGAGTCTCCAATGATGCTTGAAGATCTATCCTAAGACGACCTATATTGTTGGTATTGTGTTTCTTTTCCCTTACCACCAAATTATTTCCTTACTCAAAGATATTCTCACCGATATCTCATTCTCTTTCAAAACTTTCACCTCCTATGAAGCCAACACCTTAAGAGTCTAATTTTTATTTTACTTTTTAGTTTCTAAAGACCCGGTGTAAAGTTCAAGGTATGCGCATTGGAGACCACATTCTCCCTCACTTAAATCACCCCCCACTTAAATTATTACCTTCGTGCTCTCTAGATTGGTTCGACACATTATCGAGGCTATCAAATTTAGAAGTGTCCTTATCGGCATGAGGCATACTAGTAGCGTTAATGTGACTAGATATGAACTCAAATAAACTAGGTTCATGTGGTGATTCATCCCCGGCATCCACTGACTCAATAACACTATCTCTTGGAGTGGAATTATATGCATCTTTACCTTTGACCCCTCTCTTAAGCCTTGTGGTACACTCGTGGGCATTTTGGCATTGCCCCTCACACTTATATATACTCTTAAATTCATCTTTCTTAGGATACTCACATCTAACTTTCCTTTGATTATTCTTAAAAACATTCATATCCTCTTTTTTTTTTTAAATCTTAAAATTTTTATTTTCCACTTGGAAATAATTTTGATTTTTGAATTTGAGACATTTTTAGCAAACAGGGAAACATCATCTTGATCAATTTTGGAATCAGAGTGAAGAACCTTTTATTTTGATTTATCTTTTAAAGTCATTCCTTCCTTTTTCTTTTTGGTTTCGTGGAACATGTCTATTTTATAAGTATGAAGGTCCCCTATGTGCTCTTCAAGCGTAACCGTGTTTAGAATTCCTAAAGAGTTCAAAATATTGACATTCGCACTAAAACTAGGCAGGAGAGACCTTGGAATTTGTAGCACCCTATATTTTTAAAAATATTAAATTACACGTGTACACATAATTTTAATTTAATCAAAAAGTAAATTGACGTAGATAAATATTTATTAGCGAACAAAAAGGATTAATATTTATGTATATTTACATTTACTTGTGTGATAATTAAATTATAATCTATTAAATTATATAACGTCGTAAGTGAGTTTAGGTGATGGGTTTATCGGTATTTCATTTGGTACATACGGGTAGAGTCGTATCGGACGTGAGATGAAATTTTATGTTAGCTGACTCGGATGCTAGTTTTGAGTATGTCAATGCTCCGGAATGGATCGAAATAGTCTAGAATAGGTACTCGAGGGTTACAGTTGGGTTTCAAGATCTTTTTAGACTAAGTATGAGGGCATGCCAGTCATTTTACCTCCGGGGGCTGACCCTATCTGAGCTGAGAGAGTTTAGGGATAATATTTATTGAAGGAAGATATAGGAGGTCTGATATCTATCCATCCAAAATGGCTAGGGTTTGTGAGAGAATGAGAAAAGAGAAGAGAAAGGGAGGAAAATGGAAGAAGAGAGGATCCAGGAAAGAAATGTATCATCTTTGGTTGTAGATCATCATGAAAAGAAGTATTTCAGAAGGTGAAACTCTTCTTTCATCATCTTTAAGGCAAGTATTTACTTGATTTGATAATATTTTGTAGTTACATTTATTCATACAAGCATTGATGTATAATAGCATGTGAAAAACAAGATTTTTGGGTTGAGAAACTAAGGTAGATCTGGGTTTGAAAATATATGAATGATGGGAAATGAATCTAATATTGTTTGGGCAATTTACAATTAGATTGCTTGTTAACTATTTTTAAACATTTAAGGACAATCTACTATTAGGGCCACTTGTTATGCCACTAGGGTGGACTTTTAAAAGAAGAGAATTAATGGATCTAAGTGTTTAAAATTTGTCAAAATTCCTTTTTAAAATTTATTTGCGAGGGACCAAATAGAACTTTGCTAATAATGTTTTTAGAATTAATCTGAAGTAAATCTATAGGTAAAGATACGTTCTTGAATAAATTAAGATGAGGAAACTAAATCTTGAAATTAGGGTTTGTTATGGTGTTGATTCTTAGTTAAACTTGTTATTTGAATTATTAGTGGTTGTTTTGGGGATGATTTTACGTGGAAAATTACTGGAATATATTTGGGTATGTTCTAAGGTTTTTTGATAGGAGTTTGATGGAGGTTGGATTGATTGATGGGTGAAAACTAGCGTAGTGTTAGTATGCTACAAAAACCTAAACTATTGACTACACTCTTTACGGGAGTACAACGGCTAGTCCGGGTATCGAATCCATAGAGACTAGTTGTTAGAATTCTATTAATTTAATATTTCTCGAATAAAAGTGTAAAATATGATATATGAGAAAATCATTAAACTAGGCTTATATTTAAACATAGATTAACAAAATGAGTAAAACTATAGGCTGAGAATTGTCTCTCACACGGGTTAAGTTGCATAAATGGTTACATGAACATAAAAGCGCTAACTATATTAGTCACATTTGGACAATTAATTAAACCTTAAGTTATCACCCTCTAAATTCTCATAAAAGCTTAATTGGAGTTCGGTGTCAACAAATATTCATGTGAATAGTATGGGCACAAAGCTCAAATGCTGAAAGGACTAAAATGCCCCTGAAGTTGTGTACAACATTGAAAACTTCCTGAAAAGTACCAATTGCACCATCACGCGTTCCAATGCCTACAAAAACTCAAATAAACCTTGCAATATATATATATATATATATATATATATATATATATATATATATATATATATATATAAAGGCACGACGAACACTTCCAAAAAACTCTGTCGACTAAGTCCTGTAATCATATAATTTCTTATCAATCACAAAAATGTGTACACGATTTAGAAAATTTGGGTAGAATTTCCTCTATTTATATGACTATCCACATGTTTAAGAAACCAAAACTACTTAGCTATACAAATAGGCCATCCTGGACATTGTATAAACCAAATTATTATTATTATTAATGGAAACTTTACCAACAAAATGATGATAAAAATAGTAGTTAAACATAATAATAAATTCTCAATCTAATCAAAAATATAAATTGTCAATTGATCAAACAACACATGCACATTTGTAATGGGATGGGGTGGGGCTCAAAGTTGAAAAGGATCCCAACTCAGGCGTATAATTAACACGTTCTCATATTTGTCATAATCTAAAAAATAAACAACAAAAAATAAACTTGTTAGTTCAAATCCATATTAAAAATACAAAAATTAATTTAATGTCTAAAAAATCAATACTAAACATAAACATGATTAAGTTTTACTCAAGTCACAAATAATTAAATGAGCTAGTAAAAGAATTTAATAAATAAAATCCTTTACAAAAACGGTAGATGATACCCTTACGATATCAAAATACTTTACAATTTGGATAGACTGATTACAATGTACTTCTCCTAACTTAGTTTTAATTTTTTTCCTAACTTGATTACAATGAAATTACATGAGAGAAATAGTCTTAATTTTAAAGCGACACACTCTCCTTACTTTCCTCATTTCTGATGAAAAACATTTCTTACTCACCGAAGCCCCAAAGTGAGATAGATAAACCAACTACTTCATTCAAAATTCTGCATAAATAAGAGCACGTGTAACAAATTCAGTGGAATGATAATGACCTTAAAATCGAAGCCCCAAATGCTGCAGAACCTCATATCTGCAAAAATTAAAACACACACCAAATCCGATAATGTTAGCACCTGTCAACATTGCTACTCAACGAACAAATATATCATATAAAATTGCAATGAACATGCCATAATTTTCTAATTAATAAAAATGAAAGTAAGCACAATAAACTAAAAGTAAGCACCAAAATGAGCATTGGTATCTTTATTCACTTGAGGTCCGTCACAACATTGGTAGAAACTATTTGAGTGAATACATATATAACAGGATGTGGTTTGAGCCTAAGATATGCCTCATGTAGGCCACGATGGTAATTTAATCATTTTCGAAACATTATAACCAAGTAATAAAGGAGTCAGTCATAATTTTTTTTAAGTAATTAACATTTTCTATGGATAAAATGATGAAACAGAACTCTTTACACTTCGGGCCATATTTTAATAGTAATTAAATAAATTTTATTATGAGATACTTACCAATCACGTATAATGCAACCATGCACCGAGTATCTCCACAGTTGTCTTCGCTCATCTGCTTCATCTGGCTTACTATCAAACTAAAAATACTTTCAAAAAACTCGATTGAGGAAACTGTTGACAATCTTTTATCACAATATGCAGAACTGTATGGAAATAGTCAATAGTAAGCTCTACAAAAATAGTAAGCTAGAAGACCATCTTTTATCACATGCTTGGAGTAGTAGAATTTGAAAAATCTCATCCCCATCTTAACTTGAATAACATAGAACTACCGATGTGAAAATGCTTTAAATGGCAAGTATACTTCATAAAATTAACAAATAACACTAATATATCATTGACAATAAAAATAACAATCAACAATATATTTCTGGAAATATGGTCTTCTAGCACACAAATTAGGACCTGGACATAACAACCATTACATCCTAGACCAAATCAATACTAAAAATGTAAAAAAGATAGCCTTTGATTATCATCATGTCGATGGCACCTTGCCATCAACATAATGATAATTTTGTTTTAGGTGTTCTTGGTATAATAGAATGTTACATACCTAACCACCCATCCAATTCCAAATAACATTGGAATAATAACCATGGCATGTGACTTGGTATCATCACACTCAAGATGTAAACAACAGATAACAAATAAGCAGAGATTGAGCAGCGATTGAGCAAAAAAGAGAAATTCCAACGCTTGAAAAACAAACGCACTAATAAATAATAAAATTGAATTTGTTTTGTAGCAACTAAAACTGAACCTATTTTGCAAACGAAACTAATATTCCTAAAATCGAAAGCTAAAATTGAAACCAATCTAAATACACATATATATATTATACATTAGATATGTTTATTTAGTAAAAAACTATTTGAGAAGCACAAATGCAGAAGAACTAAAAAAAGAAACATGAAGCTGAACTTTTCCTTATCCCTTTGTCTAGCTGTTGGACACTGAATATATATACACCAATAACATTTGAAATAGATTCAAACCAACAAACATATAAGACCACATAAAAATTAATCCATAAAAATTAAGAAATAAAAGAAGGTTGTCAATTTGGCATGTTGTATTAGTAAACAACTCGATTGTATATATTATTTCATAACAGCAAATGGAAGAAAAATGAAAGTATATCATTGATAGACATATAACCACCAAAGAATACACTTGTCGAAATTCTCCAAATCCTTGCCAACGCCCAATTTGAACATACACAAACCAAAAATTCAATACAAAAATAGAGTATCACACTCTAAAACCGCCAAAAAAATAAATTTTAAAAATAAATACAAATTTTTTATATGAAGAAAAAACAAACAAAAATATAAGACTTGGGTTTACCTTTTAGTGTGTGAGATATTGGAGAGAGAATACCTACAATCAAAAACAAAGACACAAAATCAGAAAAATATATGGCTTGGGTATACCTTTAAGTTGGATATTTAGCGTATTTTCTTCATATTTGTTGTCACGGTTTGAAGATTGGTGGCCGGCATGATGGTTGTATGTAGATCTGACTGTGGGACAATGTCATACAACGTAAACCTTTACCGAAGACTCCTATCGGCGGTGATGAATCGAGACTAATCTTGCGTAGAAGCTGATTTCCACCCATGATTAACGTTGAGAGGGAGCAGAGAGAGGGTAAAGTTCAAAAAGTAATGGTTTTTTATCCCTCTTCTCAATGTTTGTTGAGTGGCACATAGTGAGAGCAAGGTGTGGAAGAGCGAGGTGCCGCTGAATGAAGGGTTTGGTTTTCTGTATTGGAGTGTCTCATGAGAAATTGTGCATTTTTTGGTCTGTTTACCAAAATAGCCTTGCATTTGAATTAAAGTGAAAGACGGTAATTGATTAGTGAGAAAGAAAAGAGGGGGAATTAGGGGATGCAAAGATTGCGGCAAAGTCAAAGCAGGCAGTACTTATACATTGAACACAGCTAGTGTTGTGACTATTAAGATCACCATTCGGTGGCAGAGGGAGCGGGAAAAAAGTTAAATGTTATCCATTGATATATGGTCAAGTGTAATCCTTAGCATTTGATGTAAGTTTGGTTGTTTTTGCCTAAACTTCTTCATATTTAGTTGAATACTTTTTGGAGGCACATTTTATGAAACTTGGGAAGAATATTTATGTGTTTATTTCAAAGATTTCATTTTCTTAATAGTCTAAGAAGGTTATTGAATGGTGAGATGATTTTATTAACGCGTTCACTTAAATGGTTTATATTTCCTGTTTTAAAAAAAACATTACCGTTAAACCATAAATAACAGATCTGTATAAGAATCAATAAATGGATAAACAGAATAACAACCTATAATCCATGTCAAATGCCAAATACTCTAATATATTTGTATAGATGATACGAATTGTCTATTAAGGAGCAAGAAAGCTCTGAACATGAGCTTGCATATATGGAACCTGAATTCTCATATTTGGATGAAAATTTGCAAAAGGTTTTGCATAAGTACCTTGAGATTCAGGGTCTCAAACCTAGAAAAAATAACTTTTTGTCTGAGTACATGATCTGTAAAGACATAGTGAGTGCCTGCGATTACTGAAGAAATTCCAGAAGTTCGTTCGGAAATAAGAAATAAGAAATTAGACTATTATTTGTTGATATCACCAAGCTTTAAATATTTAGGTGGGACTTTTATACTCATGTTAATATTAGGAAACCATGTTGAGTATGGTGAACAAAATGTGGTGTTTTGTTGAGGCAGTTTGTTAAATCAATGCCCTATTTGAGGAAATTTGAGGCAATTTGTTAAATCAATTCCCTGTTTGGATGTTTTATTGAGGCAATTTGAATTTGAATTTAAATCCGAATAAATATAATGGAAAGCATAATATTTATAAAAAAAATTAATTCACGAATAGACTCCTCCACTAAAGAGATGTACTGATGTGAGACACTCCGTACACTTTGACATGCATACGATATGGCCCGGACATGTGCTTTGACACGCATACAATATGGCCCAATGTGATGTATCACCTGTGTTCTTCTAATTCAAAGACACCATTTGAATGGACGCTTGTACTCGACAACCAAGCTGGGCTTTGACATAGCCCCCTATGCGCAACAAAGAGGAGAACATCAGCGCATGACTAAAACCAACAAACTAGTTCTCCAATAAAACCAATATTAAATTATCTGCTTCTTTTCAACATATCTTAATAGATATTGAAACAATAATCGACCCTATAAATATAATGCAAAACATTAATTTGTACATTAATCACAGTGTATATGAAAAACGCAACATATGTTGTGACCCATATTACTCCGATGAAAACGAACGACGAATAAAAAAAGAAAAAAAAAATAGGATAAACAAAAGTCCTTACTCTGTAACTTTAAATCATTTAAATAAAAAAATGACAACCGAAGGAACCCAATAAGTGAGAAAATACCTTTGAAATCTAACATTAAGAACACGGATCTGAAACTGTAGACAAATATATAGATAAGAAAAAAATGCACACATAAAAAACGGAAGAGAACAAAATAATGAACTGTAGCCCAGAAATATTATTTCCTTATGTGAAAAAGATGTGGAAGCGTAAGATGGTTCACAAAACAAACGAACACCAAATTTTAAATTCTTTTTCAAATTAAAATTAAACACAAGTGAGAATTAATGAAACACACAAATATTAATTTCACTTAAACCAATTAATTCAAGTCCTAGAATTTGCCTAAGTCATATTTTTCATTTAAACAAATTGGGCAAAACTAATTTTAACACATCACTTGAATTAAATAAACAATTACACAAAATTTATTTTAGCACCAAAATAGATAAATAGTGATTAAACCAATTTTATCTTTTTAACCTAAGCATGCGTTCTAGGTGAGTGCGAATGATAAAATAAAAACAATAAATCAATACGCCGCGATGTACGAGGAAAAATCCAAGACGGGAAACAACCTCGGACGGCCGTAGCCATAAATCCACTAGATAAGGAATTTACAAATACGAGACAGAAAGGCTTACATCACACGACTCGATCCCTCTCAAGCCCCGACATTTCTTCTCGTAGATACCTCTTCCTAGCGGATAACCACGGAGCTCCACCGCGGTCTCGGAGTCCACCGATCGGACTTTATATGGTCACCGTCACCCATACAAGGAGCCTTTCTCCAAGTGGGTAATGCCGCAATAAAAACTCTTCTTCTTTCTTTATGGGATGTAGAAGAAAAACACGAAACTTCTCTTTGAACGGAATAGATGAACCCGATGCCAAACTACAAGCAAGATATATGAATATGGGAACTTGGAAGAAACTAATTTGGGTGTAAACTAGAGTGGTGTATATTTTTCTCTTTGATAAAAACACACTCAAAACGTGATATTTTTCCCTCTTTGATTTTACTCTCAAAACACTCTCTAGGAGTTAGTAGGATATGAAAAAGATTGATTATAAAAATGGTTTTCCGCACATAATAAAGTCTGAGAAAAATCAGTTAAGAAACAAGTGGGAAAGTGGGAGAAAACTGCTTAAAAACTGCTAAAAACTATTCCTGCCAAATCTCGTTCGAACGACATTCTCGTTCGAACGAGTCTTCTAACGAAGTTCCAGTATGAACTCGTTAGAAATCTCGTTAGAACGACAATCTTGTTCGAACGACATTTCGAACAAAGTTCCAGTATGCCATAATGGGAAGTCGTTGGCAGGTTCGTTCGAACGACAAACTCGTTCGAATGACTCTATCGAACGAAAAACCAGAAAGTTTGAGTATTCCATTTTTTAGCCCAGAAAACTTTATAGATTTTAATTTAAAGTTTTAATTAATTCTTTTCGAAAAATAAAACACAGTTTTAATTAAACCTAACACCCAATTAAACAAGTTCCAAGCTCCTATATATATATAATTGCATTCATACCTTGGGAGCATAGAACTATGGTTGATGACATATAAACGAGGCACGAAATCAGCATGATGATGAAGCTTTATACGTTTTTCCGCTACGACTCAATTGAAAATTTGTGTCCTTACATGAACAAAGAATTAAATACTCACCTAGATGTTCTTGGATTTGAGAGAGCTCCATTGTCGTGGGTTTTAGAGAGAGATATTTGGAAACAAACAATAGGAATAAAACCCAATATCGGAATCAAAAACCTGATATTACACCAACAAAAGTATAAACCAGATTAGGATAAACAACATAAATATGAAAAAACCCAAACCAATATATATTGTGCGATGAAATTATAGTTTTCAATACATTATTAAAGTCATAGCTATGAACTCATTAAATGAGAATTTTTTTTATAAAAGAACCATCCATGGCTTCTAAGCATTCAACTCCTACTACCATTTGACATCCCGAAAGCGCAATTAAAATTTTCAAAAACTATGTCACGTGATTGCAATTATTTTGTACTAATTGGATGTCGGAGACATATTGTGTCCTTGGCTATACTTCGTTTCATATATAATCGATTTGACATACTAATTATTTATTTATAAAAAAATGAAAAGGCTACCAATTATTAAACAAATATAACAACTTCCCCTCACATTTGAGTTATATGACATCAGAAATTCACATCATGTCCCTCCTCCACCTGTTTCTTTCTTTCACAAACGTCCTTCAATAACAACAACGCAATCACTATTAAGACAATCCGAGCGCCGACCCTAAATACCACAATACTAAGACAAATCACCTGAATGTAAAAATCTAAAAAACAACACTGCACTAAATCTTTTTCCAAAAAAATCAAGAAGAGGATAAATTAGAAAGCCACCATGAAGATCATCATATCCATGATGCTGACTGAAATAGCATTATGATAATGACCATTTGTTGATATTCATACCATAGTCAACTACTTGATCTGTCGTGGATGTTCATACCATAGTCAACATGTCGATATGAATTCAGGTTACTATAAACCAAAACATAGATCTAACACAAAATACATTGATTGAGACCTATGTGTTAATTGCAATGAAGCTCACCAGGCTAATGTTTTGCTCGAGGGCCAGACAGAGGCAACCACACGAAATTTAGAAATAAAAAGACAATTGAAATTCAGTGTAATGCATAATGAAATAAAAATAGTAAATAGTAAAAAATAAAGTACAGTTCTTGAATACGGGTAAATAGATTTATCGTAATATGATCCATGAAATCATTGCAGCCTAAATTTCATAGTTTAACCACCATCATTCTCAACAAAACTCACCTGAAACAACGCAAGTAAAAAACTGTTAGGAATTATTAAAGCAGAGAAACACACGGTATGTATCTAAACATGTGAAGAAAAGAACTATCAAAATAATGAATGACAAAAAAGGGCCGTTAAATGCAACATGCATTAATTAAAACTGAAGATCCAATTAAATCCCAATTAACTTTAGAATCTACGAAATATAAGAATTAAGATAAGGTATAAAAAACAAAATATCAATTTCTATGAAGCCAAACCAAATATTCCAAATGTACAGATCTAACACCAAATATACCAAATTCACAAGTGGAACAATAAAATTAACATTTATCCAATATTTCAAAGACAATAATAAAACATAATTAAGACAAAATGAACATATTCAGATATGTGGTTAGACGAAAACCAAATTTCAGATCTACTTAAGAAATTAACTAAATAATTGAAGTTGAGTAAATCTAATTCAAGAATAGGGGATTGAATCAACATTTTCAAGAACGTGGGAATAAATAATAATAAAACACTTTCTCGATAGAGTTGAAGTTAATCAACAACAAAAACGGAGATGGAAGATGGATCTGATTTTCGAGCAGAGAAAAATGACAAAATGAACACCTCTAAACATTGTCGATGGTGTTGAACTTAAAAGGCAACAACAATAGAGATGGAGATGGAAATCGTACCTGGAAGATGGGGCAGAAGAATTGGAAAATGGAGATCACACTTTTGGAAATGGATATCGCATTTTATGAGTATTTTTCGAGCGGAGAAAAATGAAAGAACGGGAAAATGGATTGAGAGAGGAACAGGTCAAAAGAGGGAAGTTGTGTACTTTATAGAATAGAAAAATAAAGTTACTAATTAACCCTTGTTTTGAATTAAAGTAAGAGAAAAAAACCAATTGGTAGTGAAACAAAAGAGGGGGAATAAAAAATAAAGGCTTAAAAGCATAAAATGAAATGAACCAACCTTAACCCTTTATTTCTTGCCCAGGTGGCTTCAATCTGAATTGTGAAGTATCTTCCCGTATTATGAATAGTAAAACTATCATTGCTCCTTACTATATATATATATATATATCAAAACCTAAGATTATAATTCATATGAGCGTAAATATGGGAATTAACGGACACAATTGTACAAGATTGCATAAGTAAAATGGGCGATAATATGCAATATTTATGAAAAATCACACCCCCTAACTTAGACATTGCAAGTCCCTAGTGATGAAACAAAACAAAATCAACTCCCCAGATAGCGATACAAAACCTATATAAGCATAAAATATATAAATGCCACTTTCGCGGGCGAACAATTGCATTTAGCATATGCTATAAGACGTTAAACGCCTAGGTTACCCTAGTGGATGAGTGTTGTCTCGTGAGAGTTTTCAAGGATGAAACCCACAAACATCAAATTTCCTCAAAACTTGCCCAACCAACCAATATTCCAAGCTCAACAACAACTAAATATTTCAACATATTATTAACAAAGCAAAAGCGACTTTTGCACAGTAATCCAAAACTATTAAAATTAAAAGAATAACTATATGGAATTAAAACCTCAAATATGAAAGGTGTGCATGAACATGCAAAAATCTTTCATTCGGTAAAATACCTATAGCCTGGTTAATAATTAAAGCATGATTCCACTCAATCCTCTCCGGATATTACACTCAAAAAATAGAAGCACTGGGAATAGGGTGTAACACACGGGACATGCAAGCATAATAAGTAAATTTAAATGAAAACTAGGTCGCACATATGTCATCAATCAAGAACTCTCTATCTAAAATTAAAACTTTGCAATCTCAATAAAATGATATCATCATTAAAGAGGTGAAATCAATTTTCACAGATTATCATAATTATTTAAACTTTGGAATTAAAATCACCTTAGGATCATATAGGACTTTTATAGGGTTGTAATGTAGGTTTGGTGTTAAGGTTGTGAAAGGAATGGAATATGTACGGATTCAAAGGTGTTTGGGAATGAAACACTTAGGATAATGGAAAATTATGGTCTATTTCAAAATTGGAATATGATTTCCATAAAAAGCATTAGATATGAAAATGGAGAGTGACAAAGGTAATTGAACACTATGAACAGAAATTAAATGATTTCTCTTTCCTTTTTTTTCTTCTTTTTCTCTTGTTTTTCTTTTTGCTTTTATTTTTTTGCTTTTTCTTTTCTTTTTCACTCCACTTTTTTCTTCACTTTTTCACTATCAAATGCTTAATTGCAACCACGTAAGACGAACATCATTCAATATCAAGAAACATTCCAAACAAAGGTATGAAAGGTAATATGTATGGTTCATAACTCCAATATGGAGTTGGTTACGGGATTTTGGGTAATGAAGCGAAAGCCTGTATTTAGGCTCAAAGGAGTTGACGAGGGAAAATATATAAGGTGAGATCAAGGTCAATATGGGTAATATAACAAATAGGGTCTGTGATCATTTCCTAAAGTTTACGTCTCGAGCCAAAACAACTTTCAAAATCATGTTCAAGTAATCCATTTCAAATACAAACTTAATTAATGAACGTCCAAATGGAAGAATAGTGAGATTATCGATGAATTTAACGTTTTCAAGAAGGAAAGAGTAATGGATAAGCACTCACAAACTAAGAAAAGCACAAATGTTTAATACATATACAACTTATAATTGTCCTGCAAAATAATTTATAAAATATGCTCAAGTGCTCATGGGTTTTCAAGGTTTAATTCATGCATTTATTCTCAATATTAAAGAATTTGAGGACTAAAGTTTAATAACCTGAAAGAAATAGAAAATGCATCATTGAATTAGCAATTAAATAGGGAAATTATTTACTTTATCATAGGAAATTAGGGTAAGAGGCCCAAGAAAGAGAAATGAAATATAAAAAACAATTTTTAAATTTTTTTTATTTTTTAATTTTTTAATTTTTTTTAATTTATATATATATATATATATATATATATATATATACTATTTTATAAAATTTAAGTAATGTATATAAGCATGGATCACAATAATGAGAAATAAATTGAGATGAATAATCACCCCCCCCCCCAAACTAGAAATGCACATTGTCCTCAATGTAATTAAAGTCACTGTGACAAATAGAGGGGTAGAAATAAATTACCCCAATTTGGAGCGATCTCCGAGGTAGTCAACGTGATCCACATCTACACTCAGAAACTAGGATCACCAGAGGATCCCCGCGCATTAGGATCGTGCGGCACGTAGGGGTTCTGTTAATGTGGGGCAGTTGCGCATCCCACCCTCGCTGAAATGTATACATGTCTCGTAGCATCGAGTGCACAATGTGGAAATATCGCTTGTAGTTGGCCTCAAATGCATCAAATCACTCCTCAAGCGATGTCAGATCGTAATGCTATTGTGGGCCCTGCTCGGCTGCTCTAATCTATGTCTCATCAGCGTCATCAGCTCCCTCTCTCCTCGGTCTCTTGCTACTGAGTTGTCCCTAAGTGCGGCGGGCCACCGTGTTGTAAATAGATTCGAGTGATGAGTGAAGTAAAAGGGAGGGAATATGTATGACATCGCTCCTTAGAATTCGCGTATATCTAATCCAAAAACATTTCGGGCAAATTAATGTCGCCCAAGTTGTTCACAAGAGTGTAGATGAATGCCGCGTGCTTATGGCGCACCTCCGACCTGTTGCTGGTGAACATAAAGGAGTGTACATTGATATAGTGTAGCGATCGAGGGTAAGTCCTCCATGAAAATCGCTCGGAATGCTTTCTTATCAATCCAAACCTCTCCGTGAAGCACACTATATATATGACTCACTTAAGTCTAAAATATAGGATCTTGTCTAGTTTGGAAATAGAGACAAAATTGTGTCATCCTAAGTCTAATCCTAAGCCTCCTGCCTCTTCATGATCTACATTAAATAATAATCAAGGCTGGAAAAGGTAGTAACCAACACAACTCACAACACCTAGGGCTGCATTTATTTGGCATTTTGTATGAGGGGTGTGTGTGTTCACATTTGCTTAAATATATTTTTTAATACTTTTAAAGAATTTTTAAACATTTAAAATCAATTTTTTAAACATTTAAAATCAAGTTTTAAATTTTTTTGGGCCATTTTATAATATCCTAAAGTTCTTAAAATTTTCCTTGGGTAGAATTCAAAAGAGGTCGAGACATATGGGGTAGAAAATGAAATTTTTAAGAGAACAAAAACACGTGTTTTTCATTCAATTTGATTTGTACACGTGTTGCCTTCTCAATGATCTGATTTGTGATTCTTTCCACTCATATACTTGAGAGTTAATCTGGCACGTTGGTTTGAATTCATCAATGGTTTGCATGCATTGTAACTCAATCCATGACTTACCTGTTTTAGCCAATCACAGAGAATTTAAATGCGGTGCATCTTGAACCGTTAGATTTACAACCGTTTGCTCGAGTTAATCTTGACCCTTGATTTGAATCCCATTTCCAAATCATTCCATCATCTAGTATGAATACGGACTGAGGCTCATTCATTTCTAACTTTTGGCAAGTCTGAGAGTTGCAAGAAAATAAGAGAGAGAGAGAGAGAGAGGAAAAATAAAAGAGAGAAGGAAAATCGCAAACCAAACTTTGGCAAAAATTTTCCAGAAATCTTTTGAGAGCTTGAGAGTTTTTACTTGTTCGTGGTTCAAAATCCTCTCTAGTTTACATCTCTTATCCAACACTATCACCAAGTCTGATCTCTTCTTATTTCTTTGACATTTGTAGATCTGTCTAAGTGATATAGTCACGATTTAGTAGTTAGGACTGATTTATTCATCAGAAATCATCTCTCTGTTGGTTTTTTAGTTTTAAAACGTTTTTATCAAAAAAAAGAAAATCCGAACATATCACCTTTTCTGTTTTCAAATTTTCTTGAAAAGCAAGACTTCAAAATTCTCACTACTAATGACGTTTATGCCTCCCAGATTATATTTCACACTTTGTGAATTAATTTAGTAAATAAATAAGAGTGAGACACATAGGATCTTGGCTCTTTTATTATAGCAAGATTATTTTCTAATTTGCCTTAAAAATAGAAGTCTATTTTCATGAAAAGTTGATTCAGAACTCTTTCATGTTATTTTAGATAAACTCTGTAATTTGTAGGAAATCGTCTATATAAGTGTGAGTAGGTTGAATGCATGTGTTTGGCACATCACATCACTACACTATCATACAACAACACTAAAGTTGTGTTGTTAAAGAAAGTTTTACCATCTGAGCCGATGTAAAGAAGGAGCTAAGGAGTAAAGCTTGGAGGACATTAAAGACAATAGTGAGAAGCAAGAAAAGTCGTAGAAAAAGCTAGGAGTGCTGGTATATTTTCTTTACTTAGGTTTAGGTCTAATTTGGTTGGTTAATACGTTGCTTGCTTGTACTCTAAACTTATTTTAGTGGAATTTTTGTTTTACTCCGTACACAGAGTCGTGGATGTTTCCCCTGTTTGATAGGGGTTTTACCACATTAAAATTATTTTCTCGTGTGAATGTTTTCTACTCTTTCCCTCTTATTTCCTTACTATTTCTTTACACTTGATATTACTGCTATTGATGTTTAAATATGTTTTTAACATTTAAGTTTCTAAGTAATTGAAATATCTCCTTCAAAAACAATTTCTTAACACATGTTGTATTTCATTGGTGTTATTAAAAGAGTTTCCTCAAGAAAACAATTTGGAACCTTATTAACTGTTTTAACTTTTGATTAAACGATTTAGTAAGGGATTTTCAGTTGGTGTCAGAGCGTGTTCTTATTTTTCAAAAAAACTGTTTAGAATCCTGTGCTTTTTGAAACTATTTTAGAAAAGATCTCATGGATGAGAAATTTGAGAGTCTTGGAAACTTAACCACACACCCCATCTTTGATGGGATAAATTTTCCTTACTAAAAGGTAACGATGATTGTGTTCATCCAAGGGTCTTTGGGATATGATGTATGGAACTGCATAGAATTAGGATATACTCATCCTGCAAAACCAATAGTAGAAGGCACCAAGAAAATAGTAAAAAAACTTCTCACTGAGTTTACCAAAGAGGAGAAATAGGCCTCCCTCTGTAATAATAAAGGCAAAACGTTATTATAATGTCTGCAAATGAGCATGAGTTTAAAAGAATCTCTTTATATACCACTTCCAAGGAAGAGAGGGACACGTTGGTCACAACCTATGAAGGTGACACACGTGTTAAGGCTGCCAACACTCAAATGCTCATTCAACAGTACAACACCTTAGTTATGACTGATACTGATACTTTCGATGATTTATTTATCAAATTAATTGATGTCATAACATAATTTCATGCTAATGATATAGTCTATAATAGAAGAGAAATTATCTCTAAAATCCCAAGATCCCTTCCACATAAATTTGATAAAAAAAGATATGCAATTGAGGAAATGGAAGACCCAAATCGTACCCGTGAAATCCTCAGTAGTAAATTAAGAACTATGGAAATGGAACTGGATTACAAGAGACAACTTCTTGGAAGTCATAAGAAAAATAGTATTCCTAATGTTATGTTGCAACCTAAAGTGATGCCTAATCTTGAAATCCAATCTTATGATGATCGTGACTTGGATGATTTGGATAACCAAATAGCCTTAATGTCTAAACATTTCAAGAAAATACTTAAGTTTAGAAATAATGTGGCTACGAAACAAGGAAAGGCTCCTTATTCAAATCAATCTAATAACAGACCTCATGATAGGATATTAGAGAAACACCAGAACAACATCAGACATGCCAAAGACCATACCAAGTCTGAATGATTTAGATGTGGTAAAATAGGATACATAACTATTAACTGTAGGGTCAATTTGAAAAATAAAAATAATGAGGCCAATTTGTGCAAGATTTGGGATAATTCAAGCGAATCAAATGATGATGAGACTGAATCATCTAACATACTTGATCCCTACATGTCCTTTTTCACAAAGATTGTATATTTTGATGATAATGCTGATGATAGTATACCTAGTAATGCTTTGACCATGCCTATTAATGTTTTATCTTCTTTATGTCAGAAGAATGCTTGTAATGGTTATACTGATAATAGTAGCTATACTTTCGTGCGTGTAAGTCAAAGGGATCATTTGAATGACGAACTGAACGGGTGTGTGAGTTTGAAAAATGAATCGGTGGGGGACAAACCACACACCACACTTAGTGAGTCCGATAATGATGATCTTCCAGACATCCATACATTGTACACTAAAACGCTTAAGAAGAGCACTAGACTATAAAGAACCATTAAGGAGTTAAGTGAAAAGATAGAATCTCTTAGTCTTGTTGTTAAACAAAATGCTGAAGACTACACTAATCAATGTCTTGCCCATGAAACTCAAACTAAGACTTTTTCTGGAAAAAATCAAAGATCTTTCCGAGGCTAATGAAATTATGTAAAATAAATACAAGGCCACGTTGTTGGAATTAGAACAATCAAAAGAACAGGCTTTAACAGTCTTCAAAAAGTTTGCAAATTTTGAAAATTTAATCTTGGCACAAAAATTGAAAATTTATAAACCATAAAGTTTTTGTCAGGAGGAAAAAGGCCAATGGAAACTTGTCCCGACTTTCAGGCTATAAAAACTGATTTTGATGAAAAAAAATAGAAAGGGAATGACATTTTGATAAGTGGTGAGTCTAAAGCTGATGTGGAATCTAAGACTAAATACGTCTTCCCCCGCCCCCATAAGTCAAGGAGAGTCCTCGTTTCAATCTGTCTATAGGAAATCTAATACTGAAGTTCTTCACTTAGACAAACCCATTTTTAAAGGTCTTAGAGATAATAAGAAACTACGAACCACCTTTACTGTCCTACTGTGATGTCTATGGACATTCACTTGAAACCAGTTTTCAAAAGCGTCTATACCAATCCATTTCGTACACTCCTCTGCATAGGAACTTTAACTATTCTAGACAAAGTAGGAATAACTACATTTTTTGAAGACAGCCTGATAAGAACTCTAACTATCGTAATAAGAAGAAAAGATCCAACCCTAAAAGAAAGTTCAAGAGGAAGGAACCTAGATTCATGACTAAACCAGATGCTCAAATAAAATTTCAAAAATCAATTTATTGCACAAAAATCTTTTAAAGAAAAATTTGATGCTCGCAAATTTTATTTTATTCGAGAAAATAAGCACAAACTTTTAAAAACTCGAGGAATTTGGGTTAGGAAAGATGATCTAATACCCCAAATAAAGTGCAATATTGTTATTAGTGCCTTAAAGGCTGAACAGACTTCATTTGGATGGTATTTGGATTCTGGTTGTTCTAAATATATGACCGGGGATGAGACTAAGCTAACCAACAAAACCAACTTCTTAGGAGGAAAAGTTTTGTTTGGGGATGGAGTCTCTGCCCATATCATAGGTAAAGGGAGACTCCAAGAAAAGGGTTTACCAACTCTTGAGGAAGTCCTATTAGTGAAGGGTATTAAAGAAAATTTACTAAGTATCTCGCAATTTTGTGACTCAAACCATACTGTCACATTATCAAAATCCATTTGTAAAATTTTGAATGAGAATGAAGACTGTATTGCTACACACCTTAGAACACCGGATAACTGTTATATAGAAAATGTAGTAAGTGAGATCTGTAATATAGTCAAGATGGAAGATAATGAAATCTAGCATAATAGGTTAGGTCACATAAATTATGATAGTCGTGGTAAGTTAAGCTCACAAGAAATAGTTAGAGGTTTGCCCCAAATTAAACCCATTTCCAACATTATATGTGGGCCCTATCAAGAAGGAAAGATAGTGAAAGCTCCTCATAAGAAAGTTAAACAAGTTATATCCACCAAACCTCTAGAATTCATTTATATGGACCTAATGGGTCCCTCTCGTACTATTAATCTTGTAGGAAGAGTTACATCTTAGTTATGGTTGAGAATTTTATTCGATTAACCTGGGTGGCCTTTTTAAAACAAAAATAAAAAAAAATTCGTAAGTTTTTGAATATTTTATTATGAATTGAAAATGAAAAGGACTCCCAAGTAAATAGAATTCGCAGTGATAGAGGAGGTGAGTTTATAGATTAGGAGTTATCGAATATTGTGACTACAGTGGTTACAAACACGAATTTAGTGCCCCTAAGATGCCCTAACAAAATGGGATAGGTGAGCATAAAAATCGTACTCTTCAGAAGATGGCTCATGTTATGATCTACACAAAGGATTTACCTAAAGACTTTTGGGTTGAAGTTGTTCGTACAACTTGTCATATCATAAATAGAGTCTACCTTAGGAAAGATACCAAATAGAAACCTTACGAACTTTGGTATGAGAAAAAGCCTAACCCGAAATATTTTAGGTACTTTGGTGGTGTTTGTTACATATGTAAGGACAAAGAAAATTTGTCCAAATTTGAAACCAGAGGTGATAAAGTAATTTTCTTAGGTTATTCTCCAAATATAAGAGCCTATCGTGTCTATAACCTTTGTACCAAAACTCTAATGGAATCCATTAATGTTGTAGTAAGTGACATCAATGCCGAGAATAAGAACATAGGACCAACCATTATTGATGAGTCAGAAAACCATTTTTACCACGACTCTTCAGAAATAGTTTAGTTTGTACCTAATGAGACCCCTGAGGTTCCAAATTGGATTTCTAAGGACCATCCCCTAGACAAAGCAGTCGGTAACCCTGATGAGACTGTTAGAATAAATTCCTAATTATGCAATGCAACTCATTTCGCATGCTTTGTATCTTTTATAAAACCAAAGAATGTGAATGAAGCATTAAATGATTCCTATTGGATATGTGATATGCAAGAGGAACTCCTTCAATTTAAAACTCATGGCGTATGGTATCTTGTTCCCAGACCAAAAAATAAGTGGGTTATTGGAACTATATCGATTTTTAAAAATAAATGTAAGGCCCTAAAACACGATTAGTAAGGTTAATTATACGATTAAGTATAAGTTATGAGTTATAAGTTACAAATTGGTTATGTGGTTAAATGCATCATGAAAATATGTTTCTAAATGCATCATTATATTTATAAAAAGTAAGCTAGAGTGTTCGTGCGAAAGTGGCGATGTTTGGTCGCCTAGTGTGAAAGTTATGAAATTTTGAGTAAATAATTACTCTTCTGTTCGAGCCCAAATTAAGTGTACTAGTTTTATGATTTTGGGAAAACACAAAACATGAAAGTCGTATATGTTTAAGTTATATACTTATAGACACAAAGTGAGAGTAAATCGGGGCCCGAAATAGTGAGTTATGGTGATTTTACGAGGCAGGACAAATCTGTCATTAACGGAATTGTCCTATTGGACCCCTTGCCCAACGAATCGCGTAATACCACCTTAAAGTGGGCACATAGCCACGTTTTTAAGCTTATAAGGCAGAACTTATCATCTTTTTCATTTCCTATTACAAGCTTGAGAAAAATATGCTTATGGAGAGAGAAAAGCAAAGTTAAGGAAGAATTTCTTTGAAAATTCACCATAAATCGAGGGATTCTCGTGAGGTAATTACATCTTTATTAAAGTTTGTCACATGGATGAGTTATATACTTGGAATGTTTTTATTTCTGATTTGGTTATATATTCTAATGATACCCATATTGCTGAATTGTGTTGGAACAAGGATGGGTTAAGAACATAAGTTAGAACCAGAACTAGGATCATAAATGCATACTTTAAAGTCCTAAATTTATATCATCTTTTCGTAAAGCATTTTGATTTAGAAAAATTCATGATTATGATGTATATTTCTGCTAAAACATGTTTATTATATGTTTCCATGAATTATACTCAAGGTCAAGGTTATGTATGCTTAAAAATGTTAAGTTATGCCTTAATGTTGTATTTTGACCTAGTTATGCTAAAAATGGCATAAATCATGGAATACTTATTGGAATTGAGTGATTCAAGTTGGAGAGTAAAATAACTCATACATGTATAACATATCCGAAAATTGGGTTAAAATACCAAGGAATGAACCCTCGGTGATAGTTTGAAGTCTTGGTTTAAAATCTGCCCTAAAGGTGCAAGAATGCATACCAAGTGTTTGGCGTTTTGCTCGACATTGAAAATGAGCCCTAGAAATTATGAAACATTAAATTTGTATTATTCAATGTGTTTACTGATATTGGGTGGAATATCATGAAAAGTTATGTTGTACAAAAATTATGAGAATTCGAGGAAATTGAAGTTGTGTTGTTGTTTTTCTTGAGAAACGATTTGGAAAAGGCTGTAATAAAATGGGCATAACTTTGTCTAGCAAATTCGTAATTTAATTCTGTAAATTGTGTTAGAACCCTAATTAATTCGGTGTTATACAAATGTGAAGTGTCATATGTAATTCCTCCTTAGTTATTTCTGATTGACCAAATTATGTGATGTGTTACTAGGTTTGATGTTGTATTCAAATACTAACGACATTGACTTGTTAGGTGGGGAAGCATCTAATACTACCATACCAAGGAAGTAGTTGGTATTAATCTTAGCACAAAATCCAAGGTGAGTGACCTTCCTTATGAAATATAAATGCTTATAATTTCATATGGAAATGTGTAGTTAAACACATGTGTGGAAATATTTATGGGAGTGATGTTGTATTTATGAAACATATGCATATGATTAAAAATGTTAAGCGATGTTATATAATGATATGGACTAGTGAGTCCTTTATCTAATGTTAAGGACTGTGGTGGGTCCTACGGGATGTGGTGGTCCTGTTAATTCAACTTAAAGGTTTGTGTGCTCGGGCCTAATAAAGGGGTGTGGTGGTCCCTAATAACTATGGTGGGTTAATTGGACTGTGGCGGGTCCAGGCTTGCGAGAGTTTCACAATTCTTGCTGGGTTATAGCATTAAAACAAAATAAAAATGGTTATTCAAATTGTTTATATGTGTGGTATGTGGTCATTCACTAAGCCTTTATAGCTTACACTCCTATAATGTTTTGTTTCAGGTATGCTTATAATTTGGAGTTCACTGCCAAGTTATGACCTTAAAACGGGGGAGTGACGGATATTTAGTATGGTATGAATATCAGGATTTCTTTTGTGTAATTATTAAACTAAGGATCTTGGTTATGTAAAGTTATGTAGTACTTATTAGTTATAAGTAAAGGCAGTTATGTTTTCATCTACACATACCTTTGGAAAAAAAAATCTTATGATATTTTCCTTAGAGATTTAAATTAAAGCATTGTTTAAGCCAATTTATCTCTAATTAAAAAGGATGAGTTTAACAAAATTAAGTCGGGGCATGACAACTTGGTATCAGAGCGTGGTCATTAGGTTCTGGATAGGGTGTGGGGTCTAGATTGGCAGTGGACACTAGAAAGTGAGTTTGTTATGCACCTGGATTTGACTAACAATGTTAATATTAAATTGTTGCTATTGTATTTTGTTTAAGTGAATTATAATGCAGTGAATGATGGATCCACATGAGCCACATGATGGAACGGAGGTTGAGGCATATTATGTTCCTAATAGTCAGCAAGGACATAGACATATTCAAGTGGAGGAACCAGAGGTGCAACAACAACCTATTGATGACGTGGGAAGAATATTGCGTGCTGTGGCACAACTTATGGAACAAGCAAGAGGTGGAGAACATGGTGGGGATAGGGACAAATTACATGAGGGGTTCATGAAGTTAAATCCGCCTGCATTTACTGGGACTACGGATCCGTTAATGGCAGAGGGGTGGATTCGAAAAATGGAAACAATATTCAAGGTGATGGAAGTGCGAGATGAACAAAAGGTTTTGTTAGCAACCTTTAGATTGGAGAATGATGCAAAGTTATGGTGGGATTCTACAGAGAGGTTACTTACTATGATTGGGGGAGTAGTGCCAGCAAATCCTCCACCAATT
The DNA here is from genome assembly GCA_949130495.1 of Sambucus nigra. Taxonomy (NCBI): domain Eukaryota; kingdom Viridiplantae; phylum Streptophyta; class Magnoliopsida; order Dipsacales; family Adoxaceae; genus Sambucus; species Sambucus nigra. The sequence continues at coordinate 85,912,312 of OX422209.1, read as the reverse complement.
ACATGGGAGAGGTTTGTGAAGGTGTTCTTTGAAAAATATTTCCCAAGGCTTTATAGGAAAGAGAAAGAGGAAGAATTTATCGCGTTGAAACAAGGGAACCGAACAGTGGCAGATTATGAAGCTTTATTTATATCCTTATCAAGATTTTCACCTGACTTGGTGAGGACGGAAGAAAGTAAATGTGATCGGTTTCAAACCGGGCTGAGTGTAGAGATAAAAAGCATGGTTGCTAATATGAAGATCATAGATTATGTGGACTTGGTTGATAGGGCCATGGTGTCAGAAAATTCAATGAAAGAAATGCAAGTTGAACACTCGAAGAAAGCTAGACATGATGTTATAAGATCATATGGATGGGAGACGGGAAGCTCAACTCACAGTGTAGCACGAGGAGTACCTAAGGGACAAGAATTTAAAAATAATAAAAGTGCACGTGGAAGATTTCAAGCTCGAGGTGGAAGGACTGGGATGAATCGGTCAGAAAATGCATCTGTGTTGGTGTCGAGGGCTATATTTTGTTATAGATGTGGTGGTCAAGGGCACATGTCTTGAGAGTGTACAATAGCTGAGACGACACCTTTGTGTTTCCATTGTCATCAACCGGGGCACTTACGAAAGAATTGTCCAGTGATGGGAGCTACAACATCAGTTGGGTGTGTGGCAGTAGGAGGTAGGAGTTCTACACAGAATGTACCCAGGGGAGGTAGAGGAGGTATATCGCAAAGTCAAGGGCAAGGCAGAGTGTTTGCACTGACGCAACAAGATGCACAAGCTATGCCTAACGTAGTGACGGGTACACTTCCTATTAGTGATAAAGATGCTTATGTGTTGATAGATCCTGGTTCTACACATTCTTTTGTGTCTTTTCTTTATCTGTTGCATCTTAATAAACCATTATCATCATTAGATTTTGGTTTAGCTATTGTTATTCCAGTAGGGGGGTTGGTTTTTATTGAGAGGGTATATAGGGAGTGTGTGGTGCGAGTGGGTGAAAAAGAATTACTAGTTGACTTATTACCTCTCGATATGCGCGACTTTGATGTAATACTGGTTATGGATTGGTTAGCTTCATATCATGTATGTTTGGATTGTTTTAAAAAGGAGGTAGTGTTTCAATTACCGGGTGAACCTGAATTTAAATTTATTGGGGAACGAAATGTCACTCCAACTTGTTTGATTTCTGCTACAAAATGTTATGAACTGCTAAGGAAAGGATGTGAGGGTTATCTTGCCCATGTGGTGGACATACGACAAGAGGCTGGAAAATTATCAGATATACCAGTAGTTAATGAGTTTGCAGATATCTTCCCAAAAGAACTCCCAGGGTTAGCACCAGATCGTGAGGTAGAATTTGCGATTGAGTTGGTACCAGGCACCGCACCGATATCTATTGCACCATATCGCATGGCACCTGCAGAATTAAAGGAGCTAAAAATACAGTTGCAAGATTTGTTAGATCGTGGTTTTATAAGGCCTAGTGTATCACCGTGGGGAGCCCCAGTATTTTTTGTGAAGAAGAAAGATGGAACCATGAGGCTGTGCATCGATTATCGTCAATTGAATAAGGTGACTATCCGTAATAAATACCCACTACCCCGCATTGATGATTTGTTCGATCAGTTGCAAGGAGCCAAGGTGTTTTCTAAGATCGATCTCAGATCCGGATATCATCAATTGAAAGTAAGAGATTGTGACATTTCTAAAACTGCTTTTCGTTCCAGGTATGGACATTATGAATTTCTTGTCATGCCATTTGGGTTAACAAATGCACCGGCCGTATTCATGGATTTGATGAACCGTATATTTCACCCATACATGGATTCTTTTGTTATTGTCTTCATCGATGATATTTTGATATATTCTCGTAGTAGGGATGAGCATGAATGCCACCTGCGTATTATTTTACAGACCTTGCGAGAGAAGCAATTGTATGCTAAATTTTCTAAATGTGAATTTTGGCTAGACAAGGTAGTATTTTTGGGGCATGTTATTTTTGCTGATGGTATTTGTGTAGATCCCAAGAAGGTTGAAGCAGTAATGAATTGGGAAAGACCAACTAGTATGACAGAGGTGCGTAGCTTTTTGGGATTGGCGGGCTATTACAGGAGGTTTATACCGGGGTTTTCTTCTATTGCGTTGCCATTAACTAAGCTTACCAGAAAGGAGAACAAGTTTGTGTGGAGTGGCGATTGTGATAAAAGCTTTGAAAATTTAAAGGGTAAGTTGACATCAGCTCCAGTATTGACTATCCCAACGGGTACAGAAGGTTTAGTTATTTATAGTGATGCCTCGTATCAAGGACTCGGTTGTGTGTTAATGCAGCATGGAAAGGTAATTGCTTTTTCTTCTCGACAGTTAAAGATACATGAACGCAACTACCCTACACACGATCTTGAGTTGGCTACAGTAGTTTTTGCTTTAAAAATATGGAGACACTACTTATATGGTGTTAGTTGTGAAATTTTTACTGACCATCAAAGCTTAAAATACTTGTTTACACAAAAAGACTTGAACTTGAGGCAAAGAAGGTGGATGGAACTTATAAAAGATTATGATTGCACGATACATCACCATCCGGGTAAAGCTAATGTTGTTGCTGATGCTTTGAGTAGAAAATCTCTAGGCATATTATCTTGTATTTATTGTATTCGAGTTGACCTGCTGAGAGAGTTAGCTTTAATGGGGGTGGAATTAGCTTTGAATGAGTCTTATGGAATAGTGGCACATTTAAATGTTAGACCCACATTGATAGACTGGATAAAACAAGCACAGGAAGGAGATACAGAATTGGAGAAAGTTAGAGATAATATGAAAAAGGGTAAAGCAAATAAATTTTCTATTCAGGACAATGACATTGTTATGTACGGAAACCGTTTATGTGTACCTAACGTGCCTGATTTAAGAAGAACGATTTTAGAGGAAGCCCATTGTTCTTTATATGCTATGCATCCAGGGAGCACGAAACTGTATAGAGACTTGAAACAATGTTATTGGTGGCCGGGAATGAAACACGACATTGCAAATTTTGTTGCTAGATGTCTAGTTTTTCAACAGGTGAAGGTGGAGCATCAGAAGCCAAGTGGTTTACTACAGCCCTTACCTATTCCTGAGTGGAAATGGGAGCATGTTACTACAGATTTTGTTATAGGTTTACCAAAATCATCACGAGGGTTTGATTCTATTTGGATTGTCGTTGATAGGTTGACTAAGTCTGCACATTTTCTTCCTGTTAAAACTACTTACTCCATGGATAGATATGCCAAATTATATGTGGATGAGATTATCAGATTGCATGGTGCACCTGTTTCTATTATTTCTGATCGAGATCCTAAGTTAACTTCTCACTTTTGGCCTAGTTTACAAGAAGCTTTGGGGACTAAATTGAAATTTAGTACAGCTTTTCATCCCCAAACTGATGGGCGGTCAGAAAGAACGATCCAAACACTTGAATACATGTTACGAATATGTGTGTTGGAGTTCAAGGGGAGTTGGGATGAACACTTGACACTAATAGAGTTTGCTTATAATAATAGCTATCATTCGAGTATTGAGATGGCTCCTTATGAAGCTTTGTATGGGAGAAAATGCAGAACTCCAGTGTGTTGGACTGAAGTAGGAGAACAAAAACTACTTGGGACAGAAATCGTACAGTAGACTACTGAAAAGATAAATCTTATCCATAATCACTTGAAGGTGGCGCAAAGCAGACAGAAAAGTTATGCAGACAATCGAAGGAAAGAATTGAAATTTGAGGAAGGTGATCGAGTATTCCTACGTGTTTCTCCTTGGAGAGGGGTTATGAGATTCGGGAAGAAGGGAAAGTTAAGTCCCAGGTACATTGGCCCTTATGAGATAGTGAAACGGGTTGGAGCTGTAGCTTATAAATTGGCGTTACCACCAGAATTTTCTCGGATACACGATGTTTTTCATATATCCATGTTGCGTAAGTATGTGTCTGATCCTTCACATGTGTTTACTTCACAACCGATAGAGCTTCAAGATGACCTAACCTACGTGGAGGAACCAACCGTTATTGTAGATCGAAAGGAGCAAGTGTTACGTAGTAAAAACATTTCACTAGTTAAGGTGATGTGGAGAAGTCAGAATGTGGAGTATGCCACCTGGGAAGGGGAGGATAACATGAAGAAGCAGTATCCTCATTTGTTTGGTAAGTTTCTTATGCGTTAAATTTCGAGGACGAAATTTTTATAAGAGGGGTAGAATTGTAAGGCCCTAAAACACGATTAGTAAGGTTAATTATACGATTAAGTATAAGTTATGAGTTATAAGTTATAAATTGGTTATGTGGTTAAATGCATCATGAAAATATGTTTCTAAATGCATCATTATATTTATAAAAAGTAAGCTAGAGTGTTCTTGCGAAAGTGGCGATGTTTGGTCGCCTAGTGTGAAAGTTATGAAATTTTGAGTAAATAATTACTATTCTGTTCGAGCCCAAATTAAGTGTACTAGTTTTATGATTTTGGGAAAACACAAAACATGAAAGTTGTATATGTTTAAGTTATATACTTATAGACACAAAGTGAGAGTAAATCGGGGCCCGAAATAGTGAGTTATGGTGATTTTACGAGGCAGGACAAATCTGTCATTAACGGAATTGTCCTATTGGACCCCTTGCCCAACGAATCGCGTAATACCACCTTAAAGTGGGAACATAGCCACTTTTTTAAGCTTATAAGGCATAACTTATCATCTTTTTCATTTCCTATTACAAGCTTGAGAAAAATATGCTTATGGAGAGAGAAAAACAAAGTTAAGGAAGAATTTCTTTGAAAATTCATCATAAATCGAGGGATTCTCGTGAGGTAATTACATCTTTATTAAAGTTTGTCACATGGATGAGTTATATACTTGGAATGTTTTTATTTCTGATTTGGTTATATATTCTAATGATACCCATATTGCTGAATTGTGTTGGAACAAGGATGGGTTAAGAACATAAGTTAGAACCAGAACTAGGATCGTAAATGCATACTTTAAAGTCCTAAATTTATATCATCTTTTCGTAAAGCATTTTGATTTAGAAAAATTCATGATTATGATGTATATTTCTGCTAAAACATGTTTATTATATGTTTCCATGAATTATACTCAAGGTCAAGGTTATGTATGCTTAAAAATGTTAAGTTATGCCTTAATGTTGTATTTTGACCTAGTTATGCTAAAAATGGCATAAATCATGGAATACTTATTGGAATTGAGTGATTCAAGTTGGAGAGTAAAATAACTCATACATGTATAACATATCCGAAAATTGGGTTAAAATACCAAGGAATGAATCCTCGGTGATAGTTTGAAGTCTTGGTTTAAAATCTGCCCTAAAGGTGCAAGAATGCATACCAAGTGTTTGGCGTTTTGCTCGACATTGAAAATGAGCCCTAGAAATTATGAAACATTAAATTTGTATTATTAAATGTGTTTACTGATATTGGTTGGAATATCATGAAAAGTTATGTTGTACAAAAATTATGAGAATTCCAGGAAGTTGAAGTTGTGTTGTTGTCTTTCTTGAGAAACGATTTGGAAAAGGCTGTAATAAAATGGGCATAACTTTGTCTAGCAAATTCGCAATTTAATTCTGTAAATTGTGTTAGAACCCTAATTAATTTGGTGTTATACAAATGTGAAGTGTCATATGTAATTCCTCCTTAGTTATTTCTGATTGACCAAATTATGTGATGTGTTACTGGGTTTGATGTTAATCGGTGTATTCAAATACTAACGACATTGACTTGTTAGGTGGGGAAGCAGCTAATACTACCATACCAAGGAAGTAGTTGGTATTAATCTTAGCACAAAATCCAAGGTGAGAGACCTTCCTTATGAAATATAAATGCTTATAATTTCATATGGAAATGTGTAGTTAAACACATGTGTGAAAATATTTATGGGAGTGATGTTGTATTTATGAAACATATGCATATGATTAAAAATGTTAAGCGATGTTATATAATGATATGGATTAGTGAGTCCTTTATCTAATGTTAAGGACTGTGGTGGGTCCTACGGGATGTGGTTGTCCTGTTAATTCAACTTAAAGGTTTGTGTGCTCGGGCCTAATAAAGGGGTGTGGTGGTCCCTAATAACTGTGGTGGGTTAATTGGACTGTGGCGGGTCCAGGCTTGCGAGAGTTTCACAATTCCTGTTGGGTTATAGCATTAAAACAAAATAAAAATGGTTATTCAAATTGGTTATATGTGTGGTATGTGGTCATTCACTAAGCCTTTATAGCTTACACTCCTATAATGTTTTGTTTCAGGTATGCTTATAATTTGGAGTTCACTGCCAAGTTAGGACCTTAAAACGGGGGAGTGACGGATATTTAGTATGGTTTGAATATCAGGATTTCTTTTGTGTAATTATTAAACTAAGGATCTTGGTTATGTAAAGTTATGTAGTACTTATTAGTTATAAGTAAAGGCAGTTATGTTTTCATCTACACATACCTTTGGAAAAAAAAATCTTATGCTATTTTCCTTAGAGATTTAAATTAAAGCATTGTTTAAGCCAATTTATCTCTAATTAAAAAGGATGAGTTTAACAAAATTAAGTCGGGGCGCGACAATAAATCTGATGAAACAGGGATGGTAGTTAGAAACAAAGCCAGACTTATATCCCAGGGTTATTCACAAATTGAAGGATTAGGCTTCGAATAAACCTTTTCCCTTGTAACAAGTCTCGAATATGTTCGTCTTCTTATAGCTATTGTGTGTCTCTTAAAATTCACTTTATATCAAATCAATGTGAAGTCTGCGTTCCTTGAATGTATCTTAATCGAGGAGACCTATGTGTAATAGCCTAAATGGTTCATTGACCCTCACCATCCTAATCATGTCTATCGACTGAAAAAGGTGTTATATGACCTAAAATAAGAACCTCGTTCTTGGTATGAGAGATTGTCTATGTTTCTTCTAAATAAAGATTTTGGGAGATGTGGAAATGACCGAACTCTATTTTCAAACATTTTGACAAAAATGTCATTATAGCCCAAGTATATGTAGATGATATAATCTTTGGATCTACTTCCTTGACTGAGGTTCAAAACTTCTCCAAAGTTATGTATGGAGAATTTTAAATGTCTCTAATGGGGGAGTTACAATTCTTTTTAGTACTTTAGGTCAAACAGAACTCAGAAGGTTTATTCATATCAGAATCCAAATACGCACTAGAGATAGTAAAGAAAATCGTCTTAGAAAATGCAAAAGATGCTAGGACACCCATGAGTACTTTAGTAAAATTATTTAAAGATGAACATGGGAAATTCATCGATCCCACACTCTACCGTAGTATGATAGGAAGTCTACTATACCTAACTGGCTCACGACCTGACATTGTGTATTCTGTTTGTGTACGTGCTAGATATCAAAATACCCCTAAAGAGAGTCATTTAATGTGCATTAAGAGAATAATAAAATATATAAAAGGACTTTGATACACAAATGACATATCTAGTACGATAATAGGTTATACTGACGCTAATTGGGTTGGGTGTTCCGATGATAGTAAAAGTACGTCAGGAGAATGTTATTACATTGGTAATAATTTGGTAGGCTAGAATAGTAAGAAACAAAATTGCACTTCCTTATCCACAACTGAATCTAAATATATAGTCGCAAGAAGTTATTATGCTCAACTTCTATGGATAAAATAAATGATGAGTGATTATGGGATCAACGAAGAGAAATTATATCTCTATTGTAATAATCAGTCTGCGATTAATATTTCCAAAAATCCTGTTCAACACTCACGTACTAAACACATTAAAATTAGACATCATTTTATACGCAAGTTAGTCGAATCTAAGGAACTGGAAATTAAGTATTTACCTACTGATCTTCAATTAGCAGATTTATTCACAAAACCTTTGGATTACACCCGTTTTGAATCCTTAAGGAAGTCTATAGGAATGGTTATGGTAGAATCGAATATCATCACATGTATCTATATCGTTCGATTATTTACATGCTAATAATTAATCTCTGAGGATATAAGGCATGGTTGTTAAATAAATGACAAAGAACACCTCTTATATCTATTTAATGTAGGAGATTAATGTATTTTCCCGTTGTATAACTTTGGGATGTTATGCATATTTCAGATATACATTTTCTGTGATCTTTCCCTTTGTCCATTTGAGAAAAAATAGGGGAGAAATATTTGAGTGCATCTTGGACTAAAAAGTTTGATCTTAGCTATTTTATTTCATAAATAAATACCATTTTGTGCAGCAAAGATATTATTAGGGTATTGGTCTATAAATTAGTTGAGTTATGTATTTTTTATTTCTAGGATAGGGTAGATAGAATTTTGTATAGGATTAAGGCTTTCTATTTTTTTATATCCCCATGAGTTCTATATGACTCAAAGGAGATTTTGTCTCATATTTCCAAAGTGGGGGATTGAATCACACTATATAATAACTCACTTGAGTCTAAATTATAGGAGCTTGTCTAGTTTGGAAATAGTGTCATCCTAATCTAACCCTAAGCCTCATGCCTCTTCATGATCTACATCAAAGAATAATCAAGGCTAGAAAAGGTAGTAACTGACACAACTCACAACACCTAGGCCTACATTTATTTGGCATTTTGTATGAGTTGTGTGTGTTCACATTGGCTTAAAAATATTTTTAAAGAATTTTTAGGAATTTTTAAACATTTAAAATCTATTTTTTAAAAATTTAAAATTAGGTTTTAACATTATTTGGGCCATTTTATAATATCCTAAAGTTCCCAAAATTTGCCTTGGGTAGAATTCGAAAGCTGCAGAGACATTTAGGGGTAGAAAATGATATTTTTAAAAGAACAAAAACACGCATTTTTCATTCAATCTGATTCATACACGTGTTGCCCTCTCAACGATTTGATTTGTTTTTCTTTCCACGCATACTTGAGAGTTAATCTGGAACGTTGGTTTGAATTCGTCAATGGTCTCCATGTGTTGTAACTCAATCCATGACTTACTTGTTTTAGCCAATCACAGCGAGTTTAAATGCAGTGCATCTCGAAACGTTAGATTTATAACTGTTTGCTCGAGTTAATCTTGACCCTTAATTTGGATCCCATTTCCATATCCTTCCATTGTCCACTATAAATAAGGACTGAGGGTCATTCGTTTCTAACTTTTGGCCAGTCTGGGAGTTGGGAGAAAATAAGAGAGAGAAAAGAGAGGGAAAAAAAGACAAAAAGAAAATCGCAACCAAACTCTGCCCAAATTTTTCCAGAAATATTTTGAGAGTTTTTACTCGTTCGTGGTTCAAAATCCTCTCTAGTTTACATCTCTTGGCCCACACTATCACCAAGTCTAATCTCTACTCATATATTTGAGATTTGTAGATCTAACTAAGTGATATAGTCACGATTTACTAGTTAGGACTGATTTCTTCATTAAAAATCATCTCTCTATTGGGTTTTTAGTTTTAAAAAGTTTTTATCAATTTTTTCCCAACATATCTCCTTTTCTGTTTTCAAGTTTTCTTGGAAAACAAGACTTCAAAATTTTCAGATGTAAACACGTTTATATCTCCCGGTTTATATTTCACACTTCGTGAAATAATTTTGTAAATAAATAAGAGTGAAATATATAGGATCTTGGCTCCTTTATTATAGCGAGATTATTTTATGATCTGCCTTAAATAGAGAAGTCTATTTTCAAGAAAATTTGATTCAGAACTATTGCATGTCATTTTAGATAACTCTGTAATTTGTAGGAAATCATTTTTATAAGTGTGAGTGAGTTACATGCATGCGTTAGGCACATTGTATCACTACACTATCACACAACAACACTAAAGTTTTGTTGGTAAAGAGATTTTTACCATGTGAGTGGAGGTAAAGAAGGAGCTAAGGATTAAAGCTTGGAGGAAGTTAAAGATAACAATGAGAAGCCAGTAAAGTCAGAGAAAAAGCTAGGAGTGATGGTATAATTTCTTGACTTAGGTTTCGGATGATTTGGTTGGATAATACATTGCTTGCTTATACTCTAAACTCATTCTAGTGGAATTTTTATTTTACTCCGAAGAGGGAGTCGTGGATGTTTCCCCAGTTTGATAGGGTTCGGCCACATTAAAATTTTTGTCTCGTATGAATGTTTTTCACTCTTCCCCTATTCTTGCCTTACCATTTCTTTACACTTCATATTACTGCTATTGATATTTAAATATTTTTTAAACATTTGAGTATCTAAGTAACTAAAATATCTTGTGCAAAAACATTTTCTTAACACATCTTGTGTTTTATTGGTGTTATTAAAAGTGTTTCCTCAAGAAAACAATTCGGACCCTTATTAACTGTTTAAACATTTGATTAAACGATTTAGTAAGGGATTTTCACTCTGGGTCCCATCACTTGGATCAATGTGTCAAGACCAAAAATATTCTCGTCCCCAAAATGTATCGACAGCCCAGGGTCTGAAATTTCACCAATATACTTCGCTAAGTCTGAGCGGCTGAAAATAATCCTCACCCCTAATCGTAGCCTTGTCTGATGTTTGCCTCCCTTTAAACACCACGAACGTCACATAAAAGATATGCACCAACTCTTCATTGATGAGACCATTCGTGGTAATGAAATGCTCCTAATTTTTGCGACGCGAGATGACTCACTCCTCTTCCAGCACATGATCAAGGTTCCACACATAATGGTAGGCCAACGGCCTCTGACGAGTCTTAAATTAGGCATGAAACCATTTCTTTTCCTTTAACAACGGAATCTCTCAAAACACCGGGAAAGCACACACTTGGTCGAATCGTACTTTTTAATTATGGCCATTTCAACCTACAAGACAATAATTAGGCAAGACAAAAAAAATTATAAAGCGCATGTGGCCATCCCCGATCCCCGCCGTGGATGGAGAAAGGATCCTTTGGGTCCCGCGCGTCCCCTCTCGGGAGAGCGCTTCGACCGGCGTCGATTTGTGAGGTGTGAAAATGTAGAGAGATTTAGAGTCGCCAGTCTATTTTAATCAAAATAGACAAAAGCAAAAGGGGAAGCCACCCCGAAAGATGGCATCCAAAGACATACTGGTGCGTGCGAAACAAAAATGATCCGAGAAGGGTTCGGAGGCTTAGTTAAGAAATGGGAAGGTGTTAGGCACCCATTCCGCCCTTTCGGTCTCTCATGGATATTTGCTATTTTCCTTTATATTTCCCCCCGTGATATGTGTGCATGTGTATATATATAATGGAGGTAGGAATCCTCGACTTGTATCATGGAAGAGATAAAGCGAGTCATCCGTAGGAAAGTGAGATTAATGTAAAAAATAGGATTTGCGCGATTACCCTTGCGTTGATCGTTATAAGGGAACGATAACGCGTGTGGAATAATACGCCACTAAGAACGAATATATAGAATATAATAGAAAATGAGAAAAAGAGAAGATATAAAATGAGAGAAAAAGTGAGAAAAGGACTCGAGTCTCGGGTTTTACCCCGAGATGCCTACGTAGCCTATAAAGGCATCAAAGTCCACGTAGTTCTCATACAAAACGAGGGGTGGGGTTTATCCCATAAATCCAAATGGAGAAATCTCTTATTTGTAAGTGTGTGTATGTGTGTGTAGAAAAAGTGTTTTAGTTGTGAGAAAAGTGTGGGAAAAGGGTGAGAATCCCTATTTGGAATTTATGAGCAAACCCTCTTTTTCTTGTTTTTTGGGTTTTATTTATATGAAAATAGGATATGTGCAATAATATTAGATAAAAAGTATTTTAGGATATGTGAAATAAGATAATAAAAGCGCTTAAGTAATAAAACAAGTTATTGAAAATTTAAGAGAATTTAGGAGAGAGTTTGAGAAAGATGGACCTTCTTGGAGACTTTGAGCTTGATTTTGAATGTTGAAAAGCAGCCCTTGCACTTGGCTGATGATGGAGAGTGGTTAATTCATCAAGTTTGATGAAGGGGATGATGAAAAATGGGAGTAAAAGGAGGATTTGGAAGTTGAAATCATGGTGCCTTAGAGAGAGGTTTCTAGGATTCGTTGAGAGTGGTTTGCTTCTGATCTAAGCTCCCATGAAAATGAGACCAAGGCCTCATTTTATAGGCTCAGGGGTCTGCCGATCGACATTGCCATGGCACTACCTATCGGCAGGTGCCGATAGGCAGGGTTTGGGACCTGCCATTTGGCAGTGCGCTTCAGGATTTTTTGGAAAATTTGCCGCCGAGGGCAAATTGTTGGTCAGAATCGCGCACGGGTCATACCGTTGGAAAGTTATTTCAGAGACCTTCGAAAGTACTTGGATCGCTCCCGAGTTTGGGAGATGAATTTGGGTCAAATGTGGCTCGGAAGTTTTTTTCGGTCCGTTGGACGGGGAATCGTTCGGACGCAAACGGATCGTTCGTCCGCATGGTAAGTCTGAATTGTGCATGGGGTAGACCGTTAGAAAGGTTAGGAGATGTACTTCGACATTCCAAAGAGTTTGACCCGGTTCAGGGAGTTGACTTTGGTCAACCGGGCCCGAGAAGCCTTCGGTGACCTCTCGAAGTCAAACGGATCGTTCGTCCGCAGGGAAAGTCAGAATCGTGCACAGGATGGACCGTTGGAAAGGGTTTTCAGTTCCCTTCGAAGATTCATTTAGCCTTGGTTGAGCTGACGAGTTGACTTAGGTCAAACATAGCCCGGGAGCGCCCGGTGGCCTTTAGGTCGGGTTTCGAACGCAAACGAATCGTTCGTCCGCATGGTAAGTCAGAATCGCGTACGGGGTGGACCGTTGGAAAGGGTATTCAGTGCCCTTAGAAGATTCATTGAGTCTCGGTCGATATGAAGAGTTTGACTTTTGGGTCAAATTGAGCTCGGGAGTGTCCGATGGCTTTCAGGTAAGTACTCGGGACGTTACGAGGGTTCACAGTGATGAGTGGAGGTACTAGGGACCTAAGGAGAGTTAGGGGGTAACAGAATGAGGTGTCTATAGAGCCCTTTGATCGGTGAGTTTGGAATAAATAATAGCCGTCGATTAGACACCGCATGATGCTTCTGAGAGAGTGTGACCAATTTAGAGGATCGAGGCCGATTGTGAGGACCTAAGGAGTGTGCTGTGGATGACCAAATCAGAGGGTCGAGGTCGATTTCGAGGACCTAAGAAGCGAGGGTGACCAATTCAGAGGGTCTAGGTCAGTTCTGAGGACCTAAGTACCGAGGGTGACCAATTCATAGGGTGGAGGTCAGTTCTGAGGACCTAAGAGTGGTGACGACCGAGGACCGAGGTCAATTCCGACCTAACTCAGGTGACGATCCAAGATCGGGTTCAATTCTGACCCAATAGTGGTGACGACCGAGGACCGAGGCCAATTCTGACCTAACTCAGGTGACGATCCAAGACCGGGGCTAATTTTGATCCAAGAGTGGTGAAGACCGAGGACCAAGGTCAATTCTAACCTAACTCAGGTGACGATCCAAGACCGGGGCCAATTCTGACCCAAGAGTGTTGACGAGGATCGAGGCCAATTCTGACCTAACTCAGGTGATGATCCAAGACCGGGGCTAATTTTAACCCAAGAGTGGTGACGACCGAGTCAATTCTGACCGAACTCAGGTGATGATCCAAGACCGGGGCCAATTATGACCCAAGAGTGGTGACGATCAAGGACCAAGGCCAATTCTGACCTAACTCAGGTGACGATCCAAGACCGGGGCCAATTCTGACCCAAGAGTGGTGACGACCGAGGACCGAGGCCAATTCTGACCTAACTCAGGTGATGATCCAAGACCGGGGCCTATTCTGACCCAAGAGTGGTGACGACCGAGGACTGAGGTCAATTCTGACCTAACTCAGGTCACGATCCATGACCGGGGTCAATTCTGACCCAAAAGTGGTGACGACCGAGGACCGAGGCCAATTCTGATCTAACTCAGGTGACGATCTAAGACCGGGGCCAATTCTAACCCAAGAGTGGTGATGACCGAGGACCGAGGTCAATTCGAACCTAACTCAGGTGACGATCCAAGACCGAGGCCAATTTTGACCCAAGAGTGGTGACGAGGACCGAGGCCAATTTTGACCTAACTCAGGTGACGATCCAAGACCGGGGCCAATTCTGACCCAAAAGTTGTGACGATCGAGGATCGAGCTCAATTATGACCTAACTCAGGTGAAGATTCAAGACGGGCGCCAATTCTGACCCAAGAGTGATGACGACCGAGGATCGAGACCAATTCTGACCTAACTCAGGTGACGATCCTAGACCGGGGCCAATTCTGACCCAAGAGTGGTGACGACCGAGGGCCGAGGTCAATTCTGACCTAACTCAGGTGACGATCCAAGATCGGGGTCAATTCTGACCCAAGAGTGATTGCATTTCCTTTAGGAAAAGAAAAGAGTTCCACTGGGGATAAGAATTGGATTTGAGGTTCCGCTGGGGATAAGAATTGGATTTGAGGTTCCGTTGGGGAACGATGAATGAGCTGGAGAAGATTTGGATCGTCATTTGGGAGAGATCGCCTGGGGCGAGAGATTCATCTGAATTCCGCTGGGAAAAATACCATGCGATATTGTTTCGCATCGGGTAGCCGATATCTGGGGAGGCTTTGTGTATTTGATTTGAGTGGGGCAGTCGATTATTGGGGAGATAATCGGTTTGAGGTTGTAAACTCATGCTGAGAAGGTGATTAGGTGGTCCGAGCGCCTTGCTCGAGAGGTTATTCGCTTGGATCTTGAGGGTTCCGCTAGGGAAAAAGAGGTTTCTCCTGAAGGAGTGCGAAATTTTCTTGATGAAAATGTTCTAAATACCTCTTGGGATTTTTAGGAATTTTTTGGGGATTTTTCGAGGCTTTTTGGTATTTTTTGAGAATTTATGTACGAAACTTTAAGGGGGGTGCCGACTGGCATAGACTGAAGGGTGCCATTCGGCAGTGGCACGGACTTTTGGACCGCCTCGAGAAGGTGAGGAGTTAGTGCCGATCGGTATGGAAGGGGGAGGTGCCGATCGGCATGGCGTTTGGCCTCCTATATAAAAGGGGCGAATCACCTTCATTTTTCACAGCTTCTTGCCTTCTCTCTTTCTAAGATTTCTCTCTACGAATTGTTCTAACGTTTCGATCTTCAAGAAATGGACGCCTTTGTGAGCACCGCTGTCCACCGAAAATGGTTGACCATTGATGACTGGGCGAATGTGGATTGAAGGGATAGGGTGCCCCTTGCTTTAGGGAACGAGAATGCCTTCGATGCATTCGAGCCGGTGGAGGATGAGCGGACCTTGCTGTGGGAGCCGCCGCGTCATCGCTCTTCGAGAGTGATTCCCGGCGGTTATGTAAGTAACCTGACCTTTGGCATTCCTTTCTTTTCGGGTGATTTTTCCTTTTTCTTGACCTTTGACTGAATTTTCCTTTTGCCAGTTGAATATTTCTTTGAAGAACATGCGTGCCCGCGGGACGACGGGGATTAAGGATGTTTGGGAGCATCTTCCACCCGTGGTGTGCTGGATGGTATCATCAGCGGGTTTTGGGAGGTTGGCGGATGCGCTAGATGAGACGCCTCGTTCGACAGCAGTTTTGTGTTCCTTGGGGGAGAGGTGGTGGGACACCACCCACACCTTTCATTTTGGCTTAGGGGAGATGACGATGACTCCCATAGATGTGCAGTAACTGCTGTGGATGGATTGTTACGGGGAGCAGATAGAGGTGGATCGCTCCTTGCTGGTGAGGCCGGAGGTGGTGCATGCGGCACTTGGTGATGTGAGGACGATAGTTTCTCGATATTCAATCCGGTTGTCCATGCTGAAGGATGTTTTGCTAAGCAGGGTGGTTGATGTGGAGGACGGGCTGCAACTGAGGCAGATGGCCCGGTTATTCATCTTGTTGGTGTTGGGAGGTTTCATGGTGGCGGCGAGCGGCGACGTCATCCATTTGTGGTTTCTGCCGTACTTGAGGATGTTTTCGAACATCCCTTTTATGATTGGGGGAGTCTGACCTTGGCGACCCTTTACTCTTCTCTGGATGCATTCAGCTGGTGCTGCCGGCAAACTTTTACTGGAGCCACGTATCTCCTTGAGGTATTCTTTACTTTGCGCATTTTCATTTCATGTATTCACATTTTCCTTTCATGCATTCGCATTTTCCTTATGCGTCTATTTTTGCTTGTGAATTCAGACGTGATTCTATGAGGTGATTGGGTGCAACACCCCGCTGATTGCTCTGAAGGACGACATCGTTGGGGACTTCTACCGACTGTATCGATGGCGTAAGGCAAACCGGCAGTCGAAGGGATCTCTTTCCCTGGAGGCAGTGCGTCAGGTCTTAAATGACCTGACCAGTGGTCGGGTAAGGTCCTTTCCTTTTCAGTCTTAGTTTTTGCACCTTCTGATCTTGTACTGACTCATGCCTTCTTGGGTATTTTTAGGTGACCTTTTATCCTTGGGGGATAGCCATTCAGGATACGGGGATGACTGGGGTGAACGCGAAGATGAGGTGTTTGTTGGCGCATGAGTTTGGCCATTCCTGGTACCTCGGGGAGAGGGTGATTCGTCAGATTGCTGAGGAGGAGGTGGTGGTGTCACCTGTGCAGACTCCTACATCTATGAGGCGGGAGCGACAGCTGTTGGAGGATGAGAGGATCGCGGTGATGATTGGCGAGTCCAATGCTTTGTACAATGATACGGCTGCACCGTATGACTATATGGACTTTGTGACGAGCTGGTTGATGGCGCTTAGCATACATGATGCCTTGCCTTTCCCTCCTGCTGGTTCGAGTCGGGCGGTGGGGTCTTCCCACAGTGGTGGTGGTCTGTCAATACCTGCGGCGACCTCGGAGGTTCCTTTCGTGCGGTTGCACACTCTTTCGTACTATATCCGGCGGGCTGATGGAGGGATAGTGCCGATGCTGCACCGTCCTCTTGCGATGGATCCGGAGGAGCTGGGTCTGACAAAGGAGGTCCTTCGTCCTACGGTAAACCTTTCGGTCCTTTTCCTCTTTTTGATTTCTTTTGCTTGATACTAATTCTGTCTTTTTCTTGCAGTAAATACGGGTGTCGACCACTTGGCTCAGGGACATTAGAGATTGGATATCATCGGCGACTTCCCACATTCGGGATGCTATCCCTGTTCCTTCTTGCTTGGTGCCGTCAGCCTCGTCCGGGGAAGACTCTGGCTCGGGTAGTGGGGGTGCGTCGTCTCACCGTAGGGGGAAGAGAGCGCGTCGCAGGGGTGGAAGTTCTTGAGAGAGAGAGAGAGAGAGTGGGTTCGGGCTGAGTCCCGTTGTTTTTGGCTTTTCTTTCTATTCCCTACAAAATGATGTAACACAGAAAACAGATATATGCAATGCAATGTAGTTTTTTTTACTATCTTTTATTTTAATGGTGAATGAATGCATGCACATGCGCTTTTTAATATGCTAATGAGACCGTAAAACAGGAGTATTTTTGGAATTTTCAAAGGAAAGCTGTTTTATTTAAAAAAGGGAATCCCATAAGGAGAAAACATGATTCTTGAAATTCTTTTGAGAATATCAATTTATTTTTATTGAGTTTTCTGATTTGACAAAAGAGGAAAGGAGGAAATTTCCAAAAATGGGGGGTTGACGATCGGCAAGCACCCTGACCTGCCTATTGGCAGTCCAGTCCAGTCCTATCAATTAAAAGCTTTGATTGGTACCCTCTTTAGCTTTTGGTACCTTGTGGGGTAGGATTCCCTCCGATTTCTGCAGGCATTATGTCTTTTGTGAGAGTTCTTCAAGTATACAAAGGGGGTAAGGCTGGAGTGTTTTCATCACACCTTTGCATCCTCACCTACTTGTCCACTATTTCTTTACCCTACAAGCTGGCTCTCCCTGGTAGCACCGAGTTTGTCAACTACCTCGAAGCCTTGGAAGTTATGTGCACTTATAATGTCGACTATGATGCTTTCAACATGCGCCAAGTTTCCTTGTGGTGCAATCGGCCTTTTGAGTGGAATATGCTGACAGCGGCGGTACAATTCTGGTACCCCGAAGACCATGTATTCCGCTTTGGGTTGGAAGAAGTTTGTCCTACCTATGAGGAATTTTCTGCCATACTAGGTGTGAATCCTAGTGTTGCTGCGGCTTTACCCGAATTTTCTCGCTTTCCCAGGGATTTGTTGGTCGGGCTTCTTCATATTTCGCCTTCGACGGCTAGATCATTAGTTTCTGGAGGGATGATCTCCCTCCCGGTGGTGTTGCAGTCCGTGCATTTGCGGGAAGTAGGTGATGCTGGGTATGCTGGAGCCGTTATTCTGGGTCTGGTTTCAAAATTATTGTTGGTGACTGGGGAGGTGCGAGTGGACCCACAACTTGCAGCCATTACTTCATGGATGTCATACCGTCGCAATCCTGCGGCGGTGATATTGGCGGAGACTCTGAATGGCCTGGATACCTGGAGAAAAGGTCGTTCTGACTTTTTGAGGGGTAGCCCTGTGATGTTGTTCTTGTGGTTGTATGAAAGATTTCGCTTGTCGACTCCTCCAGAATATCCTTTGTCGGTTGTACCCAAATTCTTTTCATGCTACTTTATTCGCATTGGCCTGTATGTTGATAACTGGGAGAATTGGTTTGTGGAGTATGGGGCTCGTGGGCTATATTGGTCAGTGCCTTGGTGGGGACAATTTCAGCTTGTTCTGGAGCTAGGAGAATATTCATATGTGCGGCTGGTTGGTCTCAGACAGACCTCTTTTTATTTCCCTTGGTGGCTTTTGCTCCAATGTGGCTGGGCGCAGGTCATTCCCCCTCAAACCTCAAATTTGTTTCCGGTAGAAGATTTGACTGAGCGCTTGCATCTATTTCTTGGATCTTTGTGGGAGAATCGACGTCCGTCGACCCTTCCCTCTCAGTCTATCGGGAAGGTTTGGCATGTCACCAAAGATTATATGAGGTGGTTGTGGAGGAAAGTAGTCAGCAAGATGTTGGCAGTAGAGACTGGTCAAAGGTGGTTTATTTTATCTGACTCCATGGAAGGGGGTGTTGTGGTCTTTTCGAAGATGGTTAAGGATCATCGATCCATAGAATGTTTTCGACACTCCATTCAGGCAGAGAAAACTTGGGGTCCTCAAGATGTAGATGATGAGGGTGGAGGCTCTTCGGGTAGCTGTGGGTAGGATTCCTTGGGAGTTTATTTTTGTAACAGATGTGGGGGATTTTATCTGGTTTTTATGGTAGTAGGGGGAAGGGAGTTATCCGTTCCTTTTTCTTATGTAATCTGTACTGTAGTTTCTTATTAATGAAATTAATAAGTTTCTGATCATCCAATTGTGCCTTTCAATGAATTTTGTGTTTTGAATTATCTATACCGATTGCTAAGGCATCCATAATCCTTTTGTTCAAGTAGATGTTTAGAATGAACTGTCGTTCTCGGAGATAAGAAAAGAATAGTATTTTGTGAAACAGAAAAGGGTCGCACTCATGTGAGGAGTATGAGCTGCCTATGTACCTCTGTTTTTTTTTAAGAATAGAAAGGGGATGAGAAGAGTCGTAGCGCGCCGAGATTTCGGACTAGGAGTAGAATTTCTTGAGACGGTCCAGATTGACTGGACGAGCCATCTCTTCCCCATCCAGGTCAGTGAGCATGGCGGCACCGCCAAACAAGATCTTCTTCACAATGTAAGGGCCGCTCCAATTGGCCTTGAATTTTCCTCTAGGGTGCCAGATGGGTGTAACAACCCATCTTTTTTGAGACAATTAATTTCCATACGTGGATATAAATTGGCAATTTGGATACTTTCTCGAAATAGTGATTTTTCGAGGATTTAATGATTTTCGATGGATGTTATAATTATTTTTGGGATTTAATAGGTCGAAGTATTTTAATTATATGTCACCATGAAGTATAGCGACAAAAGAGGTAAGATTTTTATTGGAAACCCCGCATTAAGTTATATGGGTTAGAATAGTGATTTGCGGTCAAGTACCTCGAATGGTAATTTCAACTGCGCCGTGAGTCTCGGAATGTCCGAGATAGTCGGAAAAGAGTGTTGGATTGTCGAAATGGAGTTTCGGGGAATTTTAGAGTTAAACGGGCTCGTAATTGAGTAAACGAGTCGTTTTTGGGGTATTAAGGGGTTAAACCCTTTTCTTCTTATATAAAGAGGGGGAGAGGGAGAAAAGAAGAAAGAAAGAAAGAAAGAAAAGATAGAGAAGAGAGAGAGGAGGAGAGAAAAAGAGGAGAAAGGGGAGGTTCCGGCCAAACTCCACGGGATTCGGCTCGAGGTCGTCGGATTATATCCACGAGGCAAGTGTTTACTTGATTTATTTACTTTTGAGCATAAATCTCATATCGTAGTTTGGTATAAACAAACCCTAAAGAATTTGGGTCGGGTATTCGTGAATAAAACGGGTTTTTGGGAGTTAAAACGAATAAACCCCTAAAATTTGTTAATTGGAGAAACTTAACCCAAATTAATTGGTGGTTTAGGGTTATAGGATGTTTTGAACCCTTAATATATGTGTATTTGTAGTTGGTTGAGGTTGTAGGACGTTGGGTGAGGCAATAAAAAGCTTGGAGGTGTATTAATGGAGGTTAGGGATCGTTGAAGATGATGATGAATAGTGACCAGCGGGCTTTCCGAATCGATTCGGCCTTGATGGGAATCGATTCGGCTCTTGGTAAAAAATAAAATTTGTAGATATCTTCGACGCGGTCGCGTGAGAGCCGACCGCGTATTTTTCTGATTTTTTTTGGATTTATAGTGATTTTTCTACAGAAAGCTGTCCGAGATGAAAATAGTTAGTCAGAAATTAAGGCTAGAATTCTAGAATTATTTGGAGATAAATATTAGGGGTTCTCAAATAGAGTGTTAGGGACTCTAAAGGACTTGATGAGAGATGAAAAGTTTGGGTTTATAGGAATAAATCCGACTTATAGTTTAAATGGTGAGTGGATTAAATTTTGGGTTTTTGATTATATATAAAACCCTAAGCAGATTTGGGATTTTCGGACAAGCCGAATCGATTCGGACAGGCCGAATCGATTCGGTAAGAGACAGTTTGAAAGTAGAACCATTTCGAATCGATTCGGACAGGGAGAATCAATTCGGTGGCCAGCGAATCGATTCGGGAAGGCCGAATCGATTCGGTCCTGGAAATTTTTTAAGGTTTTCTCCTTTTAAAGTTTAGGGAGATTTAAACTATGGTTTTGGAAATTATTACTGGGGATTGTAGATATTATATTAGGACTCCTAGATAATGGTATTGAGGGTGAATAAACCCTAGGATGAAATAAGGAACCTCAGATTAATTTAGTGTACGATCTGGGGTATGGATTTAATGAATGCTTGGGAATTCTTTGGGTTTAGTGTCATGCGTAGATGAATGCATGATTATGATTCTTTGAGAGAATCTTTGGGATTATTAGTCATCGCTAGATGTAATTGGCAAATATGGCCATTTATATATATTCGAGAAGGAATATATGGTATATGTATGTACTATGTGGATAAAGTATATATATGATATGAGGTAAATGATTTTGAAAATTTAAAAATGAAAGTTTTCAAAATGGAAAGACAAATGATTTTCATAAATGATAAAAATGAGGATACACACCTCTCTAAATATCTATCATAAAGGAAGTTTGCGTACGTATGGTGAAGCCCCCTGGCTAATGAATGCAGGCTGGATATAGTCCTATAGGCCATATGAGCATTTGTTATATTTTTATGCGCTGGTTAGGAGATTCCGGGTGTGGTCTTGACTATCTCGCAGGCATATGGTCGCTTCCCGACGTGTTGCGATGTAGGATCCCAGGTTGTCTTGATGATAGGCCCTGGAAGATGATAGCCATTTAAGGGCGCGCACAGTGGGGAAACCCGGACGGGTGGTCTTAGAACGCGTTATATGTTAAAGCAATTTATGATAATAAATTGGCTTTAAATACATTTCCTGGATGGAAGAAGGGAAATGGGATAAATGTTTTGGCTTCGGTAACACTTCCCTGATGGAAGAAGGGAAGTGGAAGCATATGATATGGTAAAAGCATTTTTGTGATAATAAAAATGGCTTTTAAATACATTTCTTGAATATAAAAAGGGAAATGGGATATTTTGAAACGGAAAAGCATTTTTATGATAATAAAACTGGTTTTTAAAAAGTTATATGATTTTTTAAAGCAATTCATGATAATGAGTTGGCTTTTAAATACATTTCCTGGATATGAGAATGGAAATGGAAAGTTTTGAGATAAAAATGAAAGTATTGATAAATACTTTATATATGAGTCCTCAGTCCGGAAGATAGATCCGGATATATATTATAATATGAATATGAATATATATATATATATATATGGATGAATCGAGTACCGAGGGTCTAATGGATCCCGACGATCGACCTTGCCGCATAGTAGTGTATCGGGGGGTTCCTTGTTTGGATTTCGCTTTGCGAGACACCCCACGCACGAACATGGCTTAGTGTTGAGACTGGGGAGAAGTTTAGCCCTTAGTACATTACTTAGACTATCTAGGGTTGATAGTGGTTGGGTGATAGACTAGTTTAGCAGGGTAGCTTGACTAGGGTGTTTAAAGGGATACGCTAGGAGTGCACTGTTAGTGAAGAGGTGAGGGGTATCTCATGGGAGTGCGATACCAAACTTAAATATGAGATAAAACCTTTTTCTAAAAATAAGGCACTTATGCACTTGCTAAATATTTTTAAAACTCGGGCTCTGACCCGTTTATCTACTTTTCCTCTCTTGTTACACACATATATATATATATATATATATATATATATATATATATATATATATATATTATATAGGTGTCCAGACACAGGGACGCCTGGATGGCACATCTTTCGAGTCAGACGTCAGCTGCAACAGCTGTGGATGCATGCAGGTTTTTGATAGACGCCTTCATTCTTGTACTCTAGATAGGAGGTACTGTATAAATACTCGGGTCAATAGCCCAATTGCATTTATTTATTCTTTCATTACAGCATTCGATATGGTTGTATATTTTGACCGAGTGTTCGGTTATTTTATTTCATTTCAATTTCATTTCCGTAAAACTGTGTGGATGTTTTAATTTTAGGTGGTTAAAATGAGTGGTTAAGTAAAATTTTGACACCGGCCTAATAGGTTATTAGTAATTAAATGGATTTTCGACAGTGATGTTAAGAATGATCCATATGAGACTCCTGTTTTAATTTGATATAGGAGTGATCGCCCGGTATTTTATTAGGCGGGGTGTCACAATGGGTTCTATCATCTCCTTGAGGGCTAAATCCCCCTCCCGGACACCGCGGTCCTTGACTCTCTTGTTGAATGATCGCGCTATTCGGCGATGGTATCCCTGTATGTGATAAATATCTTTTAATCTTCTTTCATCTAGAAGAGCTAGCTCATCAAGACGGCTTTGGCATCAGTCTTCTTCACTAACCTTGCTTTCGAGCATGATGCGTAGCGAGGGTATTTCCAGCTCCACAGGTAGGACTGCTTGCATGCTGTAGACCAGGGAGTAAGGGGTAGCCCCAGTAGAGCTTCGGATTGAGGTTCGATAGCCCCAGAGGGCATACGGGATTCGATCGGCCCAATCCCTACAACTTTCGGTCATCTTGTTGTTGATGGCTTTGAGGTTTTTGTTGGCAGCTTCAACTGCACCATTGGTCTGAGGTCGATAGGGAGAAGATTTGTGTCTCTGAATCCCATACTCATTGACAACTTCTGTGACTTCTGCCTCGAAGTGTAACCCGTTATCTGACACTAGCTCGTGCGGGACCCCATATCGATAGATGATATTTTTCTTGATGAATTTGGCCACCTTCTTGGCATTTAATACTGCGTATGACTCCGCTTTGACCCATTTGGTAAAGTAATCGATGGCAACCAGGACGAACTCATGCCCGTTTGATGCCTTTGGCGTAACCTTCCCTATGATGTCGATACCCCAGGTGGAGAACGACCAGGGAGAAGTCATGTTGTATAATTCCCACGGAGGTAGGTGTTGGAGGTTGGACAACTATTGGCATTTAGGGCATCTCCGAACATAGGCGGTGCAATCCTGGGCCATGGTGGTCCAATAGTAGCCCTGTCGGATGATCTTCTTGGCAAGCATGTGACCGTTCATGTGGGGTCCTCATTCCTCGCTGTGGATTTTCTGCATTATCTTTTTAATGTCAGCCCCTGCGATACAGTCCAAATAAGTTCCATCGAAATTCCTCTTGAGTAGTGCTTTATGACAGATGATGTACAGAGCGGCCAGCCTTCGGAGGGTATCTCGGTCGTTCTTGTTGGAACCCTTGGGATACCTACCATGTTTGAGGAGGCACCATATATCATAGTACCAGCAATCGGCTAGTTCGGGGTCTTCTATGGAGACAAGCTCAATATGGTAGTAATGGGTCGGTTTGTTCTGCTTCCGAACTAGGAAGGGGGTCATTGTTATTCCCCCAGGCATGTCGATCATGGAGGCCAAGGTAGCGAGGGCATAGGCTAGGTTATTCTTTGCTCGGGGAAGGTAATGGAAGGTGATATCTCAGAATTGGGAGGCTAACTCTTCTAATTGGGCATGAAAGGGTTGGAGCTTTTTGTCCTTGACTTTCCACTTTCTGAGCACTTGACCGATGATGAGGGAAGAATCCCCAAATACATCAAGGTATTGAATACTTTTCTTAAGAGCGACCTTGAGGCCCACTGTGCATGCTTCGTATTCTGTCATGTTGTTGGTGCAAGGGAAATCCAACTTTTTGGCGATAGGAGTGTGGGAGTCATCTGGGGCGACCAGAAGTATCCTAATGCCATATCCCTTTTTATTGGCAGCGCCATCGAAGAACATTTTCCATCGGAGGCAGTCTTGAGTGGTGCATAGGACATTTTCATCTGGAAATTCAGAGATCCAGACATCTGTTTTTTCTACAGGGTAGTCAGCGAGGTAGTTAGAGATAGCTCTTCCTTTAATGGCTTTCTATGTGACATACACGATATCGAACTCGGTTAAAAGCATCAACCATCGGTCCATTCGGTTGGATAAGGTGGGTTTCTCGAGCAGGTATTTGATGGGATCCATTCGGGATACAAGCTTAATGGGGAAGTCGGGCATGTAGTGTCGTAACTTTTGGGTGACCCGGACAAGGGCGACACATGCATTTTCTAAAGCAGTGTAGTTGACCTCATACCCGACCAATTTGTGACTGTCATAATAGATGGCTCCTTCTTTGCGGGAGTGTTTGAGGTATTGGGCTAGCAAAGCCCCAGCTGCAGTGTCGGTTATGGTTAGGTATAAGAGCAAAGAGAGACCAGGCGGTGGAGGCATGAGAACTGGAGGTTGGGTCAGATATTGTTTGATTCGGTCAAAAGATTCTTGGCAGGCCTCATTCCAAACCTTTGTTGAATCCTTTCGGAGGATCTTGAAGATTGGTTCACAGATGGAGGTTAGCTGGCTGATGAACCGGCTGATATATTGTAATTTTCCAAGGAAACCTCGGACTTCTTTCTTTGTTCGGGGAGGTGGCATTTCAAGTATGGATTTAATCTTGGCGGGATCTGCTTCTATCCCCTTCTCACTGACCATGAATCCTAAGAGTTTTCCCTTTGTAATGCCGAAGACGCATTTTTGTGGATTGAGTCTCATCTGATACTGCCGCAGTCGTTCGAAGAACTTTCGGAGAGCAGGAGCATGACCTTCTCTAGTTTTGGACTTGATGATCATATCATCTACGTAAACCTCAACCTCTTTGTGAATTAGATCTTATAGGATGGTTGTAGCGGCCCTTTGGTAGGTAGCCCCAGCATTCTTGAGGCCGAATGGCATAACGGTGTAGCAAAAGGTCCCCCATGGGGTGATGAATGTTATTTTCTCTAGGTGGCTGGGGTGCATCTTTATTTGGTTGTATCCGACAAACCCGTCGACGAATGACTTGAGAGCATGACTGGCTGTGTTGTCTATGATCATATCGATATTGGGCAGCAGATAATTATCCTTCGGAGAGGCTTTGTTTAAATCTCGGTAATCCACACACATTCGAACCTTCCCTCCTGATTTTGGTACAGGTACAATGTTGGCTAGCCACGTGGGAAATTCGATTACTCGAATAAAACCCACATTTAACTGTTTGACCACCTCTTCTTTGACCTTGAGCGACCATTAGGTGCGGATCTTTCTCAATTTTTGTTTAACCGGCTTGTAATATGGGAGAGTGGGGATCTCATGCTGAGCTATTTTAGTATCAATACTGGGCATATCGTCATAGGACCACGCGAAGACATCCACGAACTCCTTTAGCAATTCTTCGAGTTGTGCGCGCTCATGCTCGTCAAGGGTGGCCCCTATCCTAATCTCGCGCAGTTGGCTACTAGAACCGAGATTAATAACAACAGTCTCTTCTTCATTAACTTGAACGCGGTTATGTTGTTTGTTATTAACCTTATTTAAATCAGTTAAGAATTGTTCATTTGCAAAATCATCATCATCAAAAGTTTGATTAGAATTTAAACAATTAATGTAAGGCACAGCAAGATACTCAAAATCTTCGTTTATTTCATTGATAGGAAAAACAGCATTGAGAACCTCATCGAAAGGGGTCTCGATTACATTTGATCCAGGATAGACAACAGAAGAAGAAACAGGGTAAACATTGGGGTTAGGGAAGATTTCAGGAGGTAGAACTGGCGCAGCATGCCAGTTGAGGATAGGTGTATCAGCAGCTTTGATCAGATGAGAGGGGTTCAGTGATGCAGTGCCTGAGTGAACCATGCAGAGTGCCAACCCCAGTGTCTGTAAGTTGAAGGAATCTTTAAAATCACTTTCCTCAGTCTCTTCGATATTTTTGATGAGCGGTTGTACGCAGTGTGGGAAACTTTCGGCCCATGGGTAGCTATCTTGGAAAAAGATCTCCATTCCAGGCTTCATCTTCTTATTTGTATGGTCATACCATGGTTCTGGAAAGTCTCAAAAGGGGAAGTCTTCACCCTCTTTGATGAATCGTCCATTTAAAGAATCTCTCGAGATCGTTCGGACGCAGTCTAACCCTTTCTTTGATCGAGTCTGGCGGATCATTCTGAGCTCTGGTTCTGATGGTTGATACCCCAAGCCGCAAGGAGGGAAAGTTTTCTTCAGTTCGATGGGCTTAAGTATCCCTTGTTTCCTTTGTCCTAGCCCCAGTCCGGGCATAAAGTGCATGTTTCTGAACATATGAGTCACATTGACATTGCCATGAGGGTCATATTCTGGACAAACCCTTTCTTTGAAATCGTCCCCTGCTGGGAGCAGGGATGGCTCAACTCGAAATCCTAATATGAGCATATCATTTGACCCATGTTGTATCTCAAGAATTGGACTGCTGGTGCTTGCACCCTCGGCGTTATTGTCGTCACCCAAGATGGTGATGACTCGCCCATCGGCTAAGAACTTCAATTTCTGATGGAATGAGGAAGAGACACCCTTTATACTGTAGAGCCAGGGTCATCCGAGAAATAGGTTGAAACAGGTCGGGATATCAATGACTTGGAATTCGACGAAAGGGTTTATAGGTCCAATCCCTATTGCAAGTTTTATGGATCCCATCACCTCCCGACGGGTATTATCGTAGGCACGCACGGCAATGGAGGTTGGAGGGAGGTCACTTTCTTTTAGGCCTAAACATTTAAAGGTTCTCAGTGGGTAGACATTCAAAGCGGATCCGTTATCAATGAGCGAAAGCGGTACAACCTTGCCCATAACTTCGATGGAGATGTTGAGTGCATAATTGTGATTCGGCCCAATTTTGGGTATTTCCTCTTCAGAAAATGACAGCATTCGGGTGGAGGTCAAGGACCCGACCAAATTTACCACTTCTTCTGGTGTGGTAGAAGGAGGAACTATGGGTCTTGTGAGCAACTTGATTAAAGCATTTCTATGCAGCTGGTAAGACATGAAAAGCCCCCATAGAGTGATGTTAGCTTGAGTTTTTTTCAGTTGATCAATGATCTTGCTCTTTTCGATGGTCATTTCTGGCATAGGAAGGTTTTCAATGCCCTTCCCCTTGTCATTTGCTGGTAGTGAGTTTGGAACTTGGTAATGTCTCCCAGATCTGGTCATGTGATTTATTGAAGAAGGGAAAAACTTAAATCCAGTTTCCTCGTCAATCTCAGGTTGTTCTGCCGCCTTGTCTATTTCTCCGAGGAGTTATTCAAATGATATCATCCCACATATGTCGGCTACTGGGCCAGTTCTTCCTAAAAATTATTCTTCATTCGAATCTTCGGATTCTTCCCCCCAATCCGGTGGCAACAATTCTATTTTCCTCCGTAAAATCAATGTTTTCCACAACTTCAACGGCTTCCTCATATAGGCCTTCCCATTCTGTGGGGATATATGTGATTGAAGGGACCAAGTGCCCTTGTAGCTTCAAAGTGTAAAGTAACCCGATGATACTGCAAATGTTTTTGGTTTGCCTGAATGCTTCCGCCATGATCTGGACAACATCCTCTAAGCTGACTTCATCGGTTGGTACCACCCAACTATCTGATTCTCGGGCCCATTTTCGTGCTTCCAAAAATAGCGCGCTGAACCTCTGGCAATCGATAATCATCTGTGAGGGCCATTTCAGCCCGAACTCTAGGAGTTGATTTATTACCTCTGACAATTCCATACTTCCACTTTCAGAACGGGTACGGACAGTGATGCATGCTCTGGTAAGGAGTGACAGTGCCTGATCAACGGGGTTGGTAGGGTGTAGGAGGAAATATGGACAAAGTTGAAGAGGTTTAGGAGGGTATAAGGGTGTGATTTGGGTTTACGGATCAAAATTCGGGTTTTCTTCCAAGAAGATGGCATTGGTTTGATTCGGGAGGGGGTTATGAGTAGTGTTTTCCTTAGGATTGGCTGGTGGGGCAATGGTACCCCGATCAATGAGATCTTGGATTATGTTTCGAAGGTGGAACCATTGGTCGGTGGTATGACCAACTATTTGGTGAAAGGCACAATGAGCATCGGTTTTGAAATTTCTTAGGAGTGGATTTGGCAATGGACGTGGATCCAAGGGTTTGATAAGGTTTCGACTTAACAGGGCTTGGTAAACTTTGGAGAGGGGATCATGAAGCTCAGTGTATTCCCTTCGGATGGGGGCAGGGTGACTTTCTGGTGCCCATGATGCGGTTGGTTGAGAGATGTTATTGATGGTTGTGACTGTAGCATTGGCAGGCTTGTCATACTTTCTATAGGTGAACTGCCCGGACACCTTCTTTGGTTCAACTTCTATTTTGGCAAGACTTTCCTCGATTTCTACTCCTTCTTCTCTGAGAGCTCGAAAGTGGGGGTAGTACTGTCCTCCCATGGTTTCTCGGATATGGGGCAAGAAATTTTTTTTCACTATGTTGACTTGTTCTTCTTCAGATGATCGATTGGTCATGGTAGCTGCTTTTTCCCTCCATCGGGCTATAAAGTGACTGACTGATTCTCTAGAGTTTTGTTTGAGCAGCTCTAAATCACGGCGGGTGACCTCGAGCTCTTCGTTGTATTTGTACTGCGACATGAATTCTCGGGCTACATCCTCCCAGCTACGGATTCTGGATTCCTCAAGAGATAAAAACCATCGGAGGGCACTGCCCTTCAAAGTTTACTGAAATAATTAGGCCATCACCTATTCAGAAGCCCCTAGTAGAGTCATGGAACGATGATAACTGCGAAGATGAACAATTGGGGGGACACTCCCTCCGAACTTCACGATATTTAGCATCTTAAACTTCTCGGGTAACCTTGCTTTAGGATAAGGAGACATATGGGTGTAGTCCATGTAATTCCAAGAGATTCGGACTTGGTCGAACTTCTTAGTGAGCATCTTGAGATCCTCTTTGACTTTATTCAACTCATCCTCCTTTGGATCAGCGACCACATGCAGGTTATCCATAGGCTGGGCAATGTTTGGCATTGGAAGCTGGGCAGGCGGCAGCCCATTGGCATGAGGGGCACGTGGAGCGTGTTGATATTCTTTCGGGACCCAGATAGGTTCGTGTGGACCCACAGCATGAGGGAATAGGTCATCGGGATCTTGAGGAATAGGAACTTAGTTTTGTTGCATTTCTCGGACCTCAGTCTGGAGGTTGTCAATCTTGGCCACGAGCTGAGCTAGGACTGTCGGCAGATCCGGTTGTATGGCTGGTGGTTGATCTGCATTCTCCATGGAAGATGGATGGATTCCGAATTCGAAAGAAGTAGTAGAGGAGCGGATGAAACTCCGAGGTGATTTGACTGAAGACCGAAGCCAATAAGGAGTCAGGCCAAGGGCGTGCGATCGACCTGAGAAGGCATAAGATGAGATTTATTTTTGAGAAAAAAGGGAAGAAACTATTTTTGGATTTTTGATAAAGAAGGGGGGAAATGTTTTTGGATTTTTTATAAAGAAGGGATAAATGTTTTTGGATTTTTAATAAAGAAGGGAGAAATGTTT
The DNA here is from genome assembly GCA_949130495.1 of Sambucus nigra. Classification (NCBI taxonomy): domain Eukaryota; kingdom Viridiplantae; phylum Streptophyta; class Magnoliopsida; order Dipsacales; family Adoxaceae; genus Sambucus; species Sambucus nigra. Next base: position 85,881,997 of record OX422209.1, on the reverse strand, counting down.
TTGGATTTTTTATAAAGAAGGGAGAAATGTTTTTGGATTTCTTTGAGACGGAACTCATCATGATTATTATGATTATTATGTTCTCACTTGTATTTAATTCTCCTAAATGCAATGCCGGACGGGACCCGAGCCTGGAAAAGTGGGGGTCTTAATATATGCAAAGCTACGTTTGGACTTGTAACCAGTCTTGCGGACACGATCCCATTTTAAAAAATGCACGAAAATTGGTAGGCCGACCCAGAATTTCGGCAGAGTTTCGGGTTGAAACCGACAATCTAAAGTGCGTGTCCTAGGTTTTACACCTATATGCGGGTATGCAGTTGGTTGGGTGAATTATCATGGGTTCCCCCCTTTGGCGTGACCTCCACGATATATGTCTTTATCTTGGGGGCAATCGGTACGTGTGGATAAGCCATTTGATATACCTGAGTTTACGTGAATTGCCTCACCATATACCTCGTGGGGACGGTATGTGTGAGAAAGAATTCGATATACTCAGCGTACGTGAATGAATTCCCTGCGATATACCTCCTGTCATGAATTCGGTCAAGTGGTACGATGTGGGGGAACCGTTCGATATACATCAAAGGTACTTGGCCAATGGAAGGTGAGATTCATATCTCTTAGGCTAATTGCGACCTGCCGAACTAGCGCCCATCACGAAGTGACCTTCCAGTTACTGGGTAAAATTTTAAATAGAAATGCTCTTTGGTGATATAGTGTGAATCATGCATGATTCTCTTATTAGTATCTTATGATGAGAATGCCTTTCTTGATTATGCCAAAACAGGGAGCCAAGTACAAGTACCCCAAAAGGTACACCAAGTATGGATGGGTGATGCGTACAACATGGGGATATACATGTGATCCTAGGTGCACGTGGTGTGAAGTGTACATGGAGAATTTTCTACAAGTGTGTGAATATAAGCATAGGCATGGGATATACATGTGAGAAAAGGGGGATAGGCATATATGGGGGGGAGGGGGGGAAACATAAACAAATATAGCATCCATGTAAATAGAATCAAGCCCTCAAAATATAATAAAACAAAATCCCCAGCAGAGTCGCCACTGTGGCCATCCCCGATCCCCATCGCGGAAGGAGAAAGGATCCTTCGGGTCCCGCGCGTCCCCTTTCGGGAGAGCGCTTCACCCGACGTCGATTTATGTGGTGTGAAAATGTAGAGAGATTTAGAATCGCAGTCTATTTTACTCAAAACAGACAAAAGACAAAGGGGAAGCCACCCCGAAGGATGGCATCCAAAGACATACTGGTGCGTACGAAACCAAAATGATTCGAGAAGGGTTCAGAGACTTAGTTACGAAATGGGAAGGTGTTAGGCACCCATTCCGCCCTTTCGGTCTCCTATGGATATTTGCTATTTTCCTTTATATTTCCCCCCGTGATATGTGTGCATGTGTATATATATAATGGAGGTAGGAATCCTCGACTTGTATCATGGAAGAGATAAAGCGAGTCATCCGTAGGAAAGTGATATTACTGTAGAAAATTGGATTTGCGCGATTACCCTTGCGTTGATCGTTATAAGGGAACGATAACGCGTGTTTAATAATACGCCACTAAGAACGAATATATAGAATATAATAGAAAATGAGATAAAGAGAAGATAGAAAATAAGAGAAAAAGTGAGAAAAGGACTCGAGTCTCGGGTTTTACCCCGAGACGCCTACGTAACCTATAAAGGCATCAAAGTCCACGTAGTTCGCATACAAAACGAGGGGTGGGGTTTATCCCATAAATCCAAATGGAGAAATCTCTTATTTGTAAGTGTGTGTGTGTGTGTGTGTGTGTAGAAAAAGTGTTTTAGTTGTGAGAAAAGTGTGGAAAAAGGGTGAGAATCCCTATTTGGAAATTTATGAGCAAACCTTCTTTTTCTTGTTTTTTGGGTTTTATTTATATGAAAATAGGAGATGTACAATAATACTAGATAAAAAGTATTTTAGGATATGTGATATAAGATAATAAAAGTTCTTAAGTAATAAAACAAGTTATTGCAAATTTAAGAGAATTTAGGAGAGAGTTTGAGAAAGATGGACCTTCTTGGAGACTTTGAGCTTGATTTTGAATGTTGAAAAGCAGCCCTTGCACTTGGATGATGATGATGGAGAGTGGTTAATTCATCAAGTTTGATGAAGGGGGTGATGAAAAATGGGAGTAAAAGGAGGATTTGGAAGTTGAAATCACGCTGCCTTCGAGAGAGGTTTCTGGGATTCGTTGAGAGTGTTTTGCTTCTGATCTGAGATCCCTTTCAAATGAGGCCAAGGCCTCCTTTTATAGGCTCAGGGGTCTGTCGATCGGCATTGCCATGGCACTACCTATCGGCAGGTGCCGATAGGAAGGGTCTGGGACCTTCCAATTGGCAGTGCGCTTCAGGCTTTTTTGGAAAATTGGCCGCTGAGGTTAAACCGTTGGTCAGAATCACGCATGGGGAATACTATTGGAAAGGTATTTCAGATACCTTCGAAATTCCTTTGGACCGCTCCCGAGTTCGGGAGATGACTTTGGGTCAAATGTGGCTCGAAAGCATTTGTCGGTCCACCGGACGGGGAATCGTTCGGACGCAAATGGATCGTTCGTCCGCATGGTAAGTTCGAATTGCGCATGGGGAAGACCGTTAGAAAGGTTAGGAGATGTACTTCGACATTCCAAAGAGTTTGACCCGGTTCGGGGAGTTGACTTTGGTCAACCGGGCCTGAGAAGCCTTCGGTGACCTCTCGAAGTCAAACGGATCGTTCGTCCGCATGGAAAGTCAGAATCGCGCACGGTATGGACCGTTGGAAATAGTTTTCAATGCCCTTTGAAGATTCATTCAGCCTCGGTTGAGCTGAAGAGTTGACTTAGGTCAAACAGAGCCCGGGAGCGCCCGGTGGCCTCTAGTTCGGGTTTCGGACGCAAACAAATCGTTCGTCCGCATGGTAAGTCAGAATCACACACGGGGCGAACCATTAGAAAGGGTATTCAGTGCCCTTCGAAGATTCATTGAGTCTCAGTCGAGATGAAGAGTTTGACTTTTGGGTAAAACTGAGCCGGGGAGTGTCCGATGGCTTTCAGGTCAGTACTCGGGGATGTGACCAGGGTTCACAGTGATGAGTGGAGGTACTAGAGACTTAAGGAGAGTTAGGGGGTAACAGAATGAGGTGTCTACAGATCAATTAAAAGTTAGTCAATGAGCAAGTTGAAATAGTGTGTGACAACTTGTGAAACCAAATGTAAACATACCACATTGCAACAAAATATGTCGAGGTGCGACAAGAAGTGAAAAATATGAAAATGTATGCAGAACATCTGGAAAAAATTGGTTTAGGTATTTTAGAGAACACTTGGTGTGCACAATGTGGTATAAGGGTGTGTGCCTGCCATTTGAACCAACAGAAGCTCCATTCATGAACAAACATAATAATCCAACGACAATTGTGTTCACGAATTGTTAATAATGAGTAATTAAGCATTGAAACATGTTGGGACAACATAAAAGGAGAACACCCAACAAAAACTTCATTGTGTAAAAAGTAGGCAATAAACCTATGGTCATGACATCTTAATGAAAATAACACCAAAGAGACTTGGAAAATAGGAGCAATTTATACGTTGATGTGCAAAAGTGGGTAAATTTGGGTTGAAGTTTGGGTGGGGGAATATAGGACACGAAATGTTGGGAGGGAAGTAGAGGAGTAAGAGAGAATATAGTTGAGAATGAGAAAACTAAAAAGCAACGACGGATAAATAACTACTCGATCGATCAATCGATCCAAAGTCATCGATTGATCGATGGAGCAATAACACGCACACTGGTTTTCTGTCATGGTAAATTTATGTTAACCGTTAGATTGCTCCTTCTTATCCGGTCGACCGGGCCAGAACCATAATAAGCCTGTTTGTTATTTTTAGACCTGCTTTTACTTTTGCAAGCGTACACATGGTTGTAATGAGAAAAAAGAGGGGGTGATTAAAAAAATAAAAGAAATGGATAAAAACTATATATGATTAAATGAATAATAGATATATATATAGACATAATTGCTATAAACAAGTATATGCACTACAATATTAATATATGGATGAAATAAGTGTGTGTGTGTGTGTGTGTGTGTGTGTGTGTGTGTGTGTGTGTGTGTGTGTGTATATATATATATATATATATATATATATATATATATATATATACATATATGTATATGTATAACTGTATGATAAAAATACTTATCTGAGGATGAAATTTATAATGGGTGACACACACACACACACACAAATAATGAAAAAATATATTCAAAGAAGTGGGTATGAGTGTGTGCAAAATAAAGAAAATATTTTTGTGCCCAAAGCGCGCCAATTAGCCTATACGACCAATCCTTGGTTAATGCGTCTACGGTTTTCTCTAGAATCCATTTTATCTCCTTATTTGCCAATTTCGCTTGGTCGTTCGTTTGTGAGTGATATAAGGTGGAGACCTTATGGGTGACCCTATATTGTGACATCAGGGCACTGAATATATCGTTGCAAAAATGGACGCCTTGGTCTCTTATGATTGCCTCAGGTGTGTCGAATCGAGCCAAGATGTTCTCTTTTAGGAACTTCAACACCACTTTTGTGGTTTTCTTCCTAATAGGCACGACTTCCACCCATTTCGATACATAGTCGACTGCGACTAAGATGTATTCAAAATGATTGGATTTAGGGAAAGGACCCATGAATTATATTCTCCAACAATCGAAAACTTTGATTACAAGAATAGGGGCACTAGGCATCATGTTACTTTTGGTAAACTTCCCAATCGATTGGCAACGGGCGCACATTTTACAGAAAACTTGCACATCTTAGAAGATTATAGGCCAATAGAAATCGCTATGTAACACTTTGAGGGCGGTCTTTTGGTAAGAAAAGTGTCTTCCACATCCTCCGTTGTGGCAAAACAATAAGATACTCAGGATCTCCTCATTTGGGGCACATTTGTAAATGATTTGGTCTGGACAATGTTTAAACATGTATGGATCATCGATGAAGAATGATTGGGCCAAATTCAAAAGTATTTCCTTGTCCTTAGTCGAAAAGTGCAGTGGGTATGCCTCGATGACAAGGATATTCACAATATTAACATATCATGGCAATGTCGAAACGGCCATGAGTTGCTCGTCCGGGAAACACTCTCGAATATGACCGGAATCTATATGATCGTGATCGAACATAAGTCGGTATAGGTGATCCAAGACTACATTTTCCACCCCCTTTTTGTATTTGATTGAGATGATGAAATCTTGGAGGAGGAAAACCCAACAAATGAGTCTACTCTTAGCATCCTTCTTGGAAAGAAAGTGCTTAAGAGCATATGATCAATGAAGAAGACTATAGGCGACCCTATCAAGTAAGCTCGGAATTTATCCAACATGAACACTATGGCTAGCAATTCCTTCTTCGTGGAGGATTAGTTCATTTTTTCGCTATCAAGCGTGCGACTAGCATAAGATATCACGTGAGATTTCTTGTCCCTCCGCGGACCAAGCACCTACCATATGGCATAGTCACTTGCATCACACATGACTCAAACGAAAGGGTCAAATTGAGAAATTATATGATGGGGGTCGTGGTCAATATGGTTTTCAACTTATCGAACGATTCTTGGCATGCATCATTCCACAAAAATAAAGCATCTTTAACAAGAAGGGTGCACATGGGACATGCGATCAAAATAAAGTCTTGAATAAAATGTCGATAAAAATCGGACTCGATAACAAAGGACCTCGAATCTTTGAGGTTTTTTGGAGTGAGAAGGATAGTGATAACTTCAATCTTAGCCTTGTCGACTTAAATACCATCATTGGAGACGATATTTCTTGAGATGATCCCTTGCATCACCATAAAGTGACACTTCTCCTAATTAAGAATGAGGTTTTTCTCAATGCACCCGGCCAGCACTTTTTTGAGCTAGGCATCCCTCATAAGTATTATCGAAGACACTGAAATCATCTATGAAGGCTTTAATAATGTCTTCGACCATGTCACTAAAGATGCTAAGCATGAATCGTTGGAAAGTTACCGGTGCATTATAAAGACCAAAAGACATTCTCCGAAAGGCAAAAGTGTCGTACGAACATGTGAACGTGATTTTTTCCCGATCTTCGGGGGCTATTTCAATTTGAATATACCTCGAATAGCCATCAAGAAAATAGTAATACTTTTCTCGACTACCCTTTTGAGAATTCGTTCAAGGAAAGGTAAGGGAAAGTGGTCATTCCTCATGACCGCATTAAGCTTTTGATAGTTGATGCAAACACGGTAGCCGATGGAATGAGAAAGGGGAAAAGGTCACCCTTCGCATTCTCAATAACTGTGACACCCGACTTTCTCAGCACAACTTGTTTCGGGATCACCCATTGACTATTGGAAATGGGGTAGATTATCCTCATATCTTATAGTTTTATCACCTCTGCTATTACCACCTTGCTCATGGACGGATTCAACTATCTTTGAATTTGACAGGTGGGCTTGGCATCTTCTTCCAAGTAAATACTATGAGCAAAAATAGAGGGATTGATCCCTTTCAAGTAAAAAATGCACCATCCTATAACACTCTTATGCTTCCTCAACACCTCAGGTAAAGCCTCCTCTTGATAATTATCAAGGTTTGCCACTATAATCACCGGAAAAGTGTTCTCACCACCTACGAAAACATACTTAAGCTCTTTTGACAAGGTTTTGAGCTCTAACTTGGGCATGAGACATTCGAAGGGAAAGGAAAAGAGTCATGTGGGGGTAATTTCTCAAAGTGGGAAATCCACATCGAGTCATTGATAACCCCCTCACTTTTATCATTTGTGATCTCTCTTTCACTATCCCCCACTATCCTACTACCATCAACACCTTCATTAACCTCCTCAAAGTACTCAAGGTAATTGTACATGACCAATAAATCCCCATTTAATGAATAGAAATTCACATCGAGGGCATCTTCTTAGCCCTCATCACTGATTAGCAAATCGTTATCCAAGGAGTTTGCAATACACACCTCTAATGGATCTAAAAAATAATAAGGGTTAAAATATTCTTGGATAATAATGCTAATGCAAGTTTCCATTTCAACCGCTTCCTCACTTTTATCGCAACTTTAGGGTTGCTTAAGGAGGTTGAACACGTTATCTTCGATCTTCATGTTACCAAAGGAGAGTTGTCCAACAATTGATGTTAGCATTAATGGTGGCGAGGAACGGTCGACCAGAGATAATTGGGATTTGAGAACTCCCTTTTGGTACGGGTTGGGTGTCGAAGATGATAAAATATATAAGTAAGTAGAAAGAATCAACTTGGATAATCACGTCCTCTACGACTCCTCTCGGTATCCTAGTCGAACAGTCGACTAGTTGTAAAGTGACGGGAGTCACTATAATCTCACCGAGCTTCAACTCGAGATACACAGAATACGTAAGAAAGTTCACACTCGCCCCCAAATCTAGGAGGGCATGATCAATTATAGACTCCCTAATTATGCATGAAATGGTGGGGCAACCCGAGTCCTTGAACTTCTAGGCAAGATCATTGGTTATGATTGCACTCGCTTGAACGGTCATGTACGCCTTTTTTCACACACTTTGTCTTCTTTTTACCATGCATAAGTCCTTCATAAACTTATAATACTTTGGAACATGGTCAATTTCCTTAAGGAGGGGAATTTTCGTGTTTACTTGCTTGAAAAGTTCAAGAAAACCCTCCTCAGATGCTTTAATAGGCTTCTCTTTGATCCTTTACAAAAGCGGGGCCGGTATGGGATAAATGGTGTCCTTCGCCACTAGGGGCTCATCTCCTTCTTTGGGGGTGTCATCATCTAAAGTGGAAAGAATATGCAGTTATACATCCTTCGGAGTAATGAATTTGCCCTTAGAATGAGCAGGAATGAGTCGTTTCGACGAGGGCCTCATGATGTTGTTATCAACCGTTTTTCCGCCTCTAAGGGTGGTAATACACTTATCATTCTCGGTATGAGATGTGATCGAATTGAAGCTCTCAACGACCATTTGGACCTTAGGATTGGGTTGAGGTTGCACCGAAAAAAGTGGTCTTACAACCCCTTGGGAATTTTAGACCAATTGGGCAAACTTCCATATCCTGCATAGAACGAGCCATTTAAGAGATGGACGGTTCAATTTGGGTAACTTTATGAATAGTGGATTATTACTCCTCATTTTTCCTTCGCTATGGAGGTAAAAATGAAGCGGGAGGTTCTGGGGGAGGATGTTGCGGTGATTAATATTGGGGATGTTATTATTGGAATTACGGGGGCGGGGATGGGAACAAACCTTGAAAACCTGGAGGTTGGGGGTTTGGGGAGTTTGGTCCTTACAACTCTTGAGAGGATGGGATGTCCTACAATTTTTATTATAAGGTGGGTTATTGGTATCGAAGGTGGTATTGGAATATTGCTTTTTGTATGACCATATAGCGTTAGCTTGCTCATGTAATTGGCTTTTATTACAAGAAAGTGAGGGACACTCTTTAGTTTGGTGGCCAATGTTATCACAAATGACGCACACAACCTTCTCCACAACCAAAACCTTTTGAATGGCTTCCTGGGTGGGGGTTGTTGAGTGAGTTTCAACGCATCGATCCGATGACATAACTGGTCATACTTGGCTTGCATATTATGATTCTCCTGTAAGATAGATACACCGATAGTTTTCCGTCGAGAGGTTGTGTTATCGTGACTACTGCGGTCAAAAGGTTTCTTCGTATCCCACCCCTGATATTTCTTTGAGACAAATTCAAAATAGGCCTCAACTTCATCACCACTCAAGTCAAGTAAGCTACCTTAACACATTGTTTCGACCAGCTGTTTAGTCAAGGGGTTTAGCCCACAATGGAAAATGGAAATTAATCGCATTTGGTCAAAATTATGGTGCGGTCAAGACCACTTCAAAGACTTGAAACATTCCCAACAATTGTCAAACATCTCATGATCGTATTTTTGAAAATTTTGTGTTTTCTTCATGAGTGCATTTGTCTTGTGTGTGGGAAGGAATTATTTCAAGAATAGGTGTTGCAGTTGTTGCCAATTCCCAATAGAGCTGGCAAGAAATGAGATCAACCAATCTTTAGCTTTTTTTTTTAATAGAAAAAGAAAAATGCCTAATCCGTACAAGCTCTAGTGTGAAATTATGGTCTGAGAATGTGTTGCACTCCTCTTCAAAGTCTCTAATATTTTGATAAGGGATTTCATTTCCATCTCGTGAAACGAAGGAAACAGATTAATCATGCCATTTCGAAAGTGGAATGCCCCGTGGTTAACAGGGAACGTGATACAATAGGGAGAGGTGACCGACTCTAGGTGGATGTAGTCACTAAATGACTGATGCACAGAAACAACATAAAGCACCTTATACTTTTGACTCACTTAAGTCTACATTGTATAAGTGCTCATCTAGTTTGGAAATAGTGCCAAAATTATGTCCTTTCCTAGAATCCAAAAAGCCTCAGAAATTATCTAAAATTCATTCCTCTTGTTTGTCTAATCAAAGGTATATGTACCAACACTCACACACATTAGGATTACATCCATATCTTGTATATTGCATATAATTAGTTGTGTGTGTTAATTTCCCTAAAATTGATATTTAATAATTTTGGGAATTTTAAATGATTTTTAAAACAATTTTTATCTTAATTAAAATTGGATTTATAAAGTATTAGGGCCATTCTATAATTATGGATTGTTGGTTTTATTGGCTGAAAGTTCACTTGGGTAGAAACTGAAAGCGCTAGAGACTTCAAGGTGTCTTGGTAATTATTTCCAAACCACGCATTTTGGCTTTAATCTTAGGCCTACACCTGTCGCTTATATATTGGTTTGATTTGTGTTTCTTTCAAGAGACAACGCCTGTGAACAATCCCAACCCTTGGATCATGTTAATCGACGATCTGCATGCGTTCTAAATCTATCCTGGTGAAACTCTCTTAAACTAATCAAAAGCATTTTAACTAATGTTTATCTCTAACCCTTGGATCAAAGTCAAACTGCCTAGACCAAATCGTAGCCCTTGATTTTGAACCATGTTCTCGATCCTTCTCAGCCCACTATATAAGGAGTCTAACCCTCAGCTAGAAGTGACTTTTGCCACTTCGTCTATTTGAGTGAGTAGAGAGAGAACAGAGAGTAGAGAGAGAAGAGAAAAACCAGAGAGAGAGAGAGTTAGAAACCCTAACCCTAAAACGTCCTAACATATTTCAAACTCTAACCTCTTTCAAAACCAGTATATACCAAACACAACCTTAAGTGTTTGAGAGTTTTGAGTGTTGGTTTGTTAGTTGTTTGATGCTGTAACCTCTTCGTTCTCAGATCTTGTGTTCAACTTAAACATTTGATTAGATTTGTGTTTCCACTTTTATTGAAATCTTAGATCTAGTCGTTACATGTTATATTACATATAAATCTGCATCTATAGTTTCTCATCTTGAGAAAACTTTTATTGATTTGTTTTTGTAAATGTTTTTATCTTCAAAATCAACAAAATCATTTTATGTTTCTAGTTCTTATGAAACAAGACCTTCGACCTAGTTGGAAACTCACTTGGTGATTTTCAATCTCAAAAATATTTTCAAAACCTGAGATTGATTAAGATCTTGATACGTCTTCTGAGCAGGATAGCCCTGGATTCTGGGTTAATATTAAAGGTCAAATAAGGTTCAAAGTTTCCTAAGAAGAGAGAAATAGAAAATCGCAGCATATAGATCTTATATGTAATTTGATAGGACTGTTTGTATAAATCAGCGTGAGTGTGTGCATGCATGTGTTAGAAGCACCTTCACAAAACACTTACACCCTACCACACTAAACGTATTGGTAATAAGATCTTGAAACAAGAGTCGACGTAAAGAACTAAAACAAATTGCATGTTAGCAAACTGGAGAACAACATCAACAAACAGAACTACCGAAAAGTTAGAAGGACGCCAGTGGGTACATTCCTAAACTTGTATAGGTCTGATTTGTGTGCATGTGTGTTATATAGTTTTTAACTGTTATAATTTGTTTTAGTGAAATTTTTGGTTTACTCCATAGAGGGAGTCATGGATGTTTCCTCGGTTGGGTGTGGTTTTACCATGTTAAAAATATCTTATTATTAATCTTTCTACATCTCCTCATCCCTTTCTATTTAGTGTGCTGAATTAAAAATGATTTTAGTTTTGTTTTTTAAAACTTGTTAACAAATCTTGAACAGATCTCGTGCATAATTTTAAACACATCTTGTGATTAAACTGATTTGATTTCTAGAAAAGAGTTTCTTTAAAAAACAGTTCGGAGTTACTTAAATAGTTTAATCTTGTATTAAACGGCTTTAGTAACAGTTTTTCAATTGGTATCAGAGCTTTGAAAATCTTTTTAAAAGATCTTGTGTTTCTGAAATTTTTTTCTTAAAATCATAACAATGGACGAGAAAAATGAAAGATTTGGTAACTTGACCAGACCCCCACTCTTTGATGGAAACAACTTTGCTTACTAGAAGGTAAGGATGGTTTCTTTCATACAAGGAACCTTGGGAGATGATGTCTGGGACATTGTTGAAAATGGATACTCTTATCCTACTAAACCAGCCACTGAAGGAAGTAATGAGAGGGTTAAGAAAGCATTAAGTGAGTTCACACAATAAGAGAAGAAGATTTCTCGTAATAATAACAAAGGAAAGAATGCTATCTTTTTGTCCATAAATGAACATGAGTTCAGAAGGATCTCATCTTGTGCCACTTCTAAGGAAGCTTGGGATACACTGATCACTGCACATGAGGGTGACACTAGAGTTAAGGCTGCTAAAGCTCAAATAGTTGTTCACCAGTATAACTCACTAATTATGTCTGATTCTGAAACTTTCGATGATTTCTACATGAAATTAACTAACATTGTGACCAAACTGCATGCTAATGGGATAACTTATGACAGACATCAAATTGTATCTAAAATTCTAAGGTCATTACCACAGAAATTTGATAATAAAAGATATGTTATTGAGGAAATATGTCATCAAAATCTCACTCCTGAATTACTCAGTAGTAAACTTCGAACTGTGGAAATGGAATTAGAATTTAAGAAACAAATGAACCAGTCCCATAGTGAATAGACTAGTTCCAACTTGAATTTTTCTTCTAAGTTGATGAAACCTAAGTTTACTATTCCCACTGATGATTATGATAAAGAATGTGATATAGATAGTTTGGATAATCAAATTTCCTTGATGTCAAAATAATTTAAGAAACTTGTTAAATTTAGAAATAAATTGGCAAACAGACAAGGCAAGCCAAATTATCCAAGTCAGTCTAACTACAAACCTCATGAGAAAGGTCAAGACAAGCATCACAAGGACATGAGACCCAACAAAGACTTCAAGAACATTGAGTGTTTTAGATGTGGAAAACTAGGACACATAGCATAAGACTGTAGAGTGAAACTAAACACTGTCAATAAACATACTAGGGCCAATATTTGCAAAACATGGGATGATTCAAGTGATTCTGAGAATGAGGAACCTGAATCTTCTGATTGTTTTCATCCTTGGATGTCTTTCTTTGCTAAGATAATATACAATGATGATATGCCTATGTATGAGAATGATGATAGTAACTCTACACCTACTATTGTGAATCATGTTGGTACTGGTTTAGATGCTTTACTTTCTGAGAATATTGTTAGTTCAACCACGGGGTGTATGAGTCAAAGGGAATGCTATAATGACGATGTCCATGGGTGCGTGAGTTCAAGAAATGAATCCTTAGGGGTTACTTCACACACTGCACTTAGTGACTCAGACACTAAAGACCTCCCAGACATTCACACACTTTATGCTAAAACTCTCAAGAAAAGCACTAGACTAGAAAAGATAGTGAAAGATCTCACTAAGAAATTAGAAGACCTAAGTCTGATGGTTAAACTTAACACTGAAGAGTATACTACCCAATGTCTAACTCATGAAAATGAAGTTAAAATTTTTTATCAAAAGTGGAAGAATTTGATCGAAGAAAATGAAACTCTGGAGAAAAAATACAAAGGGACATTATTAGAATTGGAATAATCTAAAGAAAAGACAGCAACAGTTTTCAAAAAAATTGCTAAATTTGAAAATAACCCAAACTGTTTTGATGTATTTGTTGCTGATTCCAAAACCAATTCTGATGATCGAACTGGAATAGGATTTTGCCCCAATTTGAAGACTTAAACTAAAACTGTTGAACCAATTAAGTTTGTGTCAGGAGGCAAAAGACCTATAGAAACTTGTCCAGACTTTCATTCTCTGAAAAATGAGTTTGACAAAAACCAATCTAAGTTTGATATTGGGGAAACAAGTAACTCTAAGTGTGAAAGTCCATCTAAGACTAAATATGTCTGCCCCCTATTAGGAAGAGTGATTCGGTCTTTCAAACTGTACTCCATAGGAATAAGGTTCAACATCAAAATCTCATCAAGCCTATGTTTAGAGACTTTCCTAAGGAGATACCCTCTTCGATAAATCTATATTGCTCATACTGTGACTTATATAGTCACTCTTTTAATTGTTGCTACTCTAGACGTTTGGTTAACCCTACCTATAAAACCCTTGTGTACCAAAACTTTAACTACTCTAGACGGAGTCGTAATAATTATGTTCTGCCTAGACAACCAGACAAAAACTCTAACTATAGGAAAAGAAACACCAAACCTAAAAGAACATTTCCTAGAAGGATTCCTAAACACTTTCCTAAACCAAATGCTCATGTGTCTCATAAAATTCAAAATCATGCGCAAAACGTTTTTCAACAAAAATTGAATGCTCGCAGATTTTATCAAATGAGAGCAAATAAACGCAAAATGAAAACAAGAGCTATTTGGGTTAGAAAAGATGATCTATTACCCCAGATGAAGTGTAACATTGTGATTACTGCTTTAAAAGTTGAATACACATCTTCTGGTTGGTATTTAGATTCTGGATGTTCAAAACACATGACTGGTGATGACACAAAACTTTTAAACAAAACCAGCTTTGCTGGAGGAGAATTTATTTTTGGTGATGGTGTATCATCTCAAATCATTGGTAAAGGAACACTCCAAGAAGAAGGATTACATATGCTTGAAGATGTTCTTTTAGTAAAGGGTCTTAAGGCAAACCTACTTAGTATTTCGCAATTTTGTGACTCAAGTCATACTGTCACCTTTTCATAGAATAATTGCAAAATTTTAAATGAAAAAGGAGAATGCATAATTACAGGATTCAGGACTCCTAACAATTGTTTTACTGTCATGAATAATTCTAAAATCTGTAATGTTGCCAGAATGGATGACAATGAGATATGGCATAACTGGATGGGTCACATAAATTACGATAATCTTAGTAGATTGTCTTCTCAAGAAATAGTTAGAGGAATTCCAAAAATTGAACCCATTTCTAATATTGTCTATGGATCATGTCAAGAAGGAAATTTTTTTAAGGCACCTCATAAGAAAGTCAAAGATATCATGACCTCTAAACATTTGGAGCTCATCCATATGGACCTAATGGGTCCTTCTTGAACTGTTAGTCTTTGTGGACAGAGTTACATTCTAGTTATGGTTAATGACTTCACCAAATTTACTTGGGTAGCTTTCTTAAAACAAAATTCTCACACATTCCAAACCTTTTTAAAGATTTTACTTCGAATTGAAAATGAGAAAGACTCTCAGGTAAATAGGATTCGTAGTGACAGAGGTGGAGAGTTCTTAGATACAGGTGTTGTAGAGTATTGTGACTACAATGGTTACAAACATGAATTTGGTGCTCCTAAGACTCCTCAACAGTACAGTATAGCTGAGAGAAAGAATCATACCCTTCAAGAGATGACACGTGTTATGATTCATGCTAAGACTTTACCTAAGTATTTTTGGGTAGAAGCCATTCGTACCGCCTGTCACATTATTAATAGGGTCTATCTTAGAAATAATTCTAAATAAACTCCTTACGAACTTTGGTATGGGAAAAAACCCAATCTTAAGCACCTTAGAACCTTTGGTTGTACGTGTTATGTCTGTAAGGACAGAGAGCAATTATCCAAATTTGAGACTTGAGGAGATAAAGCCATCTTTATAGGATATTCTCCTAACAGTAGAGCTTACCGTGTTTATAAGCTTCGCACTAAGACCATAATGGAATCCATAAACGTAATTATAAGTGACACGATTATAGAAAGTAAGACTGGAGAACCAACTATTGTGGTAGAGTCTGAAAATATTTTAGAAAATGACTCACCAGAAATAGATGATTCTTTACCAACTGAGACACCTGAAGTACCTAATTGGGTTGCTAAAGACCATCCCATAGACAACGTTGTTGGTAATCCCAGTGAACCTATGCGTACAAGATCTCAATTAAGAAACTATGCTCATTATGCATGTTTTGTTTCCCTCGTGGAACCAAAGAATGTTAATGATGCATTGAATAATCCTTATTGGACTTCTACAATGCAGGATGAACTTCTTCACTTTGTCATTCATGATGTTTGGTATCTTGTACCTAGGCCTAATCACAAAAAGGGTTTTGGCAGACGTTGGATATTTAAAAATAAATCTGATGAAAGTGGGATAATTATTAGAAATAAATCCAGATTAGTTGCTCAAGGATACTCTCAAATAGAGGGAATAGATTTTAACGAGACTTTTGCTCCCGTTACTTGATTAGAATCAGTTCGTCTTCTCTTTGTCATAGTTTGCTACTTACATTTTACGCTTTACCAAATGGATGTCAAATCTGGCTTCCTTAATGGAATATTGACTGAGGAGACCTATGTAGAACAATCAAAAGGGTTTATTGACCCTAAATATCCAAATTATGTCTTTCGTCTTAAAAAGGCTTTGTATGGCCTAAAATAAGAGCCAAGAGCCTGGTATGAGGGCCTTTCCAGCTTTCTCTTAGACAAAGGTTTTAAGAGAGGTGGAAATGATCAAACCCTTTTTGTCAAACATTTTGACAAACATATCATTGTAGCTCAAGTTTACGTAGATGATATCATCTTTGTATCAACTTCCCCTTCAGAAGTTAAATGCTTTTCTGAAATTATGCATAAATAATTTCAAATGTCTGTCATGGGGGAGTTGCAATTTTTCTTAGGTCTTCAAGTCAAACAAAATTCAGAAGGATTATTTGTCTCGCAATCGAAATACGCATTAGAGATTATTAAAAAATTTGGTCTTGAAAGTGCAAAAGATGATAAAACTCCCATGAGTACTACTGTCAAACTATCTAAGGATGAAATAGGAAAATCCGTAGATCCCACCCTTTATCGTAGTATGATTGGAACCTTACTATATCTCACTGCCTCGAGTCCTGATATTATGTATGTTGTTTGCGTTTGTGCTCGTTACCAGAACAATCCTAAAGAGAGTTATTTAACTTGTGTTAAAAGAATTATCAAGTACATTAAAGTCACTCTAAACTTAGGACTTTGGTACACCAATGATACTCCTAGCACTATAATAGGATACACCGATGCTGATTGGGCGGGGTTTACTGACGATAGTAAGAGCACATCAGGCACATGTTATTATATTGGTAATAATTTGGTAGGTTGGAGTAGTAAGAAATAAAACTGCACTTCATTATCCACTATTGAATCTGAATACATAGCTGCTGGCAGTTGCTGTGCTCAACTTATTTGGCTCAAGCAAATGCTAACTGATTATGGTATTAAAGAAAAAAAATTGCATCTCTGTTGTGATAATCAAAGTGCGATCAATATCTCTAAAAACCCTGTTCAACACTCGCGAACAAAACACATAAAAATAAGGCATCACTTTATTTGCGAATTAGTTGAAACTAAGGAATTAGAAATCAATTATCTTCGTACTGATTTGCAACTTGCAGATATGTTTACCAAACCTTTGGGTTATAATACGTTTATTACATTGCATAAATCAATTGGAATGGTGTGTGCTGAATAATTTCTTGGATTTACATATTTTTTCCCTTTGTCCATTTCAGACAAAATGGGGGAGAAATTTGAGTCTTATGCGTTCAATTTTTTTCATAGATTTCTAATAAGCTTAATCATAGAATTCATTTGCAGGATTCCATACAGTTATTCTCAATGGGGTATTGATTTGTAATTAGTTGAGTTATGTACTTTTCTTTTCTAGGAAATGGGTAGATAGAACTTTTGTTTAGGAATAGGTTTTTTCCTCATTTATTTATTGCCCTACGAGTCCTAGATGACTCGAAGGAGATTTTGTCTCATATTTCCAAAGGGTCAGATTGAAGAACCTTATACTCTTGACTCACATAAGTCTACATTGTATAAGTGCTCATCTAGTTTGGAAATAGTGACAAAATTGTGTCCTTTCCTAGAATCCAAAAAGCCTCGAAAATTATCTAAATTCATTCCTCTTGTTTGTCAAATCAAAGGTATATGTACCAACACTCACACACATTAGGATTACATTCATATCTTATATATTTCATATAATTGGTTGTGTGTGTGTTAATTTCCCTAAAATTATTTTTAATACTTTTTGGGAATTTTAAATGATTTTTAAAACACTTTTTATCTTAATTAAAATTGGATTTATAAAGTATTGGGGTCATTCTATAATTCTATATTGTTGGTTTTATTGGCTAAAAGTTCACTTGGGTAGAAATCAAAAGCGCTAGAGACTTCAAGGTGTCTTGGTAATTATTTCCAAAACACGCGTTTCAGCTTTAATCCTAGCCCTACACCTGTCGCTTATATATCGATTTGATTTACGTTTCTTCCAAGAGACAACGCCTGTGAAAAATCTCAACCCTTGGATCATGTTAATCGACGATCTGCATGCGTTCTAAATCTATCCTGGTGAAACTCTCTTAAACCAATCAGAAGCATTTTAACTACTGCTTATCTCTAACCCTTGGATCAAAGTTAAACTGCCTAGATAAATTATAGCCCCTGATTTTGAACCATCTTCTGGATCCTTTTCAGCCCACTATATAAGGAGGCTAACCCTCAACCAGAAGAGACTTTTGCCACTTCGTCTATTTGAGTGAGTAGAGAAAGAAGAGAGAGTAGAGAGAGAAGAGAGAAACTAGAGAGAGAGAGTTAGAAACCCTAACCCTAAAACATCCTAACATCTTTCAAACCCTAACCTCTTTCAAAACCATTATATACCAAACACAACATTGAGTGTTTGAGAGTTTTGAGTGTTGGTTTGTTAGTTGTTTGATGATGTAACCTCTTCGTTCTCCGATCTTGTTTTCAACTTAAACATTTGATTAGATTTGTGTTTCTACTTTTATAGAAATCTTAGATCTAGTCGTTGCATGTTATATTACACATAAATCTGCGTCTATAGTTTCTCATCTTGAGAAAACTTTTGTTGATTTCTTTTTGTAAATGTTTTTATATTCAAAATCAGCAAAATCATTTTCTGTTTCTAGTTCTTATGAAACAAGACCTTCGACCTAGTTGGAATCGTACTTGGTGATTTTCAGTCTCAAAAATATTATCAAAACCTGAGATTGATTAAGATCTTGATATGTCTTCTAAGCAAGATAGCCGTGGATTCTGGGTTAATATTAAAGGTCAAATAAGGTTCAACGTTTCCTAAGAAGAGAGAAATAGAAAATCACAGCATATAGATCTTATATGTAATTTGATAGGACTATTTGTATAAATCAGCGTGAGTGTGTGCACGCATGTGTTAGAAGCACCTTCACAAAACACTTACACCCTACCACACTAAAAGTGTTGGTAATAAGATCTTGAAACAAGAGTCGACGTAAAGAACTGGAACAAATTGGATGTTAGCAAACTGGAGAACAACATCAACAAACAGAACTGCAGAAAAGTTAGAAGGACGCCAGTGGGTACATTCCTAAACTTGTAGAGGTCTGATTTGTGTGCATATGTGTTATATAGTTTGTAATTATTATGATTTGTTTTAGTGAAATTTTTTGTTTTCTCCGTAGAGGGAGTCGTGGATGTTTTCTCAGTTGGGTGAGGTTTTACCACATTAAAAATATCTTGTCATTAATCTTTCTACATCTCCTCATCCCTTTCTGTTTAGTGTGTTGACTTAAAAATGATTTTAGTTTTGTTTTTCAAAACCTTTTAACAAATCTTGAACAGATCTCGTGCATAATTTTAAACACATCTTGTGATTAAACTGATTTGATTTTTAGAAAAGAGTTTCTTAAAAAAACAGTTCGGAGTTACTTAAATAGTTTAATGTTGTATTAAACGACTTTAGTAACAGTTTTTCAGAACACCACGCGGTGGTACTCCATTTGATGATCAAAGGATTGTATAGAGGGAGATGCATTAGGATATTGTGATACGGATGGCAATTCTGTGAGAGAAGGCGCTGTATTAAGCGTGTAACGATGTTGAGATTAAGTGGAGTTATTGAAGGGATTGTTTGAGCCTTCAGATGAAATGAGAGGTAAGTATTCTTAGGCCAACCCTTAGTTCGAATTGTTTCTCATTAAGACAGAGAACTTATCCTTCAAAACAACACTAGATCAAACAATTATATGCAAAGGGCTTATCAATAAAGAAAAAAATTAATATAATTATTACTAATAATTCCCTGGCGACGACGCCAAAAACTTAACTCGCTCAAAATATTGTATAGCGCAAGTACCCACTAATTGCGAGAGTAGTAAAAACTCGATAATACTAGAGTCGATTTCCATAGGGGATTATATGAAGTACCGAAGATATTATTCTAGGTAAAAGTCGATAAAAAAAAATAAAAGATAAAAGAAAAGATGATTTAGGTTTCAAGTGCGAACCAATGTGAACCACAATTACTGGAACACTTAACTAAAGATTAATATAAGCAAGGGAGATTTATAAAACTAATGATATAATGATTCTTAACAAAATGGTTGAGGAGCATTCCCCCACACCTTGATGCTCACAACCCAAACGGTTGTTATGATTTAATCGCACTCAAATGGGAATAAGATGTCGTTCTCAACAATACCGCATGAAGGGTATCATCCCAAGGATACGAGATGAAGGTTTCGACATGTTTTTTAATAAATGCATTGATGCTGGAGTTAAGTCTTAAAAACAACCCTTACATTATAAGAGAGTTTAAAATCCTATAAAACTCCAATATCCACACATACTCCCATTTATTGAATTCAAACATTGAACTAATCAAGAAGTGGAACCATCCAAGATGGGTTTATGCTCCCAACCTATGGAAACTAGCTACTCGTAACACCAACTATGCACACACACAACATGGGGTTAATAAAAAGGGAAAAATCCATTACAAAAGAAAGCATTCAAGAAAAACCAACTAGAATCGTCGGGAAGAAATAAGATAATGTGGTCAAGAATTGAAAGAAAAGATAATAGCGCTAACCTTCATTTGTCGATTCAAATGATAAAGAATCATTTTTTATGGAAGTATATTTTTGAAGAATTAAAAGAGTCGGATTATTTTTCAGTGAAAATAGCATTCTCTTCAGTGGTTTTCATCATTCTTAATCTTCGAAGCTACTCTTTACAGATGAGAGAAGTATTATAGTATAAATATTCTGAAGGGATTTTAGTTTCAAATCATAAGGATTTGAAGGCATCTTTCGTGTTTATATTCAACTTCCCATAGCATTAGTATTTCGTTGTAGGAGGGGTTTGAGGTGGTAACGATCAATCGACAGGTCTTTGGTTGATTCAACATCAAATGATGTTTATTTTCGGGTATGGATTTGCAAATTTATTTAGTTTTAAATTTAAGTTTGGATTTGGGGATTCATTTGGTGTACATTTTAATTTGAATTTAGGTGTTTTGGTAGCTGTATTAAAAAAAAGTGTAAGGGTTTGAAAATAATTTTGCATACTAAAATATATGGTCGAGAGGCAATTTAGTCTGTTTACACTAACAAAGAGACCTGATTTTGGGGATTATTTCAAATCGGTTGATAGTTATGGGGTGAGTTTGTCAGATATTTTAGTTGAGGGGTGACCTATAAACTTAAAATTACCCATAAAATTAAGTACAAATTATTGCATATTTTTGTATGTATCTAAAATACTACACGCTTGGTCTTCATATGGTCAATGAGGATATTTTGTCATTTAAAAGTATATTTTAATTTTAAATGTTAACTAATTGTTTTGTAGGATTGATGATGTACATAATGACGCACCACGTAACATTAGTTAAAATTTCATAGCAGTTAATAAGTTAGCGTTGCATGTGATTAGCTAAATTATTGATGACTCAACTATCGATCCCTCACTTTTTAATGAGTATTTGTTGTATGCAAAAATTATCCTCCTACACGAACCAATAAAAAGTAGACATTTGTCCTCCTGTGTGACTACTCAGCTATCCTGGTCGGCTTCAGAGACACTTAGTGGCTGGCATGTCGACCAACTCCAAGAATATGAACCATCAGGAAGAGCAAAGGTTACTCGGATGAAAAACGACTAACACTGAATGCCAAGAGTCTCATTTATTGTATACAGATGTAAGTGCCTACCGATATAAAGGCACTCCGTCTCTTGGGTTCCTAACCACTATAAGTATATGTTCTCCCTTAGCTCAAGGGACAATTGGATTCAAGTACAAGCACACTTACTGAGCTTTTGTAACTACTCAAAATAAGATTAACAATGGACGTAGGCTCTCTTTATAGCTTAACCACTTTAAAAACCTTGTATTGTATGTGTGTTTGCTTAGCTTGCTTTTAATTATTTATCTGTGATTATAAAATTGGACTTAATCCATTTTAGACATCAATAGTACTATTGTTTCAACAATCAGACTTAAGGTTAAGTTAACTCAACCTTCACTAATGAGGGTCAACAAATTTAAATTTTGTAAACAAAGCAGATAACACGAGAGTAATATTTTTTAATGAGATTTTAAAAAATATTGTTGTCAATATCGTAACATCTAATGTGGTGACGTCAAATGTTGTTGACACGACTCTACCGTGTTAGTTGCCCCATGTGCTATTTCTTAGAGTATTTATTGGACCCCGAATTTTAAAATCTTATCAAAATTATAATTTCCTTTAAGAGATGAGGAATAAATATGGCTCAACATAACACACACAAATAACAAATTTTAATTTCTTTCAAATTAAAATTAAACAAAGTGAAATTAGATTAAACACACACATATTTTAATTTCACACTAGAATAAAATTAAGTTAAACATTACCCAAATATTAAACATGCACCAAATTAAATATCCTAATTTTATCTTTTTACCTAAACATGCATCTAATGCGATTTTACAAAAGATAAAATAAACAGACAAACCACTACACCTCGATGTATGAGGAAAAACCTACAACGGGAAAAAACCTCGGATGGCCCTAGCCTCAAATCCACTAAGTACGGTTTTACAAGTACAAGACAAAAGACTTATAAACACTAGACTTGACTCCGTCCAAGCCCCGACGCTTCTTCTTGTAAACACCTCTTCCTAGCAAATAACCACGGAGGTCCACCGCGGTCTCGAAATCCACCGATAGGACTTTTTCGATCACCACCACCCGAACAAGGAGCCTTTCTCCAAGTGGGTAAAGCAAAGAAAACGGACTTCTTCTTTGTGGGATGTAGAAGTAAAACCCAAACTTTTATTCAAATGGTAGAGATAAAATCGGTGCCAAAACTCCAAACAAGGATATATATTAAGGAACTTGGATAAACAAACTACTGGGTGTAAACAAAAGTGTTTAAGGATTTTTCTTAAAGAACAACACACTTAAAACTTGAACCTTTTCATTTGGAATTGAAGCTCACTAAAACTCTCTCTAGGAAATGGAGGAATATCAAAAAGTTACCTAGAAAAGATTGGTTCCCGCACTAGATAAGTCTGTCAAAAGTTAGTGGGGAAAAAGTAGTGGGATAGAGGTGAAAAACTGCCAATTAATTTTCCCACCGGAAATCTCGTTCGAACGAGATTTTCATTCGAACAAAGTATCGTTTGAATGAACCTTCTAACAAAGTTACAGTGGCCAATGGGAAAAGTCGTTGGCAAACGCATTCGAACGACATTCTCGTTCAAACAAAAACTCGTTCATACGACAATATCGAATGAAGTGACAGATTCTATAAATTTTGATTTTAAGCCCAGAAACTTTATTTTAATGTTCTAAAGAAACCTTTTGAAAATAAAGTTCATTTTTTTTTAAAAAAAAACACCTATATATATATATATATATATATATATATATATATATATATGGAATGCATTCATACCTTAGGAGTAATTGGAACTATGTTTATGACGAGAAAACGAGGCACATGAAAAACAACAATGATGAAGCTTTACAATTCTGGCCGCTACGTCTTCAACTTTAGCATGTCATAGGCTTGAAGGATGGTCAAGAACTCTATCCTATGACTCAAACGTTTTTGTCCAGAATTGAGCCAAAACAACAAAGGACTCAATTGGAAATTTGTATCCTTACAGTATTATCACTATAAGGACTAAAATGTTTATATGAAAATAAGTTGTATTGAAACATTTTGGATCATTCGACGAAAAGTCCTTCGGTAACTTTTTAATTAACATTTAGTTTAAGCCTTTGTATTTTTTTCTTAAATGTGTCTCACCGTATAAAACACTCAGAAACATTATTTCTTCTATAATACTAAAAAATCGACAACGGACTTTTCGGAAAATAAAATATACGTTCTATTTACAATTTACCCCCTTAACATTATCCCAGTTATGACTTAACCACGTGTACATTCATTTTCTGGATTTAATCCCATGAACTTCCATGATGGTATCAATTAACCGCGCCTTTTGTTTTTGGACAAAGAATGACACACTTTTCCCACTTGACATATCTAAAGGGGTATTCTTGTCTTTTACCATCTAAAAAACATAACTCTTCCTTTTTATATATATATTTCTCTTAATCACCCTCTCCCTATTTATCTTTCTCTCTATATCACACGCACACGAGCATACACACGCGGATCTCTCTCTCTCTTGCGCGCGCGTACACACAATTGAGCGCACAAAGACACATAAAATCATATTTGAACGTACATAGAGATTTTAATACCCACACGGAGATAATTAAACACATACAACAAATGTTAACACACGCACACACACAAACATATATATATATATATATATATATATATATATATATAGAGAGAGAGAGAGAGAGAGAGAGAGAGAGAGAGAGAGAGAGTAGTTATGCACACAAACACAACAGCTCTTTAATAATTTTATTATTAATTAGGATCAATATTTTGTTTGATTGTTTATTGGATTGGTGATTTGGTTCGGTGCGAATGGATTGCTAATTGAGATTGTATGGGTAAGGTAATTTCTTACGAAATTATAATAAAATTGTGTTGGAAAATTACTTTTTCTAGATTTTTATATTTTTATATAACTTTTTGTCATTTTTAATGTTTTCTGTAATTTTCAGAATTTTTTAATTATTAATTTATATTTCCAGCAATTTAAAATATATTTTAATTTTTCATATGTTCCAAAGGATTTTTCAGTATTGTCGTGAATTTTTTTAGTATTTTTCATATTTTTTTAATGATTTTCTATCATTTTTAGAGTTATTATATTTTTTGGAATTTGAAAATTTTTACATATATTTTTTTCATTTACATATTTTTTTATATTTTTTTAATACTTTTACATATGTAAAAAATTTTAAATAATTTTTACAATTTCCAAATTGAGTATTTGTAATTTCCATAATTTTAATCTATTTTTCTATTACGTTAATTCCCTAATTGAGTTTTTTTAATTTATATTTTTTATAATCTTTAGATTTGGTAAATATTTTTTAAATTTTTTTTAATAATTTCTAATTTTTTAAATCTTCAATATTGGATTGGACAAAAATAGCATCACGTGTCCGTCACATGACCAATTTCCCGTCCAAATATTTAACATTGTTAGGGATTTGAAGTTACTTCAATATATTGTGAAAATTAAAGGGTTAAGTCGAAAAAATGTAAGCACGGGTGTTGAAGGTGAAAGGAAAGTAAAGCTGAGGGGCAAGTGTAATTACATATTAATTATCTCAAGTTAATTTTTTTAAAAAATCATATGTTTCTTTCTTGTTACATATCCCAACTTAAAGTTATCAAATTCGCTTAATCAACTTTGATTTGTTATTCACATAACGAAAATATATAAATTTAAATGTTTTACCTATCATTTATCGACAATATACATGACGGTTATATATTATTTAATTACCCACAATTAAAAGTTATGGTCTATTACGCTAATCTCACCGAAATCACGAACGAGTCTAATCAACACGATGATCCTCGAATCTTGGATTATGGTCTATTACGTTATTAGTAAATATTTATTTTAGAGCTTCGGTATACGACACCCATTGGTCTTCGGTTAGGTTCTATTATGGTAGTCCATTATGAATATTAAAGAGTTTTATATGGTAACATTTGGGTATTGGATTAGGGTCCAATTTCGTTTTTTCATTGTTATTTATTTTGTAGTTAGTTTACAATAAAACTCGGTGCTAGGATAAAACTCGTACGCAATTTTTTTTTATTTATATATGTGGTTATAAGTGGCAATATTTAGTTTAATAGTAGGAAAAAATACATCATCAAACGCATATTGTGATATCTAAAAAACTATTAATTTGTAAAAAAAAATGATTTGGCATGTCAAATAGTCTAATATTGCTTGATTTCATATAAATGAACATCAGGGGTGAAAATTCATGTTAACCTAGATTCTTTAAGAACATGTAATGTTTCAACGGTCAGACTTGAGGGTTAAGTTAACCCAACCTTCACTAACGAGGGTAAACAAATTTAAATTTTGTAAGCAAAATAGATGACGTGAAAGAAATTTTTTTTGACGAGATCGTGAAAACTATTGTTGTCAATATCGCAACATCCAATATGGTGATGTGAAATGTTGTTGAAACGACTCTACCATGTTAACTGCCCCATATGCTATTACTTAGAGTAATGTCACCATAGGAACTAAAACATTTATATAAAAATAAGTTATACTAAGATATTTTGGATCATTCGATGAAAATTTCCTTGGTAACTTTCTAATTAACGTTTAGTTTAAGCCTTTTTATTTTTTGTCCCAAATGTATCTTACCATATAAAACACTCGCAAACATAGTTTCTTCTTTAATCCTAACAAATAGACAATGGACTTTTTAAAATATAAAATATACGTTCTATTTAAAATTTACTCCCTTGAACATCATCCCCATTGTCACTTAACCACATGGACATTCATTTTCTGGATTTAATCCTCTGAACTTCCACAATGGCTTCAAAAAAAATCGTCGTTTGTTTTTGGACAAAAAATAACACATGTATTCCACATGACTTATCTAAAGGGGTATTCTTGTATTTTACCATCTAAATAACATAACTCTATAATCCTCATTTTTTATATATTTCTCTTAATCGCCCTCCCCCTCTTCATCTTTTTTTCTCTATCACACACATACCAACATACACACACAATCTCTCTCAATTTAATTCTCTCTCTCTCCCTCTCCCTCTCTCTCCCCCCTCTCGTACACACAATAAAACACACAAAGAGACATAAAACCATATCTAAGCATACATACAGATTCTAATACCCACGCGGAGATAACTAAACACACACAAGAAATTTTAACACACACACAGATATATCAGAGAGAGAGAGGGTAAATATGGGTTGCTAATTGGGATTTTGTGGGTTAGGTAATTTATTATGAAATTATAGTAAAATTGTGTCAAAATTTACTTGTTTTTAGATTTTTTGTTGATTTTATATTTTTCAAATGTAGTTAAGATTGATCTTTATATATCCTTATGTCATTTTTAATGTTTTCTGTAATTTTGAGAATTTTTTTATTATGAATCTATAATTTCCATCAATCTCAAATATATTTTCGTTTTTCATATGTTCCCAAATAAAAATTCAGTATTGTCATGATTTTTTTAGCATTTTCTAAAATTTTTAATGATTTTCTATAATTTTCGGAGATATTATAATTTTTTTTAATTTGCAAATGTTTGAATTTTTTTTTTCTTTCCAGCTACAAATTCATGATCTGGCATGTACAGAATGAAAATTTCATTATCGATTCTACGAAAATTTTTATGAAAGCTTTTCATTTGCTTCCTTTCAGTGGAAGTTTGATTTTCCCATAATGTATCCTAATTTTTGGCCTAATACTTATTTTCTAAAAATATTTTCAGTATTTTTCATCTTTGTCAATAGTTTTTCGCATGTAAAAAACTTGAAATATTTTTGTAATTATAAAATTGAATATTAACAATTTCCATAATTTTAATCTATGTTTCAATTACGTTAATTCCCCAATTGAGTTTTTGTAATTTACAATTTTTTTAATATTTTTCAATAATCTTTAGATTTGGTAAATATTTTTTAAATGTTGTTTTGTAAATTCTAATTTTTTTAAATATTCTATATTGGATTGGACAAAAATAGCATCACGTGTCTATCACATGACCAATTTTCCGTCCAAATATTTAACATTGTTAGGGGTTTGAAGTTACATCAAACTATTGTGAAAATTAATGGGTTAAGTCAAAAAAATGAAAGCACAGGTGGTGAAGGTGAAATGAAAGTAAAGCTCAAGGGCAAGTATAATTAAATATTGATCGTCTAAAGTTAATTTTAAAAAGAAATCATATGTTTCTTTCTTGTTACATATCCCAACTTAAAGTTATCAAATTTGCTTAATCAACTTTGATTTGTTATTCACATAACGAAAATACATAAATTTAAATGTTTACCTATCATATATCGACAATATACATGACTATTATATATTATTTAATTACCAACAATTATATCACTAATTTCTCAATCATTCATATTCTAACTCATAGCGTATGCCAACTGCGTGCAATAAACTCTCACAATTTGTACACACCCATTTTTCCTCCAATCTGTTTGAAATTATAAATTTATGTGTCTTAACTCTGATTTACCGACAATTGACATAACCATTTGTTGTTTACCGGATTATGAAAAATGAATATATATATCACTAAATAAATATAAACAGTAATTAAAATTAATTAAAAAAAAACAGATTAGTAAAGGGAGATAAGAAGAACATACAGTTTGTGACTGAAACAATCACTTGTATAATTTTGACCGAGTCAAAAGTTGAACTATCTCTCCTTAAGACAGAATACGCCCCCGCTACGGTGCTGACGGAAGGTTCAATGGGCGTCTGCCTCCCAGGATGAAATGATCAACGACTGTTGCAAGAAGCACTTCAGTGCAACAGTCCCACGAACCAACAATGGCAAATTTCTCTCAAACAATAGGAAGGGAACAAGGACAGTAGTAGGCAATTCGGGTAGATTTTCTAATATTTTAAATGGACTGCATAAGGTCCCTTTTATAAGTAGTGAAGGGTTGCGACTCATGGCTTTTCCCAGAACAGACATGATAGTTTGAACAGTTGCATCTCTCTAATAAAGCAACTTAACGTTTTAATTAATTAATTAAAAATGACAACGTTTTTTAAATAATTAAAAAGGACAGTATTTTTAAGTAATTAATTAATGCGAAAAATAATTAATCCGTAATTAATTCATATTTTTTTGTTCAGAAAATAAATTTTAAAGCCCAAAGGGCAATTAAAATTTGTCCAAAAAATTTAATAGTTGTTCAAGAAAGACCCAAGACCCACGGGCCGGACGGACGGCGGCGGCGGCGCGTGTGTGGGCTTTTGGGCCAAGCCCAACACATGCATAGTGTAGGCCATCTCCCCTTCAAAGAGTTGGGATAGCCCAAGGCATCCAAGCCTTAGTCCCATAACTTGTGTATATTAACTCCAAGTTTTTCTACCACTTTTCCAATGTGGGACAAACCCACTTAACTATGTTACACCATCTAGCTTAAACTCAAATGGGTCACTTTAAGTCCAAATTTTTCATTCATTACTTCACTATTTTGAACAAGTGAGTATACCAAATTAATCTCCTTGCTACAAGGAACACATTGGTACTAAGACCCGTCACTTTTAACATATGTGTCTTAATTAAAATTGACTCTAAAGTTTGACCAAATAAGCTGGCATTTTATAAAATATACAACAATCCCCCACATGAATGAAATTTGGAAGAATCAAACGAATATAGATGCAAACAGAGAGTTGTTCTAGGAAAAAAACATTGCATCGAAAAAGATAGCTTGTGGCTTTGAATCTTTCCTAGTGAGATACTATCGAGCTTACTAGCCAATCAATGAACGTGATGTCTTGAATTGATCGACCATTTGTGTAAACTGAGACAGTAATATTCACACAATGTTTTTCCAACCTTAATGGTTCTCATTGTTGTGTCCATTTTGGCCTTGGACACCTCCTGGTTTCATGAGTGTGCTAGAGAAATAGCTTTCGTTATTCTCATAGAAGCGGACCCTTCTCACTCACATTGGTGATTTCTATAAAGAGTATCCTGCTAATACCCCACTTGACCTATACATTCAAGATATAGAAATCATTAAAAACATAGTTTATCCTTATACACGCGGCAGTTTGTGCACTGACTCATCTTCAGAATGGGAGGAAGTAATTAAAGTATTACTTCTCAGTGCAAACTGAGTCATCATAATTAGGTTGTCCCTTTGAACCTATTTCTTGGGATCTCCAGTCATTTAGGTTGGGTTTCCATTAAGACGACTCTTTAGAATTTTACAGGCTTTAGGCCCATTCCACGTGATGAACTTACAACTTGCTCTCCAGGTATATCTTTAGTTAGTGAATCCGCAATATTTTCCTTTGACTTTACATAGTCAACATAAATAATTCCATTTGAGAGCAATTGTCTAACGGTTTGGTGTCGACGACGTATATGTCGTGATTTACCGTTATAGTTATTATTTTTAGCCCTAGAAATTGTCGATTGACTATCACAATGTATTATGATAGGTGGCACGGGCTTTGACCATATTGGAATATCCTCTAAGAAGTTTCTAAGCCATTCGGCCTCTTCCCCAGCTTTATCTAAAGCAATAAATTCAGATTCCATCGTGAATCTTACAATACATGTTTGCTTTGAGGATTTCCAAGATACGGCTGCACCTCCAAGGGTAAATACATATCCACTTGTGGATTTCGAATCATTTGAGTCAGATATCCAATTTGCATCGCTATAGCCTTCAAGTACAGCTGGATATCGTTCGTAGTGCAACCCATCCCCCAAAGAGTATCGAAGATATCGAAGAACTCTTATCAAGGCTTTCCAATGATCTTTCCCAGGATTACTCGTATATCGACTGAGCTTACTAATTGAGTATGCTATATTAGGACGAGTACAGTTTGATAAATACATCAAACTTCCAATAATACGAGAATACTCTAATTGAGATATACCTTCACCTTTATTTTTAAAGAAGTGATGACTTGGATCTACAGGTGTTCTCACTGGACTTTGATCATATTTATTATACTTTTGAAGTATTTTTTCAACGTAATGTGATTGAGATAAGATAATTCCTTGAGGGGTTCTAATAATTTTAATTCCTAGGATTACATCAGCCAATCCCATGTCCTTCATTTTAAATCTACTAGTCAACATTTGTTTAGTAGAATTGATAACATTATTATTATTAGCAATTATTAGAATATCATCTACATATAGACATACAATCACATGTCCCGCTTGAGTGCTTTTGATGTAAACACATTTATCACACTCATTTATTTTGAAACCATTTGACTTCATGACATTGTCAAATTTTTCATGCCATTGTTTAGGTGCTTGTTTCAACCCATATAATGACTTCACAAGTTTACATACTTTCCTTTCATTTCCAGGAGATCTAAAACCTTCCGGTTGTTCCATATATATTTCTTCATCTAATTCACCATTCAAAAATGCCGTTTTAACATCCATTTGGTGTATTTCCAATTTATGTATTGCTGCAATTGCAATTAACATTCTAATGGATGTAATTCTTGTAACAGGTGAATAGGTGTCGAAATAATCTATTCCCTCCTTTTGCTTGTATCCTTTAGCTACAAGTCTAGCTTTATATTTATCAATAGTACCATCAGCTTTCATTTTTCGTTTGAATATCCATTTACACCCTAAAGGTCTTGTCCGTGGTGGTAGGTCCACCAATTCCCAAGTATGATTTTGCAAAATGGATTCAATTTCACTATTGATAGCTTCTTTCCAATATGAGGCTTCCGGAGTGGATAGAGCTTCTTTTACCGTTTGAGGTTCACTTTCTAACATATATGTTAGAAAATTTGGACCGAAAGATTTTGAAACCTTAGCTCTTTTGCTACGTCTAAGTTCTTCCTCAATAATATTTTGAGGTTCACCATTTGTAACTTCAAGCATTCTTTTGTTAGAAATTGTTTCTTGTGTATTTTTACAAGGAAAGATATTTTCAAAGAATGATGCATTCCTAGATTCTATGATTGTATTTTCATGAATTTCAGGAATATCAGACTTATGCACAAGAAACCGATATGCACTACTATTATGTGCATAACCAATGAATATGCAGTCAATAGTCTTTGGACCAATTTTCACCTTTTTAGGTTCAGGAATTAGTACTTTTGCAAGACACCCCCACACTTTTAAGTATTTGTAGGAAGGCTTGCGTCCTTTCCACAACTCATAGGGTATCTTATTTGTTTTCTTATGAATCAATTTGTTGAGAATGTAATTAGCTGAAAGCAGTGCTTCCCCCCACATGTTTTGGGGTAATCCCGAACTTATTAATAATGCATTCATCATTTCTTTTAAAGTTTGGTTTTTACGTTCCGCAATCCCATTTGATTGAGGAGAGTAATGTGCGGTAGTTTGGTGAATAATACCATTTTCTAAACATATTTCCTTAAAAGGATATTCATATTCACCACCTCTATTGCTTCTTAATTCTTTAATCTTTTTACCAAGTTGATTCTCAACTTCTATCTTGTATTGCTTAAAAGCTTCAATTGCTTCATCTTTGCTTCGTAAAAGATAGACATAGCAATATCTAGTGCAATCATCCACAAAGGTAATAAAGTACTTTTTCCCACCTCTAGTTTGAACAAATTTTAAATCACATATATCGGTGTGAATTAAATCTAAAGGTTCACTATTCCTTTGAATTGAATGAAAAGGTGTTTTTATTAATTTTGCTTCTACACATGTTTCACATTTGTGACTTGTATCAATGATAAATTTAGGAATTAATTCTAAGTGAATTAATTTACTTAAAGTATTATAATTAACATGTCCAAGTCTACCATGCCACATATCTATAGACTCAAGCATATAAGCAGAAGATATCATTTTATTATTATCATCGTTACTTTTAGGTACAACAGTCATGGCGTTCAATTTGAACATCCCATCACACATATATCCTTTCCCTACATACATGGCGTGTAGCGCCGGTATCAACCCACCACTCTGTGGTATTACCCACCAAATTTACTTCAGATACAACTGCGGAGAGAGAAATATTGGAAACATCGTCGGATAATGCATCAACTTCTGTCATGTTGGCTTGTGGTGCTTTCTTCTTGAAGTTCTCTAATTTTTTCGGCTTGCGACAATCCTTGGCCCTATGACCTTCTTTGCAATTAAAATATTTTCCTTTGAACTTCTTAGCACCGCCTTGTTTACTTTTTCCTTCATTTTTGTGCTTCCTCTTTTTATTGAATTTTTGTCCATTCTCAACAATATTTGCTTTTGCAGACATAGCATGGTTACCTTTTTTCTTTTTAGATTTACTATTATCTTCTTCTATCCTTAACCGAACAATTAAATCTTCAAGTCCCATTTTTTTTCGTTTATGCTTCAAATAATTTTTGAAATCCTTCCAAGAAAGAGGTAATTTCTCAATTACCGTAGCAACTTGAAATGTTTCACTTATGACCATATGTTCAGCAAGTATTTCATGAAAAATTAATTGAAGCTCTTGGACTTGGCTTATGACAGTCTTTGAATCAACCATTTTATACTCAAGAAATCTACCGACCACTAATTTTTTCATGTCGGCATCCTCGATTTTATATTTTTTATCCAAAGACTCCCATAACAATTTAGCGGTTTTGATTGGACTATATACATTATAAAGTGTATTGTCCAATCCATTAAGGATATAGTTTTTGCAAATAAAATCTGAATGTTTCCATGCTTCTACAGCTAGCAAAGTTGTCTTATCCGTTTCATTTTCATTAACCACAGGAGCATCTTCGTTAATAAACCTCGCAAGATTAATGGTAGTTAAATAGAACAACATCTTTTGTTGCCAACGTTTGAAATCAGTACCATTAAACTTTTCGGGTTTTTCTCCATGAGTTAAATGAGTAGGAACGGTATTAGGAATACTAACCGTCACATCATTTTGAGGAACATACATCACATTTTCAGAGGATTCAGTAGCCATTATTCTGATATTGAATAACACAAAAGCAATTTATGAAATGTATAGAAATTGTTTGAAAAATTAAAATTGTAAGAAAAAGGATATTCAATGTAAACACGTTTTAGCATGTAAATAAAACAGGTAAAACGTTTCCAATCTAATTTCAATTAAGAAAATTATATTTATTTAGTGAAAACACAAAAATTATATATATTATTCTGTCTTAAGATTGTTGTTTACCAGATTACGAAAAATGAATATATATATATCACTAAATAAATATAAACAGTAATTAAAATCAATAAAAAAAAAACAGAACAGTAAAGGGAGATAAGAAGAACATACAGTTTGTAACTGAAACAATCACTTGTATAATTTTGACCGAGTTGAAAGTTGGATTATCTCTCCTTAAGACAGAATACACCTCCACTACGGTGCTGACGGAAGGTTCAATGGGCGTCTGCCTCCCAGGATGAAACGGTCAACGACTGTTGTAAGAAGCACTTCAGTGCAACAGTCCCACGAACCAACAATGGCGAATTTCTCTCAAACAGTAGGAAGGGAACAAGGACAGTAGTAGGGAATTCGGGTAGATTTTCTAATCTTGTAAATGGACTGCATAAGGTCCCTTTTATAAGTGGTGAAGGGCTGCAACTCATGGCTTTTCCCAGAACAGACATGACTGTTTGAACAGTTGCATCTCTCTAATAAAGCAACTTAACGTTTTAATTAATTAATTAAAAACGACAGTAATTAATGCAAAAAATAATTAATCCGTAATTAATTCATATTTTTTGGTTCAGAAAAAAAATTTTAAAGCCCAAAGGGCAATTAAAATTTGTCCAAAAAATTTAATAGTTGCTCAAGAAAGACCCAAGACCCACGTGCCGGACGGTCGGCGGCGGCGCGAGTGTGGGCTTTTGGGCCAAGCCCAACACATGCATAGTGTAGGTCATCTCCCCTTCAAAGAGTTGGGATAACCCAAGACATCCAAGCTTTAGTCCCATAACTTGTGTATATTTACTCCAAGTTTTTCTATCACTTTTTCAATGTGGGACAAACCCACTTAACTATGTTACACCATCTAGCTTAAACTCAAATGGGTCACTTTAAGTCCAAATTTTTCATTCATTACTTCACTATTTTGAACAAGTGAGTATACCAAATTAATCTCCTTGCTACAAGGAACACAATGGTACTAAGACACGTCACTTTTAACATATGTGTCTTAATTAAAATTGACTCTAAAGTTTGACCAAATAAGCTGGCATTTTATAAAATATACAACACCATTATATATATATATATAGAGAGAGAGAGAGAGAGAGATGCAGGCTCCTGTGCACACTAAGTTTGCACACTAAGTTTGCACATTACCTTTTAAAAGTAGTAAAAAAAATATTTTTGAGTTGATTTTTTTTATGTGATATTTAAACATTTCAAGGAACCCATATAAAAAAAATCAACTCAAAAAAACTTTTTTTGCTATTTTTAAAAAATCGGTCAAACTTTCGCAGTTTTTAAGCCCTTTAAAAACTGCGAAAGTTTGACCGATTTTTTAAAAATAGCAAAAAAAGTTTTTTTTAGCTGATTTTTTTTATATGGGTTCCTTGAAATGTT
The DNA here is from genome assembly GCA_949130495.1 of Sambucus nigra. NCBI lineage: Eukaryota > Viridiplantae > Streptophyta > Magnoliopsida > Dipsacales > Adoxaceae > Sambucus > Sambucus nigra. The sequence goes on along the minus strand of OX422209.1, from coordinate 85,847,034 downwards.
TAAATATCACATAAAAAAATTGGTGTGCGCCAGCACTAAGTTTGCCTACTTTTAAAAGGTAATGTGCAAACTTAGTGTGCACAGGAGCCTGCCTCTCTCTCTCTCTCTCTCTCTCTATATATATATATATATATATATATATATATATATATATATATATATATATATTATAGATCTAAAGGAATAGTAGTAGAGGTTTTAATGAATCATTTATGAATATAATGTTAACATGTTTTCTCTCTCTTTTCACTGACGAGCATTCCTTATGTCCATTCATTCTCTTTTCATGTCCATTCGTTCTCTTTTCTCCCAGAATCTTCACCTTCCGACCTTTCATTCTTTTGACCTTTCATTATTTCTCTTTTATATAAACCCATTACATCAGATTGGATGAACCATATGGACAATACTTTTAGTGTTAATCTTTGGTGGAAAGCGAGTGCAAACAAGCGAAGCTACCTTCACAACAACGGCAGGAGCCATAACCCGTTTCATCTTGACCGTCCGATCATTCTACGTCCTCACCGGAGAGTTCAATGGTTCCTATCATTCCATAATATTCTAAAGATGTAAGCATATGACAAAAGATGAAACAAGTAGAAATAAATTAGGTCTTGGAAACTTGTCTGGTTTTGAGAGCAATATCCCTGATCCTGATCTGAACCAGTTGCCTCTTGAATTTCACAGTGATTTTTTACGGGATTAGTTACCTGAACTGTCCCAGAACCTATATCAATGTAGACATTTTCTGTTAAAAATGCCTCCTCTATTGCCGTATGAAAATCACTTGGCTTGCTACCATACAACTGAGTCTACCCCCGGAATCTGAAATGGGAGAAATACAAAAAAAAATTCTCTTTCATTCTCCAGTTTCTTTTTCTATCAGTTGATTAAAAAAATGTCAAGATTTGCTACTATGTCTAGCATTACTTCTCTCCTAACAAGACTGAAAATTTCAATTTTGGTTAAAGCCCTCATTAACCCACCTGTCCATATACTCTACAAATGGATAGATCATTCCATCTTTCACCCATGCATAGTCCCGCCAACAACCACAGGTTTAGGTTTTAACGTATATGAAATTTCCATGACCATAACACATCTATACGTGTGTTTTTGCAAGAATACGCATATATAAACATAATTCTGTTTACAAAAATAACTCCTAAGAAGGGTTTTTTGGGGGTTTTATTGAGAAGGTATTTGTTTTTACCTCATTTTAGGCTCATTTAATATTAAGAAGTGATATTTCATGTTTATTTCTTACTTTTTGATTCTAAATGAGAGTCAGATTTCATCCTCAAGAGTCAAGTTCATATGCTGAATTTGTTCAATAAAATTTTATTTCAATCTTACCCTTATTATGTTTGCTGAATGACACTAATATAAAACAATTTATTGAACAATAAAATAATTTTGCTAAGATATTGCCATCCGTAAACACCTAAAATAATTTTACTAATAGCCCATCCTGGTCCATTTTCTAATAAATTTAGGAAAGTCCAAAAACAATTATAAACGTAGTCCCTGTAAACTAAAAAGACAAAATTGCCCACAACATTAAACGAAATACCCAAATTGACCAAAACCCCTAAATCTATTCCCGCTCAATTAACAATGTAGAAAACTCTTCTAACTCAAAATAGCTTTCCTCTTCTAAACACTCAGTGAAGAAATGCCCTAGTTTCTCTCTATCTGGGTCAGCAAAAACACCGATCCATCCCCTCATTAGCAAAATCCGAGCAGATTTTCGATTTTGGAATTAAAAGGTAACTTTAAACTTCGACTAATTTCTGATTATCTACATTTCTCATCATCAAGGAAAGTTTTGATGTTTAAAACCATCTAAATTTTACATATCACTGCAAATATTGTTTAGTTAAACGTAAAAATGCCTGTACAATTTTTCTATGGTTTATGAAGAAGTAGAATGTGTACTAAAATATTTTTTGTTTAATAATACTTATAGATTTCTGTTTTGTGTTAGATGAAGATCAAAATAAAAATGATTGAATGTCGATCTTCACCGAGAAAAAAAAATAGATCAGAAAAAAGTCAAAAAACTCGTAGTCCGTTAACAAAAGTCAGAAGATCTCCAAGGCTAGAGTCAATCTATGGACATAATGAAGATAATATGGGGCATAATGAAGATAATATGGGACAGATTGTCGAATACAAGGTAAAAATTTATATCTTATAAGTAGTAAATGCTTTATATTTTGCAAATGAAATGTTGCATTTAAATAACCTGAAAAATAGTTTGCTTGCAAATCAGAAATTGCATTTCAAAAAGTTGCATTAGAGAAAAAATTAGTATGTCCTAATTCTGTTTTGCAAATGATTTGTTGCGAATTAAATAAGATCAATGTATTAATAATTAGGGGTTTGCAAATAAGAAGTTGTATGTGTAAAAAATTAAGTTTCATTTTGAAATTAAAAGTTGCAAGCCATAATATGATAAATAATACATTGTGCCTTTTTTGTTTGAAAACTCAACTCGGAATAACTTTTATTTTCAAATATTTAACCTTGAAGTCAATTAACTTTTATTTTCAAATTAAAAGTTGCATGCCATAATATGCGAATTCAAAATTAAAGCTATAAGCCATAATATGATAAATGCTATATTGTGCATTTTTTGTTTGCAAATAAAAAGTTTCAAATTAATATACTTCATGATTTATGGGTTTGCAAATCATAAGTTGCATTCGAAAAAGGTTGCATTATAGACACAACAACTATGACTTTTTCTGTTGCAAATAAATATTTGCAAAGTACATAAGTTCAATGGATGTACTTTTAGGGGTTTGCAAATAAGAAATTGAATTTGATAAAGTTACATTGAAGAGACATTAGAATGGAATTTATCTTTTTGCATATAAATTGTTGCAAATGAAATAACCTATATATGTTATGATTTATGTTTTCGCAAATAAAAAGTTGCATTAAGTCAATTCACTTTTATTTTCAAATTAAAAGTTGCATACCATAATATGCTATTTGAAATAGCTAAATTGTACACAAACTACTATGCCTTTTATGTTTGCAAATGAAATGTTGCATTTAAATAAGCGGAATATTAATTTGTTTGCAAATACGAAATTGCATTTGAAAAAGTTGCATTAGAGAAAAAAATAAACTGTCTTATTTCTGTTTGCAAATGATCTATTGCAAATCAAATAAAATCAAAGTGTTAATAGAGAATTAGAGTTAAAGTCATGTACCACAGTGTATTTTTAGGAAAAGACCCAAGTATTAATTGTTTGCAAATAAGACTATTAATAATTAGGAGTTTGCAAATTAGAGGTTGCATCTATATAAAATTATGTTTTATTTTCAAATTAAAAGTTGCAAGCCGTAATATGATTAATATTATATTATGCATTTTTTGTTTGCAAATAAAAAGTTTCAAATTAAAATACTTCATCATTTATGGGTTTACAAATCATAAGTTGCATTCGAAAAAGGTTGCATTATAGACACAACAAGTATGATTTTTTTCTGTTGCGAATAAATATTTGCAAAGCACATAAGTTCAATGGATGTATTTTTAGGGGTTTGTAAATAAGAAATTGAATTTGATAAAGTTGCATTGAAGAGACATTAGAATGGTATTTATCTTTTTGCATATAAATTGTTGCAAATGAAATAACCTATATATGTTATGATTTATGCTTTCGCAAATAAAAAGTTGCATTAAGTCAATTCACTTTTATTTTCAAATTAAAAGTTGCAGACCATAATATGCTATTTGAAGTAGCTAAATTGTACACAAAGTACTATGCCTTTTATGTTTGCAAATAAAATGTTGCATTTAAATAAGATGAATATTAATTTGTTTGCAAATAAGAAATTGCATTTGAAAAAGTTGCATTAGAGAAAAAAAATAGGCGGTCTTATTTCTATTTGCAAATGATCTGTTGCAAATCAAATAAAATCAAAGTATTAACTGTTTGCAAATAAGACTATTAATAATTAGGAGTTTGCAAATTAGAGGTTGCATCTATATAAAATTAAGTTTTAATTTCAAATTAAAAGTTGCAAGCCATAATATGATAAATATTATATTGTGCATTTTTTGTTTGCAAATAAAAAGTTTAAAATTAATATACTTCATGATTTATGGGTTTGCAAATCATATGTTGCATTCGAAAAAGGTTGCATTATAGACACAACAACTATGACTTTTTTTTGTTGCAAATAAATATTTGCAAACCACATAAGTTCAATGGATGTACTTTTAGGGGTTTGCAAATAAGAAATTGAATTTGATAAAGTTGCATTGATGAGACATTAGAATGGTATTTATCTTTTTGCATATAAATTGTTGCAAATGAAACAACCTATATATGTTATGATTTATGTTTTCGCAAATAAAAAGTTGCATTAAGTCAATTCGCTTTTATTTTCAAATTAAAAGTTGCAGGCCATAATATGCTATTTGAAATATCTAAATTGTACACAAAGTACTATGCCTTTTATGTTTGCAAATGAAATGTTTCATTTAAATAAGTTGAATATTAATTTGTTTGCAAATAAGAAATTGCATTTGAAAAAGTTGCATTAGAGAAAAAAATAGATGGTCTTATTTCTGTTTGCAAATGATCTGTTGCAAATCAAATAAAATCAAAGTGTTAATTGTTTGTAAATAAGACTATTAATAATTAGGAGTTTACAAATTAGAGGGTGCAACTATATAAAATTAAGTTTTATTTTCAAATTAAAAGTTACAAGCCGTAATATGATAAATATTATATTGTGCATTTTTTGTTTGCAAATAAGAAGTTTCAAATTAATATACTTCATGATTTATGGGTTAGCAAATCATATGTTGCATTCGAAAAATGTTGCATTATAGACACAACAACTATGACTTTTTTTTGTTGCAAATAAATATTTGCAAAGCACATAAGTTCAATGGATGTACTTTTAGGGGTTTGCAAATAAGAAATTGAATTTGATAAAGTCGCATTGAAGAGACATTAGAATGGTATTTATCTTTTTGCATATAAATATTTGTAAATGAAATAACCTATATATGTTATGATTTATGTTTTGGCAAATAGAAAGTTGCATTAAGTCAATTCACTTTTATTTTCAAATTAAAAGTTGCATGCCATAATATGCTATTTGAAATAGCTAAATTGTACACAAGGTACTATGCCTTTTATGTTTGCAAATGAAATGTTGCATATTAAATAACTTGAAAATTAATTTGTTTGCAAATAACAAATTGGATTGGAAATGGTTGCATTACAGAAAAAAGTTCCGTTGAGTGTATATTGTGCCTTTTTTGTTTGCTAATAAATGTTTCAATTTAAATATCAATCAGAAGTTGCATTATATAAAAAAAAAAAGAACTTCCAAGTTGTAGTATATTTGTTAAGATATTGTTATGGATTATTTAAGACATTGTTATTGGTTTTATAATGCTCAAAATCAACAATTTGTAGTATATTTGTTAAAATATTGTTATGGATTTTATACATATTTTTCATTTTGATTAGTATGAAAAAAGATTATATTTATATAATGCAGATGGAGAATGAACTTCAAATTCATGATATGGATCATGAATTCAAATCAGGAAAAAAAGAAGAAACTCGAAAAAGGAAACAAGAAAGTGGATGTAGTCGTTCGGAGGTAGAATCAAAAAGAAGGAGAAAGAAACCAAGGGCAAACAAAGCAAAAAAAAATGACAGAAGTGGAATTCAATTAATAGATGCAGGGCCCTGTCAATCATAGTTTTGGTAAAGGAAAAAAAAAGAAATGAAAACAAAATTGGGATCTTTAATGTCAACATTATTTGGACATTTTTTAAGACAATCTACAATGAAAGATTAATTGATGAAATGGTATCAAAGGGATCAAGAGTAGCAGCTCAAGTGATATTGAATTACAATAAAGAAGATAAAGGTTTTATGATTGGAGGAAAGTTGATAAAACTTTTACTAGATGATGTAGCTGTGGTTTTTGGGCTGCCAAAAATTGGGAAAAAAATCGTTGTTCATCCAAGAACAATGACGAAAGTTGTAGTGAACAAAGTAGCTTCTATAAGAGGATTTTTAAAGGAGAAAAAAAGTTGACAAAAGGAACAATCCTTGATGCCATTGAGGGATATTGCCAATTGAAGGATTTGAAGCTGAACAAGACTTTGCACTTTTGGTTATATTGTATATAGCTGCAACTATATTTTTCCCTAAATCAACTTTAGGCGTTGGATGGTTATTTCTAGGCCATTTAGACTGTTTTGATGAGATATCTAATATAGATTGGGCAACAGCTATACATGATAATCTCATGAATTTTGTTGAGAAGCACTATAGAAACGCAGAAAAAACGGTTGGTTGCACCATAATCTTTTCGGTAAAAATTTTTCCTTCATACTTTTTATACATAATTTTTTTTTGTTAAATTTACACTAATTGGACTCATATTCCCAATTAAACAGTATTTCTTGTGTGAGCATTACTCAATTATGAAGCCGTTGGAAAATAGAGAGAAGGATTTCTCAAGAATTTCAAGATGGAATTTGTCAGATTTGAACAAAACGATGGTCAACTTATCTATCAATGATTTCGATATGGAAAAGGTAAGTAGACAAATCAATTTATTTCCCATAACAACTTCTTTTTTCAATATTTTAGATAAATATTAGATGAGGTTTTTGTGATTTATTTTATGTCTGTTGTCTGTTTCGCATTAGCCTTTTGGCATTTTCATCTATTAATGGTGATGGGTGTGAATAACACTAAAAAATCAATCGAAAATACTCCCTAATCTGCTTTTATTTTATCACTCCAATGCTATTAGGTATTCTTTAGTGTTGAATGTAGGTTTTCTATAATGCTAACCATTACGTGATGAATTATTATAAAAAAAAGTTTTACTGAGTGGTGAGCTCGTGTTTGTCCTTCTTTCTTTAGTTTGCATTTAAGCTTTCTAGATGTTCATGTTCATCTCCTTTTGTGCAGCTATTAAGTATTCTACATGACCAACGATGCGATAAAAGATATACAATTTATTTTTGAGAGAAATGCATTTAACTTGAGCTTAACTCCTTTCATCAAACATCAACATCTTCAATTTATAGAAGATGTTACCTGTTACCTGTTGCATGCTTTAGTTTGTGCCCATCTGCTCACTAGCATCCCTCTAAGCACAACATTTGGGAACATTCTGACAACAACCTCGATATCCGTGGCTAATCAGCACATTCTGACAACAACCTCGATATCTAGACCCGAATGATTCTCCCACAAAAAATTATATGACCCACTTTTACGCTTGTTGAAGTGTAGTATGCAGGGAATGAGTAATTTAGTCATATATTTTATCACGAACAGATATCCAAATATTCTGTAAACTAGAATGGACACACTAAATCGAACCACAAAATAAAAATAAATGATATCAAATCTATAAACCCTAAAATAATAAAGAATTGAAATATATAGTTTCATAATGAGAACTAACAACTTAAAAAAGCGGGGTACTCACAACAATGATCATATAATTCCAATACTTGTTTAGAATAGGTGCAGACTTGGACAAAATAACAAAAATGGTAAATAGCATAAATAGAACAGTAGATATAATTGAGTTAACTGTATAACCAGATCTGTGGAACATAACCAAGGCAGCCAGGGTCACCACTAGTATTCCCATTGTCCTATTTTTCTTCTATACAGCATCACATCTGCAACTTTTGATACCAATAAAACAACAAAATTATATTATAAAAAGTTCTATAACGTGCATCAATAAAACAGTTATCACTATTTCACAACCTACATTATTTGGCATTTATAAGTAAAAGTTTTGCTGCATAATAACATTCATTCTCATACAATATATATATATATATATATATATATATATATATATATATATATATATATATATATATATATATATATATTATTCATTCTCATACAATATATGCGTCCTAATACAGTTTATAGAAAATCTTATACGTATATTTTTATCTTATGTCAGGTATTGGTTAAAATACCAAATCTGAGCAAAGTTGAAATGGATCTTTTATCTGACAGTTGTGTGCTTAAGATGAAGACTATTGGAAAAGACAAATTAAATAACAAATTTCAAAAGTCATTGAAATTGAAGAATGAAAGGTTGGTGAAAGAAAACAAGCAGTTGAGAGATCAAATTGAGAGTTTGGAAGAGAAGCTGAAAATTGCTACCCAACATACATCACCAAGTAATAAATATGGGAAAAGGAAAAAAATGATAAAGAGGAAGAAAGAGAAGACAACACAAGGAATGACATGAAAGAAAATGTGAAGGACAATAAGTTGGGAACAAGAAGAAAGAAGAATATTCTAACACCTAAGGAGAAGAAACATAAAATATCTTTGTGGGTGCTTCGAATGAAAATGAGGAAAAGGAATCTGACAAAGAAAACAGATTTTGTTTACTATGACACAAAAACGAATGAATGCCATGGGAAAGACAACAAATATATCATAAAGTCAAGTGGAAAAGTTGATGAATTTCCAACTTATCAACTTATAGCACCTGATCAAAGTCAAGAAAAGGATGTCATATTTGTGGAAGACAAATCGTCATTGAAGAAGGAGCCAAGAAAATTATGTCCTACAGTAATGACAAGTAAAATCTATAGCTTCCTAAGAAGCGAAGATCAAATCTTGTTGCTCAATTTTTTTGTAAATGCAACTCCAGAGTATGAATACTAACTTCTCATATTTGTTTGAGAAATTAATAAATTGTTTTCATGTAAAACTAATAAATTTTGTTATAACAGTTAAATATTAATTTTATAACATTACTATTGAACTTTTATTGAAATAATGTTGTATACTAAAAATCTGAAGTTTTCTTATGCATATAATAGTACTATTATATGGGAGGATGAAATCAGAAATCTCTACATTTCTAGATCACTCATTGTAATTATGCTAGACAGATTCATAAATACACAGGTAACAACTATTTTACAATATATATCAAATCATTACATGATTTATTTGATAGTTGTATTAAAATCTTTTGTGTTTCTTATTGGCATTTCGCAGATTATTAACTGGTTTGCGTATGATTTGATACAAAAGAGGTGCTTGACAGATAAAAATGTAGTAATATTCAGTTTGCTTGGATGGGTAAATTTTTTATAATAAATATTTTTTAAAATAATGCTGATATATTTATGATTTCAAGTAATTTATTATATTTTTTATTCTAGACTTATATTAGAGATCATATTGAAGCCGCTAGAATAAGATACGTCGATAAAGTGATTGAAAATATCACTAAACATGTGGAGATGGTGTTTTTTCCAATGAACACAACAAGAAGATGTCCAGAAGTGAGAGGTTATCATTGGACACTTCTAGTTCTAGACTTGAAGTTTAAAGAATGGAGACACTACAATTCAATGACCCAAAGAAGGGCGAAGAACATGTTTACCAAGGATGCAAAAGAAATGGTAAATTTCAGTTATTCATTAAGAAAATTATATTTTCAATTAAATGTGTCTTGTACTAATTCATTGAATAAATTTGCAGAAAAAATATATCATACACATATTTAATGTCCGATTTCAAGAGCTTGGGAAGGAGTTTCTTAGTGATGATCTTGTTTTGAATACAGTAAAGTGCCCAAATCAAGGAGATACGTAAGTAACATCAATCATATGTTAAAATTACAGTTGACATGTTGTAACAAAAATATCATGAAATAATATATATGCTAATTTAATTATGCTTAACCTCATTACAACAAGGATTATACATATGAGATGTCAGTTTTGCTGATTAAACAAAGATACACCCATCTGAACCACTCTAGTACTCGGAAAATAAGTCTAATCATTTTTAAAAATTGGATATAGAGCCTTCTGAAGTATGAAATGTAAGCCGGTTGAAATGGTACAAGAAGTTTTCAATAAAACTTTGAGCAAACATAATTAATTGATCCTCTTTAATACCAAGATGGTTCAACCATATTTATCTCCATAATTTAGTCCAGTCAATTGAAGTTTCTTCACAACCTTACATTCTCGGACCAAATTGCCAATGATTCTACAGTGTTTCATCAGTAATTGCATGACAGCAATTAATTGAGTAAGAGCAAAATGAGTTCACTTAATTAACATTAGATTCAATGCAGCTACTGTGTTACTGAATTCATGATTTTTGTTATGTTACTACAAAAATTTGATAATAACTAGAAACTGGCATCATTAGTCATTAAACTCAGGATCAAAATGCATCCATAATGTCCCGACAAGTTGTCACAAACTCCAGCGAGCGTGCCACCCCTTCATTATACTCATTATCCTCTGCATTCTGTTAGCCACAAAATAAAATAAAAATATCTACTATCACCCAACAACAAATACTTAAAATAATCAACATTTCAGAAATTTCAGTAGTACGTTTATTCGCAACACATACCTCTGTAAATTCCATGAGGAAATGAACATCTTTAGTGTATAGTGTCAACAGAAAGATTTTTAACAGCCTAATGAAAATCCTCAAATATTAATAAATTGGGTTCCCCTCCGATTGAAAATTTCTTCCTCCGAATCTCCTCTATGTGTTTTTTCAGTGTTACAATTACTAAAATATCCTCAGATTACACAAAGCAATTACAGTTAGTAAAATTAATGTATAGTATGGCTATATATCTACTCTTCGCATTATGGATATATATAGTGAGTAGGGCGAGCTTTGGCAGAATGTTTAATGAATATTATATGGGACTATATAGTATAAGTATATGAATAATGTATAGTATGGCTATATAACTGCTCTTCGCATTATGGATATATATAGTGAGTAGGGTGAGCTGTGGCAGAATGTTTAATAAATATTATATGGGACTATATAGTATTACAAAATGATATTAAGTTTCCACATTAGGGTTGTCCAATATAGTATTACAAAATGATATTAAGTTTGTTTAATATCTCTAAAATATAATAGATTAATAAATACATTTTGATCCTGAGTTTAATCTCTTATTCCAACTGTCAGTACTAATATTTTATCTTCATGATATATGCAAAGTGGATTGTGCTTTATACACGTGTTAGTTCATGGAAAACATCTACAGGAGGGAGGATATATATGATAGTTACCCAAAAAATTTCATGCAAGAGATGAGAGGAAGAATCGCAATTGATATATTATCAGATTGCAAATCATTATGGTCAAAAGGGATTGATGAGAAGGAAAATGTCAAAGCAGAGAAGAAGAAATCAAAAAGAACAAAAGAACGGATGATAGAAGAAGATTTGAAGTACATTGCTGATAACTTGAATGAGTTTTCATATCATGAAAACAAATGAAGTTCTAATTTTGTTGTTAAATGTTCAAAGTTGAATATTACATTTAACATTTCTGGTTTTAGATTGAGAGATTTAACTATACTACATTCTGACGAAAGTATGCTACATATGGTTTAGTATTGCAAATTTTTCTTTCAATTTTAAATTGAGAGAATTTATATTTTGATACAAAATAGTTGGATATCGCAACACCTTGCGAGATAGATTTGTAGTGTTATGTGTTTCATGAGTATAGTTTTACTTGTTATGTTTTGAATGCTTCAATTGAACGTATTTTAATATGTGGTGTTGTACAAATAATTAATAAATTGTGTATTATTTGACGAAAAGGATTTTCAACAATGTTAATATTATTCATTTAATAATAACATTGAAATCTGATTGCGATTTAATAATAGTAACCTAGGCATACCAATTGAATATTAACGATGAAGCTATAATCATGTTTTCTTCTTCACGTTCTCTATTATACTCACTACTTCTCTTGACGTGAATGAATGCTTTTTCCATCAATTAATGCTTGGAAAAAATATTTTTTTTTTAAATGAAGAAACTTTATACTTGAAACATTAAATTTGCAATTAAACATTTACATTGAATAATGCGTGATTGTTTTCACAAGCAATTGAACGCTATAAACATAAAGCTTCTTCTCAAACAAAAGAAGAAATTCATGGATGCTAAGAAAATCAACAAGATCCGTTGAGGGGTTCTTGACAGCAGCCAATGTGGCAGGAATTTGTTAAAGGAAATTTAACAAAATGAAAAATTGCATTTTCATTCTCTTATCGAGAATGAAAAATCGGGTTGACAACGGTATTGGGTTTCAGACTGGATCATAAGGGGTTTATATAAGTAGAAGATCAAGTTAGATGTCGGAATAGATAGGAAATTGTTTGAATAGAACTGGACGTTAACTGCTCGGGTTGGAGATAACTCAGATGCAAACAGTGTTTTTGTTTTCACAGGGGTGGGGTGGGGGGTGGGGGGGGGGGGGGTCCGAAAATACACCTCAAATGCATCCCATTAACTTTTTCATTTACAAAATTAAAACCCAAAAGCATCCAAATTATGGAATCAACATTTGAATGAGAATACAGGAAACCATATTTTTTTGTGTATTTTTTTTGTGAACTACCTCATGAATTGAGTGACAAAAATATCTACCAATGCTTGAAAAATTTAACATTTGTTACAATCCAAATGCAGTAAAATCATAGGATCTCGTATTTTAGATTGTAATGTAAGATTGAACTCGATAATAAGAACTATTACATCACAAAATTTTACCTTTCCCTATCAAATGTTACATATATTACTGCATCTACTATACAACAGCGACTTGAACTTTTTCATCAAGATTTTTTTCTGTTACTAAGATCAATGAAGCTGATTGAATTTTTCCAGCATGCTCAAACTTTATCAAAATAAATCCCCTTGCGTATAGTGACTATATAAAAATATGCTGAATTTTTATTCGGTTCACAATTCCACTATGATTCATAAGAACAACTTCATCGCTTTCACCATCTTTTGATAATGAAAACCCAACTACGAACACTGCCAAAAGCCAATCTTCAGATGAAAACTTGTAACCTATTACAATAACTCTATTTAGACGCAACTAGAGAAAGATGCTAAGAGGAACCATTCAACAAAAAGACTGCCATCCAAGCAACAAGCAGTGACAGTTTTTTTTAGAAATGTCAAAATTTGGAGCATAATCAACTGTCTTGCTCCAAGTCAGCCAACAAAATTTCTTCCATGAGTGATTCCAGTCTGTAATTTATATAATGCATTGCCGCAGGAGGATTTACATCAACAGAACCAAAATTCCAATGACCACGAATGATTGGGCAGCACAAAGATATATCCTCTGCTATTCGGACGAATGAATCATAAACAACAGTATCCCATGCAGATTAAACTTACCAAGAACCTCCACAACAACCCTATCACATTCTTGTAATTGAACACAAGACCTGAATAACACAATCTGGTGCTAAAAAGTCAACTTCAATAACACAATCACATTCACAATGACAAAACAAGTTGCATAATCCAATTCCCTTTAATCACAAACACCAAACACAACAAAATTTCCGCACAAAAAGCCAATGGCTTAATCGAAAGAAATATGCAACAGATGTCCCAAACATTTATCAAACAACCTAACATAACAGTTCATGCGCAGAAACTCAAATATCAGTAATATTTTTCGCATTCATTGAATAATCCACAAAAATGATATTTCCACGATTTAAAACTGGTACAAAAATAAAAACATAGAAGCAACATATACGATTTAATATTTCTAGCAACACATACAAATGAAATGCAATATTAAACTATGATCAAACACTTTCAATACTAATATATTTTTTCTTTCCAAATCATTACAAAATCTTCAATTCAACTCAATATTCAAGTATATATCAAAAAACATTAAAAATGAATCATTTATTCTATACAAAAGAAAAACAATCAGTTTTCCCTTGATGGTACTATTAAAGCATCAGATGTTTTCTTATTATGCTTTGCATAACACTTGCATCTATTGCACTTGCGAGGCTTCTTTGGGGATTCACCGCTACTCTCAATCCATTTCTTGCGTGGTCTTCTAGGAGTTCCTTTCACTTCATGTGGATTTAAAGAAGGTTTTTCTGGTGACAATGGCAACACAAGAGGCTTCCCATCTATTGGAACAGGTTCTATTGGCTGTGAATACTAATCACGATATGTTGAGATAAAAAAAAATAACGCTCACAATATCTATAAACACTTTGCTCATCACCTATAATGCAATGCACTGCATGTGCACATGGAAAGCCCTCTATGTGCCACAAATTGCAATCAAAATGCACTTGTCTAATATCAACTCGATTAATAGTATCAGACTGAACCTCAAACACATATTCACTAGACTTTGTCACTTTCCACATTTTTCCATATTCAACATTTGAAGCCAATTTCTTCTCCAAATTGGACATAACGTAGTATTCCACTTTTTTTCTTTTTCTCGCCTATTCGACATTATCTCCATCAACCTCTTACGAATGCTCTCTATCATTGATGTGATTGGCATGCTTCTTTCATCCAATATCCAATTATTGAAACTCTCAGATATGTTTGAGCACATTTCACCATACCTACACCCTCGAAAGTACGCATTTACCCAGTGCTCAGGAGCTGCATTTTGTAAGAAATCAACAACAACATCTCCACCAACTGCTTCCAAATATTCTATGCACTTTACAAATATCTTATGTGTTGGTGCATAAGCACAATCGGTAAATAACTTCAAGATAAAAGATAGCCTGGGATTTTTCTTAGGTATCACCGAAGTCAAGTTACACTTTAAATGCCACAAACAATATCCATGAAATGAGTTTGGGAAGACCCTCGGAACAGATGACAGCAGGCCCTTATGTCTATCTGAAAAAAAAGTAAGTCTTATTGCATCCGAAACAATTAACTTGAGGTTTTCAAGAAACCATGACCAATTTTCTTCAGTTTCACTATCAACTACAACAATTGCTAATTGAAACATTTCTGCAAAACATAAACCATGCAAAATAATTGATTACCAATTAAAAAAAATTGAAAAAATAATAAATAATGTGCCAATTATAAATAACCAAACCTATATATGCATATAATACCTTATCAACCAAATAAATCATATTTTTATAAAACTAAAAATAAAATGAGAGGATGGAAAAAATACCTTTATATATTTTTATCAACCTTTATATTTTCCTTTCAAAAATGTCCCATCCAAGCAAATGAGAGGACAGAAAAAATTAAAACCAAAAATTGAAGCCCCAAAAGATATGAAAAGTCTTTCAAAGCTCGTACTCTCAGCATTAGATTCAAGAACAACATGACTACCTGGATTTGTTCTCCTCAAAACATCAACATACCAAACTAGTTGATGGTAGGAAAGTTCATCATTCCTATGTATCTCCTTTAACGCAAGCTCATTCCCCGTATATGCAAAATAGTAATTCGGTTTCAGCCCATAATCTCTTCGAAAAACATCAATAATCTCTTTAGGCTTCACTAATGGCTTATCACAAACTTCTTCTATAATAACAGACTTCACAAGTTGGCTATTAACTGCTGGATTATTCAAGTCTTTATAACCAATACCGCATTTATACTCACTTGTGAAAGTTTTTATCTCAAAGAAATGAGGTAGATTAAACTTCTCACTTGCATGAATTCTCCACTCAAAACTAGTAAAATTATTTGACCCACATATAGCTGTAACTCTATGAGTGTCATTCTTCAAGTATTTGTACCTAAAACCCTTCTCAATAGAATATTGTTTCAATTTGTTCAAAATTCAGCTGCCCCACTATGAAATCTCTCACCGACTCCAACTATCAGATTACCCCAAGCACCAGACTTTAATTAGTGTTGACACTCAGATACATTAGCTAAAGCTAATGTGAACCCTGAAGAACTTGAACTAACATCACCACTACTAGTCACGCTACTAATATCATTAATCAATTGCAAGCATACATTCACACTTGTTTCTCTTTTTAAAGCACAAAAGTAATTGTAGCTCTGAATCACTATCAATGATTGACTTCATTTCGTCACAAATAACCAAAAATTCAAAACACAATGGAGTCAAATCAGTCCACATTACACAAATTTGACGCCTAACCTCAATAAGCGTTGAATCCAGATAAATACGTACTCCAAACGTACTACCCTCATATGAAATCAATTCCAAGATACGTCTACTAATATCCCTGCACAATAAAAAACAAAAAGATGTCAAACATAACAATAAATTAAAAACATACAAAGTCAATAGTTAACAGTTAATAATAATACAAACTCAATAGGTTACTACCCACTCATACAAATAGTAACTAATGCAACTTTTTCAAATGCAATTTCTTATTTGCAAACAAATTTATCTTCAGCTTATTTAATATGTAACATTTTATTTGCAAACAGAAACTAATATATGTGAGTTTGTCTTTCAAATTCACATACATTAAAAATTGGAACACGCCTGCTCTTATATTTATACTAGGTTTTTTCATTTCTTTTTTTTTTATTATTTTTTTCCCGACATGTACTAGCTGGTTTTGTTGTGCTCCTTGTTTGATGTTATAATGAAGATAGGCATAACAAAACATACCCTGAGAGGAAGCTACTGTTGCATTATGGAGATAAATGGTCACTAAAATCTGTTATTTGTATAAAATAGAATGTGGGAGATTATATAGGGGTGACTTTAGATGTAGTTGAAATTGATTCATCTCATATTTGTTTACTGACTATAGAGACTATTATTACTGATTTTTTCAGACTAATTTAACTTTGGACAGTTAAAAACATGTTCAAATACAATGAAAGGTGTTATGATCAAGATTGAGTGGGATTTTGATGTTTTATTAGGCTGGGATTCTATGAGATAAATGAACATAACCATGGCCACTTGTTTGTCAAACTAATTGTAATACCCTGTATTTTTGACGATTTAAATAATTATGTGATTAATTATTATTATGGGAATAATTATGCGATTAATTATTGTTGTTGGATTAATTAAATTAAAATGTGAGAAATTAATTTGTTATTAATCCGGATTAAAATAATTATTAACTAGCGTGCCAAGGGTTAATACTTATTGTTGTGAACTATTGAATATTACTATGTGATATGTAATATGGAATTATGACATTGGATAAATTGTCGGAAGTGAGAAATACGACAGTTTGGTAATTTAAGTCTGTCACGCGTGTGAGTCGTGTCGGGACTAATTGATTGAGATAAAAAGAGAATTTATTTTTGGTAACTCGTATGGTCATTTCGAATGCGCCATTGAGTTTAAAAGGGTCGAGATAGTCAAAATAGTATACCCGGGTGTTTAGTTTGGGTCCCGGGGCGATTTAGGCCTAACCGGCACCCCGTAGGGGTAGTTTTGTAATTTGGATTTTTGGGCTAAACTAATGGACGAAAATTGGGATTAATTATATCATCTAGGGAAAGTACATTAGGGTTAATAGGGAACAGGAAGTTAGAACGGCCATGGAGGGTGTGAGGGAGAGCCAAATTCCAAGAGAGAAGGCTCGTTTGGCGTCATCTTGCACAACCGTGACCACCAACGCGTAGATCGCGAAGAGAGGAACGCGTATGTACCAACATCACCAACGGATCAGACCATCATATTCGAGGCAAGTGTTTATTACTTGCACTCTTTAGCAATAATCATGCTCATGTTAGTCTAAGTGGAATTAATCATGATTTATATGTTAATTGGGTGAAAATTGGAGAATTAAATTATGATTAAGGATTAGTTTAATTAGTGGATAAATTTCCTTCATGTATGTAGAGGATTAATCACGGAATTTGATTATATATTGATGAACGAATATGGGTTGATTAGGTTCTTTAATTGGAGTTTTGGAAACTAGGGTTCATGTGAACAAATTTGGGGGTTTTATGAAATTATGATGATTAATGACGAATTAAGGATCCCAGGATGATAGAAATGATCTGTAACCTGTTAGGGGTTGATGGGTATTGATGATGAGTTGTTGGGAATTGAATGTTAGAGGTTTTAGGTTCAAAAATGGAGGAAAAATGCTAAAATTTGGTGAAGAAGACGAAAAGTGCAATCTCACGCGAAGTCGCGCGAAGTGGTTCAAACGAGATGGGGATCTCGCGCAAAGTGGTTCAAATGAGATGGAGATCTCGCGCGAAGTCGTTCGAGCGATATGACATATTGCGCGAAGCCGCTTGAACGACATGTGGAAGTCGTTCAAACGACAACCCTTCTGGTTCGAGCGACAGAGGGAATTTTTGGGGATTTTCCCAAAGTTTAGTTTTGAGTTTGCCAATTTATTGGAGTGAGAGAAACTACCATATAGTAAATTCAAATAAAAAGGAATTTTGGGAAAAGTATGTGGGAGTTAATACTTTAATTATTTCGGTATAGAGAGAATGTACCTTGGAGATTACGAGAGAGATAGTAATCTAATTATTTATACTATACGTAGTAATGAGGTTAAAATACGTGTGAGGAGTATATATGTAGGTTGGAGAAATACCTATAAATTATAATAGGATGTGTGTATGCCTATTATGAGATATTATAGTTAAGAGCACTAATGAGTGATAATTCGGGGGTGCATAAACTCTATTATTAAGTGCACTAATGGGTGATAACCCGGGGGTACAAAGATGATTATTGCTTAGCGCACTAATGGGTGATAACCCGGGGGTGCTGGATTAATATTGATATGTGCATTAATGGGTGCTAACCCGAGGATGCAATATTATATTTTTAGGCGCACTAATGGGTGATAACTCGAGGGTGCTGAATTATTATTGATAGGTGCATTAATGGGTGCTAACCCGGGGATGCATGATTTCTAGAATATGTGCACTAATGGGTCTTAGCCGGGGGTGCAGGATTAGTATATATATGGATAGGGATGATGTGACTATATATATATGGACTTGTGAATTTTACTACTGTGTGAAATTAGTAGACTTGGTAATAATAATAATCGTTACATTGCACCAAGTGGTCTTAACCTAAGGGTGCAGGATTAGTGTATATATATAGGAATGATGACTATATATATGTATGAGTGTAATTAAGCAATTTTATACTTTGTGAGATTAGTAGATAAAAATGAGAATGAGAAGCATAATAATCTTAGTGAATAAAAGATTAACCATTCAATCGGTGAATAATAAAATTTAGTATGTGATATATACTATCGGAATAGCGTATTGTAAGGGCGATACGAGAATACTACTAGTGAGCATAGTTAGTATTAGTATGGTTTCTGACTAGTTAGACTGGGAGGTATAACTAGGGGGAGATTAGATGTACGTTAGGCGTGCACAATAGACAAGAGGTGAGAAACTCATGTGAGAGTTCGATAACTAACATGCGTATAAGACTTGTTTTAAGAACCAGTTTTAAATACTTGTTAAAATATTTTTACACATCGGGCTCTGACTCGTTTCTTGTATCTCTTCTCTCTTTTGCTATATATATGTATTATATCAGGTGCTCAGCCAGAGGAGTGAAAAATATGTTACTAAAGCCGTTTATAAAAATAAATTATTTAAGTAACTCCGATCTTTTTTTTTAGGAAACTATTTTCGTAAAACCAAACTATTTGAACACAAGATGCGTTTAACAAATCAGTATGTATGAGATCTATTCAATATTTGAATAACATGTTTATAAAGTAGTTTAAAAAACTTAAACTCAGCACAACCAAGAATGAGATGAGGATATGTAGAAAGATTATGTTCACGATGTTTTTTACGTGGTAAAACCTCACCAATTGAGGAAACATCCACGACTCCCTCTACGGAGTAAAATGAAAAATCCACCAAAACAAATATATGAGTTACAAACTATATAACTAACATGCAAACAACTCAGACCTATATAAGTTTAGGAATGTACCCTCTTGTGTCCTTATAACTTCTCTGCAGTTCTGATTGTAGATGTAGTTCTCCCAGTTTGTTAACTTTGATTTGTTCCAGCACTTTACGTCGACTCTTGTTCACAAGATCTTATTACCAACACTTTTCGTGTTGTAGGGTGAAAGTGTTTGTGGAGGTGCTCTCTAACACATGCATGCACACACACACACACTTATTAAGTACAAACAGTCCTAACAAATTACAGTAATACTATATGTTGTGATCTTTTCTTTTTTTTCTTCTTACAAAACTTTGAACCTTATTTGATCTTTAAATCATTCCCAGAATCCATGGATACCTTTCTAAGAAGACAGACAAGGTCTTAATCAATCTCAAAATTTAGAAAAGCTTTTCGACATTGAAAACCTCCAAGTGAGATTCCAAACTAGGTCAAAGGTTTAGTTTTACAAGAACTAGAAACATAAAGAATTTATAGTTGATTTCAAAGTAAGCAAACGTTTTATAGAAAATAATCAACAATATATTTCTCAAGATGAGAAATAAAGAATGAAACTAAGTGTAATGTAACATGAATAACTCAGATCTGAAATTTCTATGAAATCAGAAAGTAGATTTGAGTAAAAATTTAAGTTGAAAACAAGATCTAACGAACAAGAGGTTACAGCAACAATTACAAACTCACCTCAAACTCTCAAACACTCAAGAACACTTAGGGTAGTGTTTTGGATATGAAGGAGTTTTGAAGAAGTGTTTGAATTTGGATGGAATAGGATTTGACGAACAGGGTTAGGGTTTCTAACTCTCTCTCTTCTCTCTGTTTTCTCTCTCCTCTCTCTTCTCTCACTTCTCTCTCTATTTCACAGAAAAATATTAATGGCAAAAGTCTTCGAAGTATGAGAATAGGGTTCCTTTTATAGGGTGAAGAGAAGGTTCGAGAGACTGGATCAAAACTAAGGGCCAGGATTAAGTCAAGTTAAATCGACTTAGATCGAAGGGTTCTAAGAACGCGGTGCTTAAACGATACCTGATTGGTTTAAAAAGTTGTACTGGGATTCACCAAGACAACATGCAGATCGTCGATAACCAATGATCCAAGGGCTAAAAACATACGCGTTTATAACTCAGTAAAGAAACACAATCTCAGCCAATCAGATGAAGACAGATGTTGATCAATAAAAGGATATGAAACGCGCGTCCTAAAGAAATTAAAACCACACCCTAAGGTTTACTCTGCTTTCGGATTCTACCCAAGGTAACATTAGGCCAATATACCCAACAAATTATATTTACAGATTGACCACAAAAACTTATAAATCAACTTTTAATTAAGAAAACCTTATTTAAAAATCCCAAAAAATTATTAAAAATCAAACTTAGGGATTTAAACACACTCAACATATGTACACACATTATTATGCAGTATGATATGCATTAAATAAATTCTACTGTGTGTGAGTGTTGGCAATTTGTTCTTGATCACTACAAGATAGAGAGATGAAATAGCAAACCAACTTCTGAGGTTCTTTGGTTTCTAGGGAGGACATAATTTTGTCACAATTTCCAAACTAGATGAGCTCTTATACAATATAGACTCAAGTGAGTCAAAAGCATAAGGGCTTCAATCTCCCCCTTTGGAAATATGAGACAAAATCTCCTTTGAGTCATCTAGGACTCGTAGGGCAACAAAAAATAAGAAAAACTTATTCCTATCAAAATTTTATCTACCCATTACCTAGAAATCAAAAAGTACATAACTCAACTAAGTACATTTGAATACCCTATTACAACTGTTGAGAGTAACTGTACAATATGAACCTGCAATAAATCACTAAGATCAAGCTGTTTAGCATATGTAAGAAATTAATAGACTCAAATTTCTCCCCCATTTTGTCTCAAATGGACAAAGGGAAAAACTTGGATAAACAACAAAGTTATTACTCAGCAAAAACCATACCAATAGATTTACGTAATGAAATGAATCTATTATAATCTAGAGGTTTGGTAAACATATCTGCAAGTTGTAGATCAATAGGAAGATAATTGATTTCTAATTCTTTAGATTCAACCAATTCGCGTATAAAATGATGTCTTATTTTATTATGCTTTGTTCACGAGTTTTGAACAGGGTTTTTAGAAATATTAATCGCACTTTGATTATCATAATAGAGATGCAGTTGGTTTTCTTGAATACCATAATCACTTAGCATTTGTTTAAGCCACATTAATTGAGCACAACAGCTGCCAGCGGCTATGTATTCAGATTCAGCTGTCGAGAGTGATGTGTAGTTTTTTTTTTACTACTCCATCCTACCAAGTTATTACCTATATAATAACATGCTACTGATGTGCTTTTACTATCATCAGTACACCCAGCCCAGTCAGCATCAGTGTACCCAATTATAGTGCTTGGTGTGTCATTAGTGTACCAAAGTCCTAGATTTAGAGTGCCTTTTACATATTTAATGATACGTTTAACAGCATTCAAGTGGCTCTCTTTAGGGTTACTTTAATATCGAGCACATACACACACAACATACATAATATCAGGACGTGAGGCAGTAAGATATAGTAAGGTGCCTATCATACTACGATACAGAGTAGGATCTACAGATTTTCCATTTTCATCTTTAAAAAGTTTTAGCGTAGTACTCATGGGCGTTTTAGCATCTTTAGCACTCTCGAGGCCAAATTTCTTGACTATCTCTAAAGCGTACATGGATTGCGATACAAATAATCCTTCTGAATTTTGTTTGACTTGGAGGCCTAAGAAGAATTGTAGCTCCCCCATAAGGGACATTTGAAATTCCTTATGCATAGTTTCAGAGAAGGATTTGACTTCTGAGGGAGAAGTTGATTCAAATATAATATCGTCAACATAAACTTGAGCAATAGTGATGTGTTTATCAAAATGTTTAACAAAAAGAGTTTGGTCATTTCTGCCTCTTTTGAAACCTTTATCTAAAAGAAAACTGGAAAGACGCTCATACCAAGCTCTAGGAGCTTATTTAAGGCCATACAAAGCCTTTTTCAGACGAAATACATGATTTGGATATTTAGGGTCAATGAACCCTTTAGGTTGTTCTACATAGGTTTCTTCAGTCAGTATTCCATTAAGGAACGCAGATTTGACATCCATTTGGTACAGTGTAAAATGCATGTGGCAAGCTATAGCAAAAAGCTGACGAACAGATTCTAAATGAGTAACAGGAGCAAAGGTCTCGTTAAAATCAATTCCTTCTATTTGAGAGTATCCCTGAGCAACTAATCTAGCTTTATTTCTAATTATTATCCCATTTTCATCAGTCTTATTTTTGAAAATCCAACGTGTGCCAACAACCTTTTTGTGATCAGGACGTGGAACAAGATATCAAACATCATGAATGATAAATTGTAAAAGTTCTTCCTGCATAGCAGAAATCCAGTGAGAGTCATTCAATTCCTCATTTACATTCTTTGGTTCCACAAGGGAAACAAAACATGCATAATGTGCATAATTTCTTAGTTGGGATCTTGTACGCACTGGCTCACTAGGGTTACCAACTACGTTATTTATGGGATGATCTTTAGAAACCCAGTTAGGTACTTCAGGTGTCTCAATAGGTAATGAATTATCCATTTCAGAGGAGTCATTTTCTAAAATATTTGTAGACTCTTCCTCAATAGTAAATTCACCAGTCTTGCTTTCTACAGTAGTGTCACTAACAATTACATTTATGGATTCCATCAAGGTTTTATTGCGAAGATTATACACTCGATAAGCTCTACTGTTAGGCGAATATCCTGGAAATATGGCTTTATCTCCCCGGCTCTCAAATTTGGATAAGTGTTCCCTATCTTTGCATACATAACAAGTACTGCCAAAGGTTCTAAGATATTTGAGATTAGGATTTTTATTGTACCAAAGTTCGTAAGGGATTTGTTTGGAATTCTTTCTAAGATAGACCCTATTTATAATGTGACACGTAGTGCGAATAGATTCTACCCAAAAATATTTAGGTAAATTCTTGGCATGTAACATAACACGTGCCATCTCTTGAAGGGTACGATTCTTTCTCTCCGCAATACCATTCTGTTGAGGGGTCTTAGGAGCACTGAACTCGTGTTTATAACCATTATAGTCACAGTATTCTATAATACCAGTGTCTTTGAATTCACCACCTCTATCACTACGAATTCTAATCCTAAGAAGAATTTTTAGGAAGGTTTGAAATGTTTCAGAATTTTGTTTTAAGAAGGCTACCCAAGTAAATCTAGTGAAGTCATCAACCAAAACAAGGATGTAACTGTGTCCACAGAGACTAACAGTTTGGGAGGGACCCATTAGGTCCATATGGATGAGTTATAATGGATTAGAGGTAAGAATATCTTTGACTTTCTTATGAGGTGCCTTAACAATTTTACCTTCCTGACAGGAACCACAGATAAGATTGGGTATAAGTTTGATTTTAGGAACTCCTCTAACTATTTCCTGAGAAGTCAGTCTACTAAGATTATCGTAAATTATATGACCCATTCTGTTATGCCATATCTCATTGTCATCCATTCTGGCAACATTAAAGATTTCAGAATTGTTCATGACAGTGTAGCAATTGTCAGGAGTTCTGAATCCAGTAATTATGCATTCACCTTTTTCATTTAAAATTTTGCAATTGTTCTTTGAAAAGGTAATAGTATGATCTGAGTCACAAAATTGCGATATGCTAAGTAGATTTGCCTTAAGACCTTTGACTAGAAGAACATATTAAAGAATAGGAAGCCCATCTTCTTGGATAGTTCCTTTGCCTATGATTTGAGATGAAACTCCATCACAAAAAATGACTTTACCACCAGAAAAGTTGGTTTTGTTTAAAAGTTTAGTTTCATCACCAGTCATATGCTTAGAACATCCAAAGTCTATATACCAACCAGATGATGTGTGTTCATCTTTTAAAGCAGTAACAACAACATTACACTTCATCTGAGGTAATAAATCATCTTTTCTAATCCAAATTGCCTTAGTTTTCATCTTGCGCTTATTAGCTCTCAATTGATAAAATTTGCGAGCTTTGGATTTTTGCTGAAAAATATTTTGCGCATGATTTTGAATTTTGTGAAATACTTGAGCATTTGGTTTAGGAAAGTGCTTAGGATTCCTTCTAGGAAATGTTCTTTTAGGTTTGGTCTTTCTCTTTCTATAATTAGAGTTTCTATCTGGCTGTCTAGGAAGTATATAATTGTTGCGGTTCCTCCTAGAATAGTTAAAGTTCTGATATATATAAGGATTATAGAAAGTTTTAACTAGTCTCCTAGCATAGCAACTATCAAAGGAGTGACCATATATGTCGCAGTAGGAGCAATAAAGATTGCTCAGAATTGGGGTCTCCTTAGGAAAGTCTCTAAACAAAGGTTTTGAAGAGTTTTGAGGCTGAACTCTATTACTAGATATGACAGTCTTGTATGCAGTCTCACTCTTCCTAATAGAGGGGCAGACTTATTTAGCCTTAGGTGAACTTTCATGTTTAGAGCAACTTGATTCCCCAATGTTAAAATTTTGATGTTTTGAATCAAAATGAGTTTTTAGAGAATGGAAGTCTGGGCATGTTTCAATAGGTCTTTTGCCTCCTGACACAAACTTGATAGGTTCAAAAGATTTTATTTGTGTTTTCAAATTGGGGCAAAACCCTATTCCAGTTTGATCATTAGAATTGGTTTTTGATTCAGCAACAAATTCATCAAAATATTTTGAATTATTTTCAAATTTTGTAAATTTTTTGAAAACAGTTGCTGTCTTTTCTTTAGTTTGCTCCAATTCTAACAATGTCCCTTTGTATTTTTTCTCCAGAGTTTCATTTGTTTCTTTTAAATTTCTGAGTTTTTCATCAAACATTTTAATTTCTCTTTTATGAGTCAAACATTGGGTAGTATACTCTTCAGCATTTAGTTTGACCATTAGTCTTAGATCTTCCAACTTTTTGGTAAGTTCTTTCATAATTATTTCTAGTCTAGCGCTTTTCTTGAGAGTTTTAGCATAAAGTGTGTGAATGTCTGGGAGGTCTTCATTGTCCGAGTCACTAAGTGTGGTGTGTGGAGTGACCCCTAAAGTTTCATTTTTTAAACTCACACACCCATTGACATCGTCATTATCGCTATCCCTTTGACTCACATACCCCGAGGTAGAACATGCAACATTCTCAGTAATCAAAGCATCTAAACCAGTATAAACATGATTCTCAATAGCAGGAGTAGAGTTACTAGAAACATTCTCATACACAGGCATAGGCACATCATCATTATATATGATCTTAGCAAAGAAAGACATGCAAGGGTCAAAAACATTAGATGACTCATGTTCCTCATTTTCAGAGTCACTTGAATCATCCCATGTTTTGCAAATGTTAGCTCTAGTGTGTTTGTTTTGAGTGTTCAAGTTAACTCTACAGTCTTGTGCAATGTGCCCCAGTTTACCACATCTATAGCATTCAGTCTTCTTAAGGTCTCTATTAGGTCTAATATGAGAGTCCTTGTTATTTTTGTCATGGTTTTTCTCATGAGGTCTGTGATTAGAGGGAGTTGGATAATTTGAATTGCCTTGTTTATTTTCCACTTTGTTTCTAAACTTAATGATTTTCTTAAACTGTTTTGTAATTAAGGCAATCTGATTGTCCAAACTCTCTATATTGCATTCCTCATCAGAGTCATAAGTGGGGAATTTAAGCTCAGGCTTAGTTAACTTAGAAGAGAAGCTCAGATTGGAACTAGTCTGTTTCCTATGGGTTTGGGTCAATTGTTTCTTAAATTCTAGTTCCATTTCCACAGTTCTTAGTTTACTATTGAGTAATTCAGGAGTGAGATTTTGATCACACATTTTCTCAATAGCATATCTTTTGTTATCAAATTTCTGTGGTAATGATCTTAGAATTTTAGATACAATTTCATGTCTGTCATAAGTCACCCCATTAGCATGTAGTTTGGTCACAATATCAGTCAGGTTCATATAGAAGTCATCAAATGACTCAGTCTCAGACATAATTAAGGAGTTATACTGCTGAATAGGCGTTTGAGTTTTAGCAGCCTTAACTCTAGTGTCTCCTTTATGAGCAGTAACCAAGGTGTCCCAAGCTTCCTTAGAAGTGGTACATGATGAGATTCTTTTGAACTCATGTTCACTTATGGACATAAATATGGCATTCTTTCCTTTGTTATTATTTCAAGAAACTTATTTCTCTTCTTGAGTGAACTCACATAATGCTTTATTAACCCTCTCATTACTTCCTTCGGTGGCTGGTTTTGTAGGAAAAGTGTAACCATTTTCAACAATGTCCCAGACATCCTCCCAGAGTTCCTTGAATGAAAGCAATCATCCTTACTTTCCTGTAAGAAAAATTGGCTCCATCAAAGATTGGAGGTCTGGTCAAGTTACCAAATCTTTTATTTTTCTCGTCCATATTTGATTTTCAGAAACACTGGATCTCTTTTGAAAGCAGTTTACCAAGCTCTGATACCAATTGAAAAATATGTTACTAAAGCCGTTTATAAAAATAAATTATTTAAGTAACTCCGATCTTTTTTTTTTAGGAAACTATTTTCGTAAAACCAAACTATTTGAACACAAGATGAGTTTAACAAATCAGTATGTATGAGATCTATTCAATATTTGAATAACATGTTTATAAAGTAGTTTAAAAAACTTAAACTCAGCACAACCAAGAATGAGATGAGGATATGTAGAAAGATTATGTTCACGATGTTTTTTACGTGGTAAAACCTCACCAATTGAGGAAACATCCACGACTCCCTCTACGGAGTAAAATGAAAAATCCACCAAAACAAATATATGAGTTACAAACTATATAACTAACATGCAAACAACTCAGACCTATATAAGTTTAGGAATGTACCCTCTTGTGTCCTTATAACTTCTCTGCAGTTCTGATTGTAGATGTAGTTCTCCCAGTTTGTTAACTTTGATTTGTTCCAGCACTTTACGTCGACTCTTGTTCACAAGATCTTATTACCAACACTTTTCGTGTTGTAGGGTGAAAGTGTTTGTGGATGTGCTCTCTAACACATGCATGCACACACACACACACACACTTATTAAGTACAAACATGCCTAACAAATTACAGTAACACTATATGCTGTGATCTTTTCTGTTTCTTTCTTCTTACAAAACTTTGAACCTTATTTGACCTTTAAATCATTCCCAGAATCCACAGATACCTTGCTAAGAAGACAGACAAGGTCTTAATCAATCTCAGAATTTAGAAAAGCTTTTCGAGATTGAAAACCTCCAAGTGAGATTCCAAACTAGGTCAAAGGTTTAGTTTTACAAGAACTAGAAACAGAAAGCATTTATTGTTGATTTCAAAGTAAGCAAACGTTTTATAGAAAATAATCAACAATATATTTCTCAAGATGAGAAATAAAGAATGAAACTAAGTGTAATGTAACATGAATAACTCAGATCCGAAATTTCTATGAAATCAGAAAGTAGATCTGAGTAAAAGTTTAAGTTGAAAACAAGATCTAACGAACAAGAGGTTACAGCAACAATTACAAACTCAACTCAAACTCTCAAACACTCAAGAACACTCAGGGTAGTGTTTTGGATATGAAGGAGTTTTGAAGAAGTGTTTGAATTTGGATGGAAGAGGCTTTGACGAACAGGGTTAGGGTTTCTAACTCTCTCTCTTCTCTCTCTTCTCTCTCTATTTCACAGAAAAATGAAAAGGGCAAAAGTCTTCGAAGTCTGAGAATAGGGTTCCTTTTATAGGGTGAAGAGAAGGTTCGAGAGACTGGATCAAAACCAAGGGCCAGGATTAAGTCAAGTTAAATTGACTTAGATCGAAGGGTTCTAAGAACGCGGTGCTTAAACGATACCTGATTGGTTTAAAAAGTTGTACTGGGATTCACCAAGACAACATGCAGATCGTCGATAACCAATGATCCAAGGGCTAAAAACATGCGCGTTTATAACTCAGTAAAGAAACATAATCTCAGCCCATCAGATGAAGACAGATGTTGGTCAATAAAAGGATATGAAACGCGCGTCCTAATGAAATTAAAACCACACCCTAAGGTTTACTCCGCTTTCGGATTCTACCCAAGGTAACATTAGGCCAATATACCTAACAAATTATATTTACAGATTGACCACAAAAACTTATAAATCAACTTTTAATTAAGAAAACCTTATTTAAACATTGTTTATAAAATCCCAAAAAATTATTAAAAATCAAACTTAGGGATTGAAACACACTCAACATATGTACACACATTATTATGCAGTATGATATGCATTAAATAAATTCTACTGTGTGTGAGTGTTGGCAATTTGTTCTTGATCACTACAAGATAGAGAGATGAAGTAGCAAACCAACTTCTGAGGTTCTTTGGTTTCTAGGGAGGACATAATTTTATCACAATTTCCAAACTAGATGAGCTCTTATACAATATAGACTCAAGTGAGTCAAAATCAAAAGGGGTTCAAGGAGTATCAGATTTAGAGATTTGGATTGCTTGACGTGCTGCAGCTGTTGTGGAAGCTGTAGGTCCTTGCAGTAGATGCATCTATCCTTTCCATTCAGTTTCATTTAGACTTCTTGTTTTGGGCATATGTCTCCCACTTCTAGTTCTTCCGTCAGAGATATTGTATTCAGTTTATTGTATGGTTTGGAGTTTTAAACTGAGAGTTTTACTCAGTCTTATTTATTGCAGTACTTGATTCATGTTCAGTATTTATTTACATTCCTATGTGTGGTGAATGGTTTATATTTTAAGATGGAAAGAAATGGATTTACTTGGTTTTATTAAAATTGGAAATGTTTTGACACTTAGCTTAATTTTATATTAGGTGATTAATATGTTAAAAAGTTTCGACAGTGATGCTGAGAATGAACCAAGTGAATATCATGTTTTAAATTGGTAGAGGACTGATAACCCTATATTTAATTGGGCGGGGTGTCACACTAATTGCCATTATGCCTCTAAATGTAACTGGAACCCCACCAAAACTCCAAATGGTAGAGTTGACTATAAGAATTTTGGACAGACAAATGGTAGAGCTATTTGAACAAATAAACCATAGAAGAGTGGGGAAATAGTTTCCGAACAAAAATCATATAAGAGTTCCA
This sequence comes from Sambucus nigra, assembly GCA_949130495.1. NCBI lineage: Eukaryota > Viridiplantae > Streptophyta > Magnoliopsida > Dipsacales > Adoxaceae > Sambucus > Sambucus nigra. Next base: position 85,817,147 of record OX422209.1, on the reverse strand, counting down.
ATTTCTTATTTGCAAACAAATAAATCTTCAGCTTATTTAATATGCAACATTTTATTTGCAAACAGAAAAAGAAATATTTACATTTTGCACTGTTGTTTTCATCTCATAAACATTGGATACAAAAAAGTTGATAAAAAATATTAAGATTAACTAAATCAATAAATATGCTATGCACAAAAACACACCATAAATTACCTTGAAATTACGTGAGAATCCATCGATCCAAACTAAAATTATATTTCTTCAACCGAAAAGCACCTCAATCAATGAATCTCTTACGAATCTGCAAAAGATTTATACAATGAGCAATATAAAAACTCTATTTCAAAATCAAATAGAAAAAATACAAAAAATACACAATTATCGATTCAAATAGGTTTATAAACCCTAAATGACGGATCCTTCAATTGTTATAACCATACCTAATCGATGAAAATTAATCATATAAACATTGATTTCAAATCGTGTTTGCTATAACAATCCATAAAGAATCGATCATAAGAAGAAAGTGAAACGAAAATGGGAAAAACGTGTTGAAAAGAAAACGTAGGTGGAAAATATCTAAGGGTATTAACAAAATTTGACATTTAAATAAGGTATATATATAAATGACTTAATTTATATATGAATATATCTGCGGGGACCACACTAATAATTGATATTAATTTGTAGGGACTACATTTATAAAGTTCAAAACTATTGTCCTATTCTTAAAAATACATTGTGGTAGATGACTTTATATATATATATAGAGAGAGAGAGAGAGAGATCACCCTTTGTTTACTATTTTTAGAAAATCCAAAAAACATGACACAAATAGTGCCAGAAACACAAGCCCTCCGCGGGAGCTTGCCATATAGGGTCAATTAATACACCTGGCCAAGCTGGGTATTTCTTCCAAAAAAATTCCCAAAAATATGAATTGTCACCCCTAATGTGGGATACTCATAACGAATAAATTCGATTAACCAATGTGCTAAAGACAGATCGTCATTGTAGCAATTCGATTGTGCACCCCTAAAATTCTTATTTTTTTCTACTAGGTGGGAAAGATGAAAAAAAAACTAAACTGTCATTTGATAAAAAGTGTCTAAAATGTGACAAAATATTGAGTAAAGATCGAAAACATGATAAACTATTTGATTGACTCAAAGTACCACGTGACATATAATGAGGTTTTAACCATATTCGTGTTGGCATGTCATATCAATGTCAAGTATGTGTTAAAATAATGGACAACCCTAACCCGTTAATTTCTAATTGTGTTGTTGTGTTGCACCAAAAACTATCACCACCTAAAAGAGTAGAAAATTACAAAACGCTCCATTCCAACAACAGGTTTTTGACAAAAAAATGATTTCCCAAATCCATACGGAAATTACGAGAGCCACGTGTAAGAGAAGAAGAACGTAAAAGATTTTCCAAATCAATCCTAAAATCTGGATTGATTTGGTAAATCAAATGGGAGAGCCAAATGCTATTTTTTCCTTTATTTGGTTGTGTATTTAGTAGATGAAGTGTAGTCAAGTTGCAAGTAGTTGTTTTGGATTGGTTTTGAACTCTAAGATCTATATAATTTAAGTTTAAGTTAAAATTCTTCCATGCTTCCATTACACGGTGGTTATGAAAAGTTAGAAATAAATTAAGGTTTGAAAGAATTGAGATACATCCAAATAATTTGCTGCAAGAAATATATACCATGTTTAATCTTTATGTGCTGAGAAATTTAAATATTTTCGATAATTTTGATGATTGCCACAAAGAAATAAAAATCATATATGTTAGTGTTTGTGCATTTACGGAGTGATTTTTTCTTAATAAGTTTTATTATGATAATTTTTATTCCTTTAAGGGTATATTAATTGATTTTGTTATTCATTCTTGCCCCACATAAACAAAATCTCTATTGCTGTATGATTTAATTAGGTGTTAGGTTTAGATTGTGCCACCCAAAGAAAATTAAGGATGTATTCAAGATCTCCAATTTTATGAAATTAGGGTTTCAAGCATATATGAAATTGTCACCATTCTCGAAAAGGTCTTAGTAAATAGCGTTTATTATGTATTATATTTTACATGTTGTATTTTGATATTTTATAACTAATTATACTGCACCTGCGCATTGCGCAGATCACATGCTAGTTATAATGCTAATACAATAGTATTAGAGATATAAGTACCATTATTGGTTCATAAATTGTAATGTATTTATTTTAAAAATCTTGGCTATATTGGAGAAAACGATTTATTAAATGAGAGAATCCTTCGTTTTCGAACCGTTGGGCTTCAACTCTTTTTCCCATACATCTTATCTAATGGTATTTACAACGACATCTACTCTTGGTATATGAATATGTGTTGCCTCTTTTGGTTCCTCACCCACCCAATACTCAATCCTGAGTACACATTCGTCTCAATTGAATTTTTTCCCTTCCCTAATGAAATTTATTTTTGTAATATACCAGCAAGTTGTTGTGTACTTCTTTCTCTTGATTCTTTTGCTATAATTTCATTAGTGGATCTGCCTTTGAGATTGTTAGGTATAAGTATATATATTTATTTTGAATGAAGTAAATAAGTTAGGCTAAGTTGCCAAGTGGTAAGTTAGTGGGGGTGTGTGCTTGAGGTCATGGGTTCAATCCCTAGGAGGCACACTAATTATTAAGGGTCAAAGATTGGGCTTTAGGGCCTCGGGCACTTGGGGATTTCTAATGTGTGTTAAATCTTTTCAAACTCGTTTTAATTTTTAATTAACCCATTTTTAAGACTTTGACTGTTTCTTCCATCTGTTAAAATATAGTTGTTAGTGGAGAGGTTAGTGGGTTAGTTGCCTAAAACCACTACCCACGTTTTTTACCCTCTTTTTATATAAAACATAGGCTACAACTTTGAGAAACACACAGAAAATATCAATCTCTCTCACTTTCTCTACAAAATTAATTTTGCTATTTTCTTCTGTACACCTATGTTCGTTATTCTTTTGGGAGTGCTGGTGTATCTTGAGAGTTCAAAGATTTAACACAAAGCTGGTGTTTAAATTTGATCGTTAAATCTAGGGACGTGTATGTTCACGAGGCTGACATCTACAAATATCAGCGAGCAATTTCACGTTTAGGACTTTGTGTCAATCCTAAACCTCGATCGATAAGTCCTTCCAATTTTATCTATTTCGTATTTGGGTTTTTTCATATATTCTGCAATTATTATTTCCTACAATCAAAAGGTGAAATTTTGTTGTTATTCTATAACCTGCTATGGAAAATCCTAATGCAAAATACTCTGAAAAACTTGAATTGTTTGATGGAAGGAATTTTAAGATATGGAAAATGAAACTGCAATTTTACCTAACAACTCTTAAGGTCGTTGACGTTATTGCATCTGATAGACCTTTTGTACCTGAGGAACTAGTTGTTTGGAAACAAAGATATTATATGTGTAGGAATTATATTCTGAATTGTCTCCGTCTTGAACTGTATGATATTTATTGGTCATGTCCTACTGCTAAAGAATTATGGATCACACTGTATAAAAAAATATGCAACTGAAGATGTTGGGTCGAAACAATTTGTGGTTGGAAAATTTTTGGATTTTAAAATGGAAGATAATAAATCTGTTGTGTCGTAACTGGAAGAACTACAAATTATTATTCATGAAATTCTGGCTTAGGGTTATAGTTTATGTGAGGGATTTGAGGTGTCTTCTATAATTGAAAAACTGCCACCTTCTTGGAAAGATTATAAAAACGGTCTTAAGCATAAGAAAAAGGAGATGACACTAGAAGATTTGGTAGTTCGTTTGAGAATTGAGGAAGATAATAGCAATGCAGAACTTAGGGAGAAAAATTCTGAATTCAGTTCTAAGGATAATTTGGTAGAGGGAAAATCAAATGGAAATAAAAAACAGAACCAGTTTAAGCCTAACCATTCAAACCAGAAAAATGGGCACCATAAACCAAACCAAAATTCGAGGTCTAACCATAAATTCAAATGTAATGATCAAAATAAAAATTATAAACCTTAGTTTAAATCTAAACATGCAGGATAATGTTATGTATGTGGAAGCCCAGGTCATTACGCTAAAGATTGCAAGTTTAGGAAGAGTGAGAAAGTGAAGTCTTAAGAAAATGTAACCGAGGAGGGTAACTTTTCTGCTGTTGTGACCGAGGCAAACATTGTGAGTAACATGACAGACTGGTGGCTTGATTCTAGCGCCACCAAAAATATTTGCGGCACGAGAGGTGCCTTCACTACCTTCACTGCTGTGGGTGAGGATGAACGTCTGTACATAGGAAACTCCTCTTCGTCTAAGGTTGAGGGAAAGGGAACCGTAGTTTTAAAGTTCACTTCGGGAAATATTCTCACATTGAAAGATGTTTTGTATGTCCCTGAGGTTAGGAAGAATCTGGTGTCCGGTTTTGTTGCAGTTAAGAAGGGTTTTAAAATTGTTCTAGAGAGTGATAAGGTAGTTGTGACTAAGGGAGGTGCTTTTGTGGGGAAAGGTTATGTTCATGAGGGTCTTTTCAAACTAAATGTAACCGTGGATGATAATAATAAAACATCTACTTCTTCTGCTTATTTGATTGACTCTTGTAATATGTGGCATTTTAGACTTGGTCATGTAAATAAGGCATCTATTAAAAAATTAATGTTTTTGGAAAACATACCAAAATCTGATATTTCTACCAACTCTAAATGTGAAATAAGTGTTGAATAAAAATATGCTAAAAAACCTTTTCCAAGTGTCTAAAGAAGTTCAACTGTTTTAAGTTTAATACATTATGATCTTTGTGATTTAAAAGGTTATGTGACACGTGGTGGAAATAAATATTTTGTTACTTTTATTGATGATTACTCTCGGTATTGTTATATTTATCTCCTTACGAGTAAAGATGAGAGTTTATCAAAATTTGTTTCTTATAAATTAGAAGTTGAGAAACAATTGAAAAAATCCATTAAAACATTAAGATCCGACAGGGGAGGATAATAGTCCGGTGATCTTGATAAATTTTGTAAAGAAAATGGAATAATTCATCAAGTTACTCCTCCTTATTCACCCTAATCTAATGGTGTAGCTGAAAGAAAAAACAGAACTCTTAAGGATATGGTAAATTCTATGTTAAGCACTTCGGGATTACCTTATCATATGTAGGGTGAAGCACTTCTTACTACTTGTTATATTCTTAATAAAATACCTTTTAAGAAAAATGATAAAACTCCTTATGAAATGTGGAAAAATAGAAAACCTTCTTGTAAACACCTTAAAGTGTGGGGATATCTTGGTAAGGTTTCAATACCGGTACCTAAGAGAACTAAACTTGGCCCAAAGATTGCTGATTGTGTTTTTATAGGTTATGCTAAAAATAGTAATGCATATAGGTTTCTTGTAATTGATTCTAAAACTCAATATATGGATAAAAACATTATTTTTGAGTCAAGAGATGCTGAATTTTATGAGGATAAATTTCCTTTTAAAGTGAAAAGTGAGGGAACTAGTAGTTCTGTTCCAGTGGGTCCTAGTGTCAGAAATGAATCTTCTGATTCAGAAGAAATTGAAATTAGAAAAAGTAAAAGACCTAGGATAGCTACTTCTTTTGGTCCTGAATTTTTAACATACTTAATGGAAAATGACCCCGTCACTTTTAGTGAGGCAATGTCCTCACCCGATTCTATTTTTTGGAAAGAAGCTATAAATAGTGAATATGATTCTATTATTTCTAACAACACTTGGGAGCTAGTTGACTTGCCTAAAGGATGTAAAACTATTGGATGCAAATGGATGTTTAAAGAGAAATTAAAAGCTGATGGTTCTACTGATAAATTTAAGGCAAGATTGGTAGCTAAAGGCTATAGGCAAAAGGAAGGAATTGATTTCTTTGATACTTACTCTCCTATTACTAGAATTACATCTATTAGGCTATTAATTGCTATTGCTTCATTACATAATCTGATAATTCATCAAATGGATGTTAAAACGGCTTTTTTGAATGGAGATCTTGAAGAAGAAATTTATATGGATCACCCCGAGGGTTTGTAGTCCAAGGCCTAGATAAAAAGATGAGTATACTAAAAAAAAAATTATATGGACTAAAACAAGCCCCTAAACAATGGCATGAAAAGTTTGATCAAATGATGATCTCTAATGGTTTTAACATTGATGAAGCGAATACATGTATCTATAGAAAATTCAAAGATAATTCTAGCGTGATTATTTGCTTGCATGTGGATGATATGCTTATTTTTGGAACTGATATGGATGTAGTTAATAAAACAAAAAGTTTCGTTAATAAGCAAATTGATATGAAAGATTTGGGTGTTGCTGATGTTATACTTTGAATTAAAATCATTAAAAATTCCGAAGGAATTATTTTAACCCAATATCGTTATGTAGAGAAAGTTCTTAGAAAATTTGAATAATTTAATTGCATTCCTGCTAAAACACCTTATGACCCTAGTTGTCACTTAAGGAAACATTCGGGTTCTGGTGTATCATCATTAGAATATTCTAGATTTATTGGTAGTCTAATGTATCTTATGAACTGCACTAGACCTGATATTGTGTATGCTGTGGGTGGACTTAGAAGATACACTTGTAATCCTAATAATGAACATTGGGATGCTTTGATTAATGTTTTGAGATATCTAAAATACACAATAAATTATGGTATTCATTATATTAGATATCCTGTTGTAATTGAAGGATTTTGTGATGCTAATTGGATTTCTGATAATGATGAATGTAAGTGTACGAGTGACTATGTTTTTGCCTTGGTAGTAGGTGTTATATCTTGGAAATCTACCAAGCAAACGTGTATAGCTAGATCCACTATGGAGTCACAGTTCATAGCATTGGATAAAGCAAGCGAAGAGGCTGAATGGTTAAGGAATTTCATATTAGATATTCATTTGTGGCCTAAACTAGTTCCGGCCTTGTCCATTCACTGTGACAGTCAAGCAGCGATCGCAAGAGCACATAATAACTCCTACAATGAAAAGTCTAGACATATTGGGAGGAGACGCAACACTGTGAGACAACTATTGAAAGATGGAGTTATAGCAGTTGACTATGTCAAGTCAAAGGAAAACCTAGCACATACATTGACTAAAGGTCTAAATAGAGAGCTAGTTTATCAAACATCGAGGGGAATGGACCTAAAGACAATTAATATCTAAGTCACCTATAATGGAAACCCAACCCATATAACTGTAGATCCCAAGATCTAGGTTCAATGGGATAACAAAATTATACGAGTGATTTGTGGGGGTACAAATTTATGTTTTACTTAAAACCCATTCCTATGATGTAGTACCTCTGTATCGATGGAGGATGAGATTTAATCTCATAATGCTTTCTATAGCTGTTATTCAGTGGGGTGTCGGATACAGTACACTCTTGATAGAAGCACCTATATGAGCGCGGTAGTGGGGCCGCTTCCTATGAGAATTAAAGAGGATTCTCTAGAGCAATCAAGAAACCTGGGCATGCTCAAGGCCGAAATGAGCACAACTATGGGAACTCGATGATGATTTTTGGGAGTCACGTGTGTATTCTATTGACCTAAGTTTACAACAATGGTGAAATAGTTCAAGACATCAGTTCACTATCAACCGACAAACTTAGTAGATTAACACAAAGCAAGGTTCAAGTCGAATGGCACCTTCGCTATTTACGTCACTCCTTATGATACTCCAGAGCGTCTTTGTATATTTATTTATTTATTTCATGTAGGGGATTGTTGGGTATAAGTATATATATTTATTTTGAATGAATTAAATAAGTTAGGCAAAGTGGTCAAGTGGTAAGTTAGTGGGGTGTGTGCTTGAGGTCATGGGTTCAATCCTTAGGAGGCAAACTAATTATTAAGGGTCAAAGATTGGGCCTTGGGGCCTCGGGCTCTTGGGAATTTCTAATGTTCATTAAATCTTTTCAAAATCGTTTTAATTTTTAATTAACCCGTTTTTAAGACTTTGAGTGTTTCTTCCATCTGTTAAAATATTGTTGTTAGTGGAGAGGCTAGTAGGTTAGTTGCCTAAAACTACTACCCATGATTTTTACCATTTTTTTTATATAAAACATAGGCTACGGCTTTGAGAAACACACTTGAAATTCTCGGTACTTAAGAGTTCCTCGGAGAGTTTTTGTTCCTCGGAGCGTATGAGTTCCTCGGGGAAGCAGTGTTCCCCGTTGTAGTATGGTTCCTCGGAGCGTGTGAGTTCCTTGGAAGTGTTTGTTGTTGCCACGTAGATTGCCATGTGTCTTCACTCAATTGAGCCATGTGAGCAGACTAAATTTGGTATCAACAGAAGCCCCCAATGTTTCATAGTTCGAACTTTGAGGAGTGTGGAACATTCTTTCTCGAAATATGGCAGTTTTAAATGGTCATCCTGAAATTTAGGAGTATTTTGTATTTATTTCTCCTTCTATCTTCGTAGAACCAGGCTTTTTGAATTTTTCTACTCGCTTCGATTCCCGCGCCCTTTTTGTCCTTCTACCCATTGGTAGCGTAATCGTTTCTTTTTGTAATCATTAACTTTACCATTTCCCAAGGCAGAGTATTTAAGCGTCACAGATAATCCCACCGTCTTCTACTTTTTCAAATTTGTATCTTCGAATTTTCCATTGTCTTACTCTCTTGTGCGTTCATCCTTTTCATCGTTCGTTATCAACAGATCCACTCTTTTTCTGTAAGATCTTCTTCCTTCTTCTTCATTTCCTTTATTCATCATGGTTTACCCTGTTGAATCTCTTGATAAGTTTCGCTCTGATTTTTCTATTCCCTCCTGGGTTGTTCTGGAAGAGCTTTCGGAGCCTTCTGATTATTTTCGTTTGGCTGAGGGACATTGGTTCCCCAGTCTCTTTATTGCTGAGTGTGGACTTTCTTTTCCACCCAATCCCTTATGTCTGGAATCCTGTCAATACTTTGACGTTGTTCCTACAAGAATAGCCCCCAATATATGGAGAATAGTTAACGGGGTTCATAAATTAAATCAAATCCATGGAACTCGCATAGGAATTCCAGAAATCATGTTTTGTTATAGATGGGCAGTTGGTGATAACACCTGTTATTTGAAAACTAGATTTTTAAATAGGGCCTTAATGGTCAATCTCCCTGGTGCCAATAGGGACTATTTTGAGCATGGGATTGTTATAAAAAATTGGCAACATGCTCCTTTATCTGGAGATGAAGTGTATCAGGGTCCCAAATGCCCTCCCTATGGCAATGGGATAGGTTATTTTTATTTCATTTTACTTATTTTGAAATCATGCTTCTTCTGTGTTTGATAAAATGTGCCACTAATATTTTAATGTTTATTTATTTACAGTTGATAGCAAAAGAAAGTGTCCAAAAGAAGCAGATGTTAACATAAGACATTTGAAACTTATCTGGAGTTTGTATCAGTCTGTTGCCGACGATCACATTAGGTCAGCTTCATATCTGCTGCAGTACAAGAGCTACATAACTTCTTTTACTGCTCGTCCGGTAATAAGCGACGCAGAGCCAGTACCCGCTTCTACCAGTTCTTCGCCTGAGTCACACGTTCCTTTAAGTGAAAGGATGAAGAAGAGAAGACCTCCCACTCTCTTCGAGAAAACAGCCTCTGGTGCTGGAGAGGCAAAAAGAAGTAAACACGATGTCCCAGAAGGGACAAAGAAAATTAATGCAGCTCCTCCAGCTGCTCCTGCTAAGGTTACCGAGAAGCCTCCAGGGGCCCCGAGCAAGGCTGCTGCTCCAGGTGAAGTGATTGTAATATCACCGACCAAGAGTTCTTCCTTGGTTGAATCTATTCCTTCTCCCCCGAGGAAGCTGAAGAAGAGCTCCTCGGTCAATTTGGCTGACACCATCACTCAGCCCCCAGCTACTGGAACTGGTGTTCCAACTTTTGTTCCCTCGAGCTCTGCCATGAGCTCGGTGAAGACTTGGATCATTCCCAACATCCAAGGTGTTGAAGAGAACCTTTCTCATGACATGGTTACATCATTGGTTGCTCGCCATATTGCTTCTGTAAGTCTTGTTGCTTTGAACTTTTCATCTTTTCTTTGTTATATCTGTCTCTGACTTGCTTTCATTTTCTTTTCACAGTTGGTGAGCTGCTTCAATACAATTTTCAAGAAAGATCAAGCTATTAAAGCTTCAAGCTCCTCATCTGGTGTGGAGGAAGCTTTGATGGGCGTGAGGCAGTCTTTGGAAGATTCTCGTCAGAAGTAAGATGCTGACAAGGCTGTTTGGGAGAAGAAACTTGCCTCCACCGAGAAGGAGAAGGCTCAAGTTGTTGAAGTCTCCAAGGGGTTGGAGAAGAAAATAAAGGACTTGGAGGAGAAAAATAAATAGCTTGAAGGGAAGCTCAAGAATGCTGAGAATTTTGAAGATAAACTCAAGGTTGTTGAGGAAGAATTAATCCATCTTCGGGAAGTAAGTCGGCAGAAGGAGGAGGTTGAGAATAAATTGAAGACTGCTGAAAACCTTCTGTCCGAGAAGCTTTACTCAGAGAAGTTGAAAAGAAAATTGGTTGTGAAGAAGTCTTTCAGCTCTGGCTGGGACAAGGGGTGGAACAAGGGCTTGGTTGCCATGATGTCGCAAGTAGAATATGGCAGCCTTAAGTACTTTAGGGATGGATGGGTCGCTGCTCTACAGGAGATGAAGATTGATGAAACTTCTAAGCTCTTCCAGCGACACATCCCTGGTCCCCCTCCAACACCTGAAGATGAAGAAGAGGACGAAGCTGCTTCCGAAGAGTCTTCTATGGTGATGGGAGATCATCCCCTAGCCATCCAGCCTGCTACCGAGGAACTTCAGCAGCTCGCTACTTCCTCCGAGCAACCTCCAGCACTTCCCCAGCTACTATTTATTCCTTTCGAGCAACCTACTTCCTCGTCCCAGCCTCCCGAGAAGGTTTTGGGAGACAAGGAAAAGGTGTAGAGTTGTTTGGATTTCTCTATTTTATTTTTCTTTAATAAAATGTAATCCTGAACCATGTAACTCTGAACCTTGTGATATAATAAAACTTGAACTTTTGTTTTTGTATACTGTTGTCTCTTCTTCATGCTTTGTTGATACTTTTATTGATTACTATTTTTTCTTTCTCTACTAGTTTCTGGCCAGGATGGAATTACTATCTGCTCATGATACCAAGCTGTTGAGGCAATGCAATGATTATTTTAAGGCTGGCCACACAGATCTGAGTGCAGCACAAATTGTCGACATCCTCGGCTAAGATGCTTCGGAACAGGCGGTTGAGGCCTACCAATACTTGAAGACCTTGCTTGATCGTACAGTGGCCAAGAATGTGGCTTATTATAATATGATCGAGGATCTCCAAGGCATTCTTGAAGACCTTCAGCAACAATACAAAGAATCCACTGCCCTCTTGCACGAGGGATATGAGAAGAAATATCAGCAAATCATTGCCGACAAGGGATACGAGAAGAGTTTTGCTGGCTACGATGTGAGGCAGAGAACTCTGAGGGGTGAGGTCGAGGAGTGCAGACAAATAGCAGAGTTGCTGGAGCAAGAGAATAACAACCTGCAAAGAGAGTTGTCACAGTTGAAGTCTGCAGCTTCCACTTCAAAAGATTTCATCCTAGTGACTGATGAGGGATTCTCGTTCTTGGAGGTCAAGAACGTCAACTTGAGGGACTAGTTGGAAACCTTGAAGAGGTCTGGACCCTCTACATCTTCTCGTGGTCGAGCAAGAGCTCCTCGGGGACGAGCAAGAGCTCCTTGGATTCCTGTCGAGGAACAGCGGACTCAATCTGCCTTAGAAAACCAGGCCTTCCAGCTGATGGCGAAGAACCAGACATTGGCTGAAATGTCAAAGAAGATCAGGGACCTGGAAGAGCAGCTTTCTGCGCAGAAGTCAATCTTGGAGAATAAGGAACTCTTTATCAAAAATCTCCACGAACAGATGGAAAGATTAACATATCAATTCCACAAATAGCCCAGGGAGTTCTGGACGGCTGGGTACAACGAGGCGCTCTACCACTTGGACCATCGTATCCAGAATGCCAATAATGAGGGCTACAAGCAAGGCTGGTTGAATGCCTTAGGTGTGCTCCAACTCGAACAGGGTCATTACCTGTGGGACTACCACGATCCTGGGCTGCTCGACCTACCCGTGCCACCATTTAAACTGGATATGAGTTGGATCCCTGCTCGGGCCATTCCTCGATGCTTGATTTCCAAATATCTCGGTGACTACAATCTTCATTCAAATGTCGAGATATCTCGTCCCGAGCACCTCCTAGATCGACCATCCGTGATGAATGTCAGGATGTTAAAAGATTTAAACTTTATAAATTCTTCTCTTGCTTTAAATGATCCGCCTACTGGCGAGGATCCTGTTACAAAAGCAGAGGTGAAAAGACCAGTAGAATAGGAATATTGATGTAATAGTTAGTATACATTTCATTCTCAATGTAATTTGTTTTTTATTTTAATGAAAGACTTTCATTTTTGTTCGCAATCTTAATTGCTATTGTCTTGTAATTATAAACACTTTACATCTGTGCATGCATATCTGTTAAAAAGATAATGATATTGTGTTAATTGTCGATTAACTTATTGTCGAATAGCTTGAATTTGTGGTAATTATTTGGCAAAAATAATGTGTTGTTTATCGACCAACATAGTAAAAAGTTACGAATATAAAAAATGTTTAAAATGTTTCCGACCAACCAAGGTCGGTAAATTTTCCTTGTCGACCAACTACAGTTAGTGGGTTTTTATCCCCGACCAGCCATAGTTAGCAGATTTTTTTCTTAAATGTTTCCGACCAACCAAGGTCGATAAATTTTCCTTGTCGACCAACTACAGTTAGTGTGTTTTTATCCCCATCCAGCCATAGTTAGTGTATTTTTTCTCTACGAGCAACATTGGCACTTTTTGAAATAATTTTACCTCCCGACCAACTCAAGTTGGCATTTTCGAAAATATATTTACTTCCTAACCGACATAAGTTGGCATTTTTAGGAATACTTTTATTTCTCGAGGAACATATAGTTTTACTTCCCGTAGGAATACAAATTTTACTTCCCGGAGGAATATAAGTAGCTTTACTTCCCGGAGGAATACAGGTAGCTTTACTTCCCGGAGGAATATAGGTAGCTTTACTTCCCGGAGGAATATTGGTAGCTTTACTTCCCAGAGGAATATTGGTAGCTTTACTTCCCGGAGGAATATTGTTAGCTTTACTTCCCAGAGGAATATAGGTTTCTCGACCAACCTTAGTTGGCGTTTTCGAGAAAAAAAATTTGTAGCCTGAGCTTTGCCGAGTTTTGTCGAGTAGTGTGTAGCACGGGTATTCCCTGAAAAATTTTCAATAAAAAGAAAGAATTCGGAAGAATATCTTCATTTTATTCATCACTGATAATACTTGCGTAGATGCTCTGCGTTCCATGCATTCTTAAACTCCTTCCCTTCTAAAGTTACTATTCGGTAAGTTCCTAGTCGAACAACTTCTGTAACTCGGTATGGTCCATGCCAGTTTGCCTCCAGTTTATTGTGCTTTTGAATTACTTTCTTCAGCACATAGTCTCCTTCTTTCAGGTTGCACTTCTTCACCCTTTTATTGTAGAACAAAGTTGTTCGCTGCTGGTAAGCATCATTTCTAATGGCTGCTTCTTCTCTAACTTCCTCGAGCATGTTTAAATCCAATCTTCTCATTAAGTCGCTGACAGGGGAATGGAAATTTAGTACCCTGTGTGTTGGGAGGCCCAACTCGGCAGGTATAACAGTTTCACTTCCAAATGCCAGCATATATGGTGATTCTCCAGTTGCTACTCGGGGAGTAGTTCGGTAAGCTCATAGTACTGATTGTAATTCGTTGATCCAGTTTGCTTTTTCATCATTCAGTCTTTTCTTCAAACCATTTAGCAGCGTTCTGTTTGTCACTTCAGTTTGTCCATTGCTTTGAGGATGGCCTGGTGCTGAGTGGACCTTCAAAATGTTTGACTGATGGCAATAGGCAGTGAACTCCTCGTTATCAAATTGTGTTCCATTGTCTGTGATGAAGGCATGAGGAAGACCATATCGACAAATGATGTTCTTCCAAAAAAATTGGTACACCTTGTCGTACGTCATGTCGATGAGAGGCTCAACTTTAACCCATTTAGTAAAATAATCCACTGCGACGACGAGGTATTTGAACCTTCCTCTAGTCGTTGGTAGTGGCCCGACCAAATCTATTCCCCACATGGAAAATGGCCAAGGGGAAGTTATGTGTGTCAACAATGCTTGTGGAGTTCTTCGAATGGAGGAAAAACGCTGGCACTTGTCACATTTCTTGGCATAGGCTATACAATCAGCTCTCATCGTTGGCCAGTAGTATCCCTGCGTCATCATCGTTTGTAAGAGTGTCCGACCTGCTACATGTGCTCCACAGGACCCTTCATGGACCTCTTCAATCAATTCTTTCACCTCGGAGGGGTGTACACATATCTTTAAACCTGCCATAATTCCTTGCCTATATAAAATACCGTTAGTTAATACATACCGAGCAGCTTTAAACTTCAATTTCTTGGCTGCGAGCTTGTCAATTGGTAATTCTCCCTCCTCAATATATGCCCTGATGGGATCCATCCAAGATGGTCCTAAATCAAGGGTGATAAAGTTTATCGTCAGGTCTTCATCTATACTCCGACCAACGAACACTTCAATTGGGATTATTCGTTGTAGCTCGGTACGAGTAGCTGATGCTAATCGAGCTAAGGCGTCTGCTCTCGCATTCTCCATTATTGGTATTCTGACCAGCTGAATAGCGGTAAATTTTAATATCAGATCCTTTGCCTTTGCATGATATCTGATCATTAATTCTCCTCTAACTGCATATACTCCCAACATTTGATTTACGATCAATTGAAAACCACTAAAGACAATAACCTGCTGCGCCTCCATAATTTTTGCCAAATTAAGACCTGCAATCATGGCCTCATACTCAGCCTCATTATTGGAATCTTTGAATTGTAAACGTAGGGCGTATTCCATGTCGACATCGTTCGGAGTGCTCAAAACTATCTCTGCCCCACAGCCTGTTGTGCAAGATGAACCATCTACATATAGCCTCCATATAGGTAACTCGTCTTCAAATTTCTGATCTGACAGAGTTCCTAGGTGAAATATTTGTTGCTTCCTTTCATCCTCCCCTGATATTTCTCGCTCTTCGTCGATCATCTTTTCTTGCCCTTTTACCAATCGGAGTTGGTCTGAGCTCGAATTTGATGATCCTGTAGCATCCACTTACCCTTTTACCAACCGGAGTTGGTCTGAGCTTGTGTTTGATGATCCTGTAACATCCATAGGTTGATCAGCGAGCAACTTTTGCTCCTCAGGTGTATTATTATAGGTGAACTCTTCTATAAAATCCGCTACAGCTTGCCCTTTAAGAGATGATCTGGGTTCATAGACTATATCGTATTCACCGAACTCTATTTCCCAGTACATCAATCTCCCTGATTTTTCAGGTTTATGAAGGGCTTGCCTCAATGGAATATCAGTATATACTACTATGGTATGAGCCTGGAAGTATGGCCTCATTCTCCTACTCGCCTCAATCAGCGCTAGTGCCAACTTTTCCAGCCTTATATATCTGATCTCTGCTCCTCGGGAGGCCTTACTTGTGTAGTAGATTGGTTTTTATACTCCATTCTCCACTCTGATCAACGCCGAGCTAACTGCATTTTCGTACACTACAAGATATAAGTATAATTTTTCTCCCATCAGTGGCCTGGACAACAATGGAGGTGCTCCTAAATATTTCTTCAAGTCTTGAAAGGCCTTCTCACATTCATCATTCCACTCAAAAGTCTTTCGGAGTGTCTTGAAGAATGGGAGACATCTATCAGTTGCTCGTGATACAAATCTGTTGAGTGATGCTACTCGTCTTGTAAGACTTTACACCTCTTTCTTCATCGTTGGAGATCGCAGCCCTATCAGAGCTTTGATCTTTTCAGGATTCGCCTCAATGCCTCGTTGATTGACAATGTACCCAAGGAACATGCCTTCTCGTACTCCAAATATGCACTTCATCGGGTTCATCTTCATTTGGTATTTATCCAGTTGATCAAAAGTCTGACTTAAGTCAACTAGATGATCGGCAGCTTTCCTGCTCTTTGTCAGCATATCGTCAACATAGACTTCCATATTGCAACTGATTTGTTCAGCAAAGACCTTGTTCATCAGCCGTTGATATGTTGCACCTGCATTTTTCAAACCAAAAGGCATAACATTATAACAATAAGTTCCCCTAGGGGTAATGAAAGAAGTATTCTCCCTGTCTTTAGGTTTCATTTTAATCTGATTGTAGCCAGAATAAGCATCCATGAAGCTTACCAGCTCGTGTCCCGAGGTAACATCCACTAGTAAATCAATTCGGGGAAATGGAAAGTGATCCTTTGGGCATGCTTTGTTGAGGTCGGTGAAGTCTACACACATCCTCCATTTGTTGTTCTTCTTTTTCACCATCACCACATTTGCTAACCAGTCTGGATATTTAACATCTTCAATGAAGCAAGCTTTCTCGAGCTTCTCGACTTCCTCCTGTATAGCTTGATTCTTCTCGGGACTGAATACTCTTCTTCTCTGCTTCACTGGTTTGATCTCTTTATTCACATTGAGTTCGTGACATAAGAAATTTGGGTCTATCCCAGGCATATCTTCATGACTCCACGCAAAAGTTTGCTTTCTGCTTCTAAGGAAAGTTATCAATTCCTGTTTTAGTGAGGTTTCCAATGACGAACCTACTTGAGTAGTACGTTCAGGGTGCTCGTTGTCTAGAATGATATTTGTAGTATCTTCCACCACTTGACCCTTCACGAGTTGTGACTCATCTCTAGGATCCAATGTTTCAATTTCTACACCTTCATCCACTTGATAGGTAGTAGTCTTTCTCCTTGATTCTTCCAGTTCTTCTTGCTCGGTGGATGAATAATAGCATTCCCGAGCTACTTTTTGATCACCTTTCACAACTCCTACTCCAAAATTTGTTGGAAATTTTAGCCATTGATGCACTGTAGATGGTACAGCCTCGAATTTCTTCAATCCTACTCTTCCCATGATGATATTGTATGATGATCGAACATTCTTATCCATCATGAAAAAGCGTACTCTTTCTGTTCGACAAGCAGGCCACGTACCAATGAATATATCCAACTTGATCGTCCCAAGTGGAAATACTTTCTCTCCAGCAAAACCGATGAGGGGTCTATGATAAGGCTCCAATTGTGATAGCTTTAGATTTAAACTATCGAAGCACAAGTAGAACATAATGTCTGTCGAGCTACCATTGTCGACCAGTAATCTTGAAATTATTACTTCCTTCATTCTCATCTTAATCACCAATGGGTCATCATGAGGATACAAAACTCCTGCGAGGTCATTCTTTGAAAAACCAATGACCAATTTCTCTTTGTTCACCTTTCTCGGGTGATCCTCCTCAGCTAGATTTATTCATTGAATGTACGAGCAAGCTTGAGCCTCACAGAGGTAAGCTTTTCTCTCTGCAGTAAGGTCTCCTCCTCCTGCATCTCCACCTGTTATAACATTACAGTCAAATGACCCAAAGCGTATTGAAAATACATCTCGTTCTGGCTGCCTTGGTCTCTTGGGAAGATCGGGGTCGTCTTCTGGATCAACTTCATGGTTTCTTTTTTTGTTCTCCTCTGCTCGACGAGGAGATCTAGACCTCTCTCTTGTTCGGTCGTTGTTTCTTCTTTCGCTTCCACGATCGACATACTTTGACATCTTTCCTCATCTGATGAGTGTTTCAATCTCATTTTGAAGAGCTATGCAATTTTTAGTCATATGGCCATGATCTTTATGAAACTCGCAATACTTCGCCTTATTCCTCTTATCAGGGTATACCTTCATTTTCTCTGGCCAGTTTAATTCCTCGTTGTTCTTGATTTCTTCTAGAACATGGTTGATATCCTTCTTCAAAGGAGTATAATTATCATATTTCTTCATTACGTCCCATACCGACCTAGTTTTTGAATGTTTGTCATTACCATTGTTCTTATGCTCTTTCTTCTTAGCTTTATCACCTTTCACCTTGGTTTCTTTAGCATCCATATTCTTCTTCGCAGCCATAGCCTCCTCGGCATTCATAATCTTGGACGCTTTTCCCATCAGGTCTGACATGGTTCTAGGTGGATCTTTAGCCACAGTGTAGTATAACTTATTCGGTAGTAGTCCACTCATCAAGGCGGTAATCGTTGTCTTCTCCTCATAATCAATGAGTTCCAGTTTCTCATTATTAAAACGAGTTATATAATCTCTGGTGCTCTCACAATCTTTTTGTCTAACACTTAACAAATGTGCTACTCGTTTAACTGGCTTTGCCCCAAAATAGAAATTTCCAATGAATAACTCGGCCAGTTGAAGAAAAGTTGAGATCTTACCCCGAGGAAGATTATTATACCATATTTGAGCAGATCCGGTAAGAGTTCCCGAAAATGCTTTGCATCTCATCTCATCTGGAATAACATAGATGTCGGCTGCATCTTGGTATTGTTCTATATGAAGGACAGGGTCAGTCTTTCCATCATATTTGGGAGTCACAACAGGTGCTTTGAACTTTGATGGTGTTGGAAAATCTACAATTGCCTAGATAAAAGGTGTTCCTCGAACAAAGGTTCATTGTAGAGGGTTCTTGGCTTTAACCATTTCCCCTAATCTATCCTCCAGCCTCTGAATATATCCTTTCCACGCATCATTTCCTTCCTCGGGCCTGTTGGTTCAAGCAACTGATTGCGTTGAAGTGGCTTCCTGGGATCTCTCTTGACGAGCAGCTGGTCGCGACTGGGCAGATCCTTCCCTTAAATCTGATGGTCATCGAAAACTCCTCGACACGACTTTAGGAGGACTTCTACTCCTTCTAGGTCCTAATCGATTAAAAGGTGATACCCTGCTTAATCTTTCTAGCGCACTGGTCGTTTCTGGGGAGAGAGTGATACGCTGTTCAGTATCTGTGGCTCGCACTGACGAAGTTCGTCCAGGTTGATAAGAAAAATCTTCAGACTCCTCATTGCGATATGAATTAGTACGCCTAGTACGCGAGGATGGTGCATGGTTGTTTCTTTGAATACTCCACAGCCCTAAATGAGTTGGTGCACCGCCATGGAAGGTTTGTATGAGTTGTCGCATAGTTTCTTGCATGACGGTCTGGCCCTGAGCCAGATTTGCCATTATTCTAGCCAGATCTGGAATATTTGGCGGAGCAGTTGGATTTGGAAGGCTTCCAGCGTTTCGATTGCTAGATTCTGGAATATCAGCCATTTGTGATGGATTGTTTTTGATGAAAAATGATATTACCAGTCGTTCCCATAGACGGCGCCAATCTGTTGATGTAAAAAATTAGATCATATCTAATTATTCAATCACAGATAAATAAATGAGACAAAGAATTTTTAAAGTGGTTCAACCTTATAAGAATGGCCTACGTCCACTGTTATGTTATTGCTGAATGTTTGGGAATTCTCGATTACAAATTCTATCAAGAAATTACAGTCCCATTACAATGAGGATTGTACATTGTATTTATAGCCCTCGGGATATAATGTGAAAGGTTAATACATTAAATGATGTACATATGAAAGGGTAATACATTCAATGCCCCTTAAGCGTGTGCATCTAAATGATAAGCATTTAATGAACAGTCAAACTGTTGGTTATCCTGCTATTAATGCTTTGTTAGAGGTGCAGCTCGGACCACCTAAGCTTCTCGGTACTTAAGAGTTCCTCGGAGAGTTCTTATTCCTCGGAGCATATGAGTTCCTCGGGGCAGCAGTGTTCCTCGTTGTAGTATGGTTCCTCGGAGCGTGTGAGTTCCTCGAAAGTGTTTGTTGTTGCCACGTAGATTGCCATGTGTCTTCACTCAATTGAGCCATGTCAGCAGACTAAATTTGGTATCAACAATTATATACTCCAAAATTTTAAAAGTAGTTTGTTGAAGTTTCATCGCATATGCTAATTTGTCTACGCTTTAACTCTTTATCTGTTATGGCAAAAAGCGGGAGAATATATTATAGGGAAGAATATATTGAAGGACAATTTTATTTGTTTTCTTTAAAATCCAAGTGTCACGGTATATTCTTTGCTTCACGTGTGTAGGTCTATTCTGCCTTAATGATTTCAGCGACTACACGATGAATATTTTCAATTAAATACAATGTCACAACTGTCTTTTCAGGTTTGGGAGGGATATTTTTTGAACATATTTTCGTAGTTATTTTTTTATTTTTATGTTTTGTACTTGAATAGACAAGGGGGGGGGGGGATTTTTAAGATCAATATTTATAATTGTTCTTACATATTTTTAAGTTTGGCATATTCAGTTACACCTTCACCATCAAGTACATTCTTAAGATCTTCAAGTGAAGATAAGTTCACGACCATATGCAAGAATTGAAGATCGAAAGAGTTAAGATCCTCACTTCAATCATCCGATGAGGTATTTGTCTTTGTTTATGCATGAACATTTTATCCAGGTTTTTTTTATGAAATGTTTGAGGGATAGTTTTAGAAAGATTTTCAAAGAATTTTTTTTATTTATTTTTAAGTCCTTTGAACGTCTTTAACCTTTAGTCAAACGATATTCACAATTTGTTCGAATGAACTTCAAACGACCATCAAACAATATTTTTCTATTAGCAAAACAAATGTCGTTCAAAGCTCATACGAACGAGTTTTAATTTGGTTCGAACGAATTTTATTTTAGTATGAACCAGTTATGCATTTTTGTTCAAACAAACTCTTGTTATCATTTGAAAGATTCCTAAAAATACTTGATGCCTCAAAAATTATGTTTTCTATATAAAGGGGTCTTAGGATCAGTTTTACATAGAACTTTTAGCGAAAATCACTTTCCAATACAATATCAAAAGTCTCCAAACACTAGTATTACAAAAACACTTTTTTTTCAATCCAAATTCCTTAGATGATTTATTGAGCTTTTCATCAAACTCTAAAAGAAAAAATACCATCTTCATAGCCTTGTGGAGTTGATTCTCTATTACTGAAAGTAGGAATATAGTTTCTTGAGACTGATCTATGGATACCGGGGCAAGCTGATCATGCTGTGAATCGTTTCTGGATTTGCATCGCGGTCTATTAACGACAAGGAAGGAAGAGATAACTGCGTTACTTAGTGGATTCTAAGTTTTTATAAGTCTGTTTGTGTCGTTTAATAATACCTAGTTGTAACAACGCTGAAAAAGGTTTTTCCAGAAAGGTATTTTTCTCATCTACTATCTTATAGTTTTTGAGTTATTTGTCTCGATTTAGTTTCTATATCTTACATGTTTAGGTTTACCTAACTAATCAAGATGAAATTTGGACTAAATAGAATTTGGCTTTTGTGTGACCTAATCTATGATTTTTATGTATAACCGGACCACTCTCATTTTTCAGGTTGAATCATGTTATTTATCAAGAACGAGGTTTTACTTTGAGCTTGTTCCAATGCAATATGATATTCTAAATCGAGTTAAAGTTGAGTTTGTTATAATTCTTGATGAGATAGATAATTCTATGTTAAGGGGGGTACTAGCTACATGAGTATCCTTGATAGTCACACCTATGAGATTATGGAAGCTGGACCTCTTTCTATTGTAATTTTGGAGAGATCCTTTAGAATATTCATTACATTCAGATAAAAGAACTTGGATGTAATGTGATGTTTTTAAAACTACAGCCAGGTTTTGTTGTGTATGGAATGTTATTAGAGATAAAGTTTCAAAATAAAGTTACGTTAGTATATTCTGAATTATTCTCACTGCATAAAGGTTCGAGTCAAAATATACCTTTGCTTACACACAATTCCATGAAATATTGCACGATCAAATTGTTTTTATAATTTACGAGTTGAAAATTGTTGAGAATTATGTGTATGTGATTTTTCAATCAAACAGAATTTTTGACTTTCTGAAAAGTAACAGAATTTTTGACGTTCTGAAAAGTACCACATCATTTTGGAAACACTTTCATGTGTGGTATATCAATTTTTTATATGTAATGGAGAAGTTCTTTGAGCATTAAAATTTTGTGCGTATTGAAGTAGCTCACTATTGAGCGAAACCCACATGCGCGATGCCACCGCAATTCATCCAAACCGCCATTTGTCTGTGTAATTAATTTTTTGGATAAAAATATTTTTTTATTTGAAATAAACTAAACATGAAAATTAATTATAAAATTTTAAATTCAATTAACACGTTTTCAATGTTACGTTTCAGACGCGAAGTCTAATCCACTTTGCTATTAATTTTGTTCTTAACTCTATTAATAATTAGTTTTTAAAGTTCAAAATGGTCTTAAATACAAAGCATCCGCCATTATTGAATATATCTTAAAAGTTGCCTATCTCCCCCTTTTTCCTTTCTCCAAATGATTTTCCCCAAATGATTGTGATGATATTGAGTAGTTTTTAATTTGGATGAGTGATTTGCATACCAGATGATCAAACATTTCTATGATTATCCCAGACAAAGGTTCAAATGTTCTAGTTATTGAATCTAGGGTTGACGGGACATTCCCTCAACTATTGCACTCTTTGGTCAAAACTATGAAACACCTTAAAGAATATGACTTAAAATGTCTCTCAACACAAGTGATATATTATTATTCTGCAATTTCATTTTTATCAAAATTAGATAATTATGTTTCGTATTTACATTTTGCAACAACATGAGGGGTGTGTGTCCATTTTGTTTTTGTTTGTGACAATTTCGTTTTCTTTTCCTTTATCACTATTCTAAGCTCACTTTTTTTTTTGCATCTAAAGAATCTTTGTCTTTTTAAACCATTTTTACTAACTAGCGGTAATTATGCCCACTTAAATTTTGGTGCCAGTGGTAGCATAGTTATTTTTACAGGATATTCCCCAAACGAGCAATACTAACAAAAGCCAACATCAAATTACCCAATTAATAATTAAAAGGAGTCTCGTGAGTTGGGTTTGACTAGGGCCAATATAGTTCTTTTTTTTAGAGTGGGCACGGGCCAATCAATGGCTGCCACCCACCGTCCAATTGAATTCATAAACTGAATTTTTTTGGGAAAATTAATAAACAGAAATATGGGGAAATAGTTTTCTAAATTAGAAAAGGTAAACATTGAAATGCGTTTTCTATTTTTCTTGGGTATTATTTTATAAAAAACAACCATGTTTTTCACAATTAAACAGACATAAAATTCCATATATAGCTATACATCTAATAAAACTTTGGTGTTTATGAATAAAGTTTTTGTTTATCAACTACAATTTTCACACCAATAGGTGGGATGTTAATATCGTGATAAGCATTATGTGCACATTTTTTGGTATTTTAGCACATTTCCATTAGGTAATTTTATTTGAGGATTAACCATCACAGTAGTTTCCAACTAGTTGATTACCTAATTAACATTCACACTAATTAATGTAATTTCCCGACAATTGACATTAAAAACACTCATTAACATTCACAGCAGCTGGCATCCCTGTGTCAATTTTAGGAGAAGTCGGCTACGTTCACATGTATCAGATATGCAATACTTGTACTATATATGGACCATACATATTTGTTGTAGTGTTTAATTTTGTGAGGTGTTTTGGTTTGTTGTAGTGTTTATAGCATCCATATGGGTCTTTCCAAAACAGGGGAGAATATGAGGGTATTATAACCCAAAAGAGCAATCAAGGATCCAAGAAATAATACTCAAAATTTAAGTGTTAAATCTCTTCCAGATGACTTGTTGATTGAAGTTCTTGGAATGGTTGCATCAACTTCTTTCACACACCTCTTCAATGCAAAATTATGGTTAGTTACCGATTCCACCGTTTTTCCTCCTCTTTTCCTTATCTTCCCTATATGTGTGTTAATTAATTTTCGTGCTTCTTTTCTTCTCATCCCAGATGATACGAAATTAAGTTTACTGATTTTTTTACATATCTAAAGATGTATATGTGTGTGTGTGTGCGTATAGAAAAAATCTACCTTTATTAAAAAAATTAGTAGTGACATTATAAAATGGCATAATTTGTGGTCATCAAGAAAAATAAACATGATACTGAAATTAGTTGTGCTAATTCTCATTATAAAAATGAATTAAGTTTCTAGAAGTAAATAGACATACACCACTTTCATGCGAATGGACACCTTTTTCATGCAAATCCATTAGTGGCAGAATCAAGAATTTTCGTTAGGAGGGACAAAAACAATACTTTTGTTGTGAATGTCAAAAAATTGTATGTAAAATTGTCATAGGTTATATTGTTGACAAAAGTTATCATTACCGAGAATCAATATAAATTTCATGAGAAAAAAAAACTAAATGAAATTTTTTGGTGTTAAAAATTAAACGAGAAAAATTAATTGTTCCAATATGTGACTAGCTTTAGCTGTTATTTGTCATGGACGTAAACCGATACAAAATATCAAATATTAATATTAATTTAACAAATCGCGAAGTCCGCCCTTGAAATCGATACTTATTTCATGAAAATGAAAAATCGACACCTATTATCATGAAAACGGTGGTATGTTAATTATTTTTAAAAATTGGGTTAAAGTCATGTATCTTATTATGGAACTCAAATTTTATCGAAATGGCGCTTTTAAAATTCGTTTTTTTAGTGAAACCAACCTCGTGTCATTTCTAGCATTAACGTGGAGGAGCATACATAATACATGTCAAATTTAACCCAATTAATGTCATTATTGTTTTACTAGTCACCACATGAAGTAAACAATATTTATGAAAGATATTGGGCAGGAAATTTATGAATTATTTGTAAACAATATTTATAAATTTTTTAATATAAATACTATTCCATGCATAACTTAGCACTCCAATAATTTATGGGTTACTATATAAGCCTATAAAACAAGCGAAGTTATAAAACAAGTGCTAGAGAAGAGAGAATAATGGAGCAAGTTGAACACAAAAGAACACGTATTGTATGACTTGAGAAGAAACTATAATGCCTGGCTTGGATGGTTTGGCCAAATGAATTCCCCACCTATTTATAGGTATCCACCTCCTCAATGGATCATGGAGATCAAAGTACATGAATAGTTTAGATTAATTCTCCATAATGGTCCCATATCCTTATGGGAACATTCTAAAAGGCTATATACTTCCTTATAATTATTGATTATTCCATACATTACAACTAAACTTCTAGATTATTCAAACAAATTCTATAATATTTCATAACATATTACACAATACTAGATAATATACTAGGCAAACCTAGAATGTTCTCGAGAATTATGGTGTAGGAACGGAGCCTTTAAGGAAGAAAAATGTAGAAAATGCATGGTACGTGACATCAAGGTCGTAATCATCTTCGTCACTCAGGGGGGGATGTTGAAACATTTCTTTTACAGTACCTACGCATAACTAAAAGAAAATAACCAAAGGAACTATATTCTAATCAAGTTGGGTGTTCATTAAACCAAGAAGGATTAAATCGCCTTAATACTCATTGATCTCAATGAAGAACTTTATGATCACGAGGTTGTGTAAGGGAAAATAGTTTAGCTTAGCAGGCTTAGTATTTGTTATTTGCCTCTATGGCACATTTGGCGTGTCCCATAACAAATCGAGACGTGCTAACAAGATGAACCGAATCTCCAACATCTCCAAAGTTCAAGAATTCTTCACATTATGAAGGTATAAATCGTTTAGGATTTAAATTTATTTACAATTATATTAGGGAGATTTTTTATAAAAGTTTTTAAAAAATCAAGGCAAATATTTTCTAAGTTAAAAATTAATTTTTATTTTACCTCGTTCAAACAAAATGGAAATTTTGTTTGAAGGCTCGTTTGATATTTTCTTGAGAATGCTAGT
The DNA here is from genome assembly GCA_949130495.1 of Sambucus nigra. Lineage (NCBI taxonomy): Eukaryota > Viridiplantae > Streptophyta > Magnoliopsida > Dipsacales > Adoxaceae > Sambucus > Sambucus nigra. Next base: position 85,791,322 of record OX422209.1, on the reverse strand, counting down.
GTGATATCGATCAACAATTTAATTCACAAATTTCTAATTTTTAAACTTATTTAATCAGATGCCAATTTTTTATTCAAAAAAACCTAACACTTGCATTTATGTGGATAAATTAATTATGTCATCACAAAACATAGATTGTTGGATACACAGATTTCAGGAAAAAAATCCCTTTCGATTAAAACGTTTATTTCACTATGAAGAGTAAATCGCAACTTACATATATACAATGAAATCTGCAATGAATATTCATCGGAACACTCACATAGGCTGCAACCTAGAACCAACAATGAATTTACCGCAGCAAACCCAAGAACGTGTAACAACCCGAGGCTTTAGAGACGATAATTTATTTATTTTGGGAGAAATTAATATTATTTTATTTGGAGAATAATTACATTGGCATTCGAGGTCAAAATTTGAAGTCGTTAGAAAGTATTTCGAATGGCAATTCTGAGGGTGTAGCTATTTTCGGAAGGGTCGAGAAAGTCAAAATGACTGTACTTGGCGTCTATTTAGGTTCCGAACTGAATTAGGTCCGTTTGGCTCGAATTAAAGTTAGCGAGTCATTTAAAGTGTGTATTATCATTTAAAGTTGTGTATCTTGGGAGTTAAGGCTTATTGAGCCTACGGGAGATAGAAATCTCCTTATAGAGAAAGAGAAATAAAGAGAGAAGAAAGAAAGAAGAAGAAAAAGATAGAAAAGGAGGATTTTTCGTCCATTACGCGATCTCGAGGATGAATCAGACCCTACGAACTTGAGGAAAGTGATTAAACTTGCTAAATAATTGTTGTGTACCATTTATTTCATGATTTGTGGATTAAATTTATGGGTTTTAGGTTTAGTTTATCAAAACCTAACTTTTGGGTATAATCTTAGATTTGTTTTGTAGAAATGGATTTGAGGTTATAAATTAGTTCATATGTGTTCTTGGATGAATATTGATGATATATATGTGATTGGGTTGAAGAGAAATGAACAGAAAATGATTAAAATGAATTTTAGAGATTTTAGGCTAAATAAAAAGTAACCATTTTCATGAGTTCTGAAGAGCCGAATCAATTCGGACCCTTACCGAATCTATTCAGAAATATGCAGGTGCCCAGGTCTGAGTGACCGAATCGATTCGGACCCCAGCCGAATCGATTGGTCTTGGGACAAAATCCCAGGTCTGATGACCCGAATCGATTCGAAAACAGGGCTTTTTGAGGGATGTTTTTTTAGGGAGAATTTCATTCCATTTTGTTCGAGGTTATCGATTGGGAGCCTCTATAGGAATCGTATGGAGTAAGTTTTGGAGATTTTTAGGGAGTTTCCCTTATAAGAAATCATTGGAGTCATATTGACTTAAATTGAGGAATATCGATTAAGTATTATGGTATATTCTAAGTGAGGAAGCCCACTATTATTGAAGATTCTATTTGGAGATAATTATTAAATTTATATGAAAGAATGAGAATGAGCTTAGAGATATTGGATTTTAGAATCCAATCCCAAATGGGATAACTTTAAAGGTTCATATTATTGATTGAACCATATTATGGATTGAGAATTGGAAATGCTAATATATGTGCATACGGATATAGAAATATCCTTAATAATGATTTATTTGGGAGATGTCTCACATAATGAGAAATGCTAATCGAGATGCATTAGGATAGAGAATATCCTTAACATAAATAGAATTGAGAGACAATTCATAAATAGAAGCGATATGTTAGCTTCAAGTGAGAAATAGTATAGTTTATACTAAGTGGGGAAGATGTGTGAGAATTGACGATTAGTATATCAAAAGAGAGAAATATACTAAACAATAATATTATTTTATCTACGCCTAAGAGCGTTTTATGAATATGTAAATGATGTGGTAGGTATACCTTATATGATGGTATATCTTTATATGATGTGATGATGTATGTATACCTTATGTGATGGTATATATATATATATAGTGAAGCAAACCCCCTCCTTGCTATCATTGGGAAGTTGCGCGCGATGAGGGTGAGCATCCTGGCTCGATGACCAGGGTGTGGATATTCCCCAGGTCATAGTCATCCATGGTGATTATTATGTGATATACACTATTATTTTGGGGGTGAGAAGTCGTGGGTATGTGTCGTTCTCACTTGTCGGTTAGGAGCTATGATCGCTTCCCGGGACGTTGTGTGTATGAGTTGATCATGAGGTGGGTGTCGTTTAGCCCTACCAGGTGGTTCCCCATTCTCTACGTGGTTTGGGCAACTGGAAGATGATAGCATTGTGAGCCTGCGCCCTCGAGTTATATCTCATTTAGATGGTTATTATATTATTGATGTGATGGGTTATTTGGGTATCGAGGGCATAATGGACCTCAACGACCAACAATGCCAGGAGTAGTGTATCGGGGGGGATTCCTTGTTTGGATTTCGCATTTCCGAGGCATCCCACGCACGAGCCGCAGTGTAATGTTGGGAATTGAGGAGAAGTTAGTCCTTAATGCTCATATTCATATATATAGTATATCTCGACGATCGACAGTTCCAGGAGTAGCGTAACGGTGGGGGTTCCTTGTTTGGATTTCGCATTTGTGAGACGTCCCATGCAAGAAACGCCGTGCACTGTTGAGAATTAGGAATAATAAAATTAATTAAAATGGATTAATAAGAATTTGGGTTACATGCATCATGCATTGAGGGCATAATGAATCTCAAAAATTAATACTGTCAGGAGTAGTGTAACGGGGGAGTTCCTTGTTTGGATTTCGCTTTGCGAGACGACCCACGCACGAAACGTAGCGCATTATTGAGAATTGGGAGAAGTTTAGTCCTTAGAATTTAGATGCTAACAACTCATCTATATAGTTGTATATTGTTGGCATAACTAGAATACGAGAAATTCTAGTAAAGAAGATGTTTATGTTTATTGTAGGATTAGATTGGAAAATGGGTATGTAAACCCTATACGTTAAGTAAGTGAACAAATGAATGAGAACCCTAACATAAAGTGTATGAATTAGATGGAATTCAGATAAGTGTAGGTTGTGAGATGTTAGATTAATTTGCCTAATTAGATTTGGGCAATTACTTTTTTTTTTGGACAGAACCCCCGCATGATTTATTAATGGAGGAGAAAACCTCTCCAAGGTTATTACAAGCTTAAAATCTAAGGAAAACTTGAAAAGAAACTAAAGCCTAAATGATAATGAAGGGGTTAATTATGACCCCATAACAAGACACTCAATATGACACCGACCAAAAATTGAAACAATTGATCTTATCTAACTTGTAAGCTCCTCTGGCCAATTGCGGGAGATCCTTTAACTCTTCATAGATTCGAACCCCTTTCAAATTGACTCCGACATTGGCTAAACAATTAGCGACCATGTTGGATTCTCTATAGCAATGATTTATAGAGTATTTAAGGCCACTAAGATCTGAAATTATACCTTTCGTAATTGTCTTCATTCTCCATGGAGGCTTCCATTCTCCTTTGTTCAACTTAACCACAAAAAGAGAATCTGATTCTATATCAATATCTGAGATGTTCTTCTGCACACATAAGTTGATACCAAAGCTTAAACTTTTCAGCTCCATTATAGAGTTAGATTCAACCTCTCCTTCTTTGGCAAAGGAAAACAGCATTTCACTTTTGTCATTACGCAAAATACCTCCCATATCCCCTATACCTGGGTTAGCTTTGCTAGCTTCATCAATATTCAGCTTTAGCCTACCAACTTGAGGGAAAATCCATTTAACTTTAACAACATTAACTGATTTAGATCTGAATTTCAATCCAAAGGTCTCATAACCGATTTGGGAAAATGGAGAATAAATACTAAGGAATGAATGATCTTTGCATATGTTAGAGATCAAGTTAACAATTTGAATCTTAACATAATGAAAATTACATTTAATTCCTTCAAATAGCGATTTATTCCTGTCTTTCCAAATTTCCCAAATCACTACCAGAGGAGTAGCCTTACCCAAAAATTGATCTGCTTCAGACCTCCCCACTTGAAGCCACCAGCTCACAATTATTGTAGAAAAATTGTTCCTATCCATCTTGATACCCATTAAGTCTGAGAAATGGTTCCAAAGTTGAGATGCAACGGAGCAGGAAAAGAATAAATGATCAGATATTTCTTCGCTATTGAAACAAATGTGACATCTAGAACCCATTCTAATCCCAAGACTTTTGACATTATCATCAGTAGGAATGCACTTATTTAGGATTCTCCAAACAGTGATAGAGATTTTCTTTGGAATTTTATCATCCCATATTCTGCAATGAATTATAGAAGTTGGGAAATGATCCTTTAAACAACCATAGGCTGATGAAATAGAAAAGTTACCAGAATTGTCAGCCTTTCAGATCAGGTTATCACCCACTGTTTCAATTTGGTTTAAACATACATCCTTCACTTGCTTCATTTGCATCTAAGATCGGGATCCTCCTCTTCTGTTGTTCCAGTTCTTGTATCTGTTTGAACAATATTTGGACCATAAAGAATCTCCGGTTTTAAGCTTCCAATACATTTTCATACTAGATGCCTTAGTAGTAATTCAAAAGTTTTTAAATCCCACACCTCCTTCATCTTGATCTTTACACAGCTCAATCTAGTTTTTCCATTGATGTTTCCATCCTTGCTCTTTATTCCCTCCCCAAAAAAATTTGTTCAGCATCACATGAATTCTATTAATCACCATTTTTGGAGGATTGATGGAGGCTAAAAGGTATAAAGGAATTGATGAGAGAACATGCTTGATAAGAATGAATCTACCACCAATGGATAGAAGTTTAGCCTTCCATCCTGCTATTTTGCTTCTCAAAGAGGAAATTAAGGGATCAAAGAATCTCACCTTATTACTACCTTTAAAAATAAGGCATCCTAAGTATTTGAGAGGAAGGTCTTTTGAATTCATAACCAATACTTCAGCCACTTTAGATTTATACCTAGGAGGCATCTTTGAGTCAATGGTAAAGGAACTTTTATCAAAGTTCATTTTCTGACCTGAAGTTCTGGAATAAGTCTGAAGGAAATCCATTAAGTTCTTCAAGCTCTTTTTTTCAACCCTGCTAAAAATGACCACATCATCTGCAAAAGCCAGGTGAGATATAAGGGGACTACCACTTGGCAGGTAAAAAGGGTTAATGGCTATATTCTCCATTAACTTATCCAAACCTCTGCTTAGGTACTCTGTATCAATAATGAATAGGCTAGGAGAGAGTGGATCTCCTTTCCGAATTCCTCTATTTGACTTAAAGAATCCATTAGATTGCCCATTAATCATGATAGAAAACCAATTATTAGAGATTCTTCTCCAAATACAGTCTATGAATCTTTCTCCAAACCCAAACCCTCTCATCACTTTGATAAGAAAACCCCAGTGGAGCCTGTCATAAGCTTTCTCCATGTCCAGCTTTATAATTACATTTCCTCCATGAATCTTCTTTCCCAGATTATGCAGCATCTCTTTAGGAAGTAATATATTGTCTTGTATAGATCTGCCTTGAGTAAATCCACTTTGGTTTGGGGAGATAATGTTGGGAAGAAACTTAGCAAGTCCTGGACATAAGATATTTGAAATAATCTTAGAATAAAAATTGCATAAGCTTATAGGTCTAAAATCCCCACATGACTTTGGGTTCTTGGATTTGGGAATCAACACAATGGAAGTTGAAGACCAGTTTTTGGGGAATTCAGCACCTGCAAAAAAAGAGTTAATAACAGATAATAAGTTATCCTTAATTTTGCTCCAACAAGTTACTAAGAATTAACCCCCCAATGCCATCAGGTCCTGGAGAGGCATCAGGGCTTAAGCTTTGAATTGCTTCCAGGACTTCTTTCTCACAAGCATAATCTTCTAAAACACAATTTGCCTCTTGATTGATCAATTTTGGAATATAGTCTTCATTAAACTAATCAGTCACAGTCTGCACTATAGATAATTGAGCTTTAAAAAACATAACCAGTTGATTCTTGATGGCTAGCTCTTCTTCAACCCAAACACCTGAATCATCTTTAATCCCAGAAATATGAAGACTTTGATTTTTGGCTTTTGTGCTAGCATAAAAGAATTTGTTATTTGAATCACCCAACTTCAGCCCTTTTATAGAAGATTTTTGCTTCCAGTACATCTCCTCAAAATGTAAAGATGATTGGAGTCTTGCCCTTCCTTTATTCAAAGCCTCTCTATTTACATCAGAGATGGACATCTCATAATTGAGCCCTAGATGAATGGTATCGTCTTCTAAATCCACCACTGCTTGATTAACATTCCTAAATGAAGCCTTGCTCCAAGTCTTTAGCACTCCCTTAAGACTTTTAAGCTTTAAAGAGAAGTTCCACGTACCAGCAACTGATGTATTTTCACTCCAAGATTCAGTAACAATCTTCATAAATTCCGGGCTAGAAATCCAAAAATTGAGAAATTTGAACTCTGATTTCTTTATATCTCTATTTTTTTCAACTGATAGAAGAAGGGGAGAATGATCCGAGGTGGTTTTGTTCAGGTGATTAATAGAAGAATTAGGGAAGGTCAGCAGCCATTGAGTGTTGTACAAACACCTATCAAGACGAGCAATTATGAGATCTGACTCTCCCCTGTTATTACACCAAGTGTACATAGATCCTTTGTACCCCATATCTTGAAGACCACTACTTTCAATAGCCTGATTGAACTCATAAATAGCTGACACATCCACTTCATTACCTCCTACCTTTTTTTCTTGGTTAGCCACTATATTAAAATCCCGCATCAGGATATGAGGCATTGCAGCCATTTCATGAGAAATCTCCTTCATTTGGAGCCACAGGTCCCTTCTATCAATTTTAGAGCATTTAGCATACATTACTGAAACACATACCTGGTATTTCAGCACTGGATGAGAGATTTTAACTACCAACTTTTGATCTTGATTCAGTACCACTTCAGTTTGAATGTGAAATCTCCATAGGATCCAGATTTTTCCATTCTTGTTTCTGCTGCCTCCTTTGAAACCCCATTTCAATTTGAAAGTTTTTAAATTCTCCCTATCAATCATAGGCTCCAATACAACTAGAAATAGGAAGATTATGAATTCTGCTGAGATTCTTGATTCTTCTAGTGGATGATCTCTTTCTTGCACCCCTAATATTCCAAACCATAAAGTTTAACATTTAAATTTGGGGGTATTTGAGTTTTTAATTCCTCTGGATTGGGATCTAGTGCATCTAGTGAACATTGGATCTTGTTTTTTCACCTTATTTTCTCCTGTACCAACACTGATAGTACTTTCATGATTAGTTATATGCTTGTCATCTAACCCCTTGCTCTTGTTTATCTTGTACCCCACTCTTTCAGAAAACATTATCAATTCCTCAATTAAAGGAGTATGATATTCATAATCTTCTTCACCTGCAGATAAATACATTTTTGGCTTATCTTGAGACTCTCCAGATTCTAATTTCCCCATACTACTGGGAGAAAAGCTACTATTGACCCCTTCCATTCCTTCTCCAGCCAGTACTTGATTTCTTATCATGGTATGGATTCCTTGTTTCTTCCATGCCTTTTTCTTATAAACCCTCCACTAATTTGGTTCTTGATCCTGGTTTGTTGGCTGCCACATTTTCTTTGCACCTTTTTCTGTAGCCTCTTCAGCACCAGTATCAGTGATCTCTATAAATTGGTGACTAACCTTGTCTTTCTCCTCATTAATGTTGATAAACAATTTCTTGGATTGAATGAGGTTTAAATTATGATTGGCTGCAGTTACTTCCTGGACTTCTTGATGATTTCTGTCTTTCTTTGCCTCTTCAATGATTCGTTGCACAGAATTATTCACCCTATTCTCATGTGTGTTTTTTTCTTGATTTGTAGAAGGTTGCTTCCCATTCAGAACTACACCTTTTTTGGGTCCCCTTTCATAATTCAATGGTTTGACTATACAATCTGTAGGAGGGAACTTTAGATTAGATGGAGGATTACCTTCAAGCCCCCTCTACACAATCCATCTCTTCATGTCCTTTCTTGAAATAATAGTTACAATATTGAGGCACGTTCTCCACCCTAATCTCTTGCCAGAAACCTTTATGCCCACACCCTATCCATACTCTCTTCAAAATATTTTTGGTAATATCCACTTAAACACAAACTCTTGCAAGACTGGGTCTATTGATTTCCACTATTAATGCATCAAGTTTTAGAGGGTTACCAATGAGTTGGGCAATAGAGTATAGGGAAGGTTTGGAGAAAAAATGAATGGGTAATTGGGGTAGGGAGATCCATATAGGGGTTATGCTACTTTCTACATCTGGCCTGAAGTCTGTTAACCACTTAAAGATCCTCATAGGGTATTTCCCAATATACCATGATTCTCTAAGCCACAAACGAGAATAATCTTCTTCACTATTAAGACGAATCAAAACATGTTTGTGGTTGATCAAACCTATATTGAATGTTGTTTTGAGTGAGAAGGTTTGAAATACCTTTCTAATAACTCCCATTGACGGCCTTCCATGAGAGAACTTACCAACGAGGGAAAACTTAAAAGGTTGAGCCAATGATTCAATATCTTCTTGAGAAAATAATACTGCTGGTTCTCCTTTATAAGTTGTAGGGGATTTCATCGCAACTTGCACCTCATTTGGAGAAGAATTTGCTAACACTGAAGCAAACGACTTGTTCCAAACATTGGGAATGTCAGGGGGTTTAGGATCCACGTGATGAATGTTTGAAGGGGTAGCCATGCAAGCCCTAATTAGGGTTTACGTGGGATAGAGTATTACCCAAATTATAGATGTTATTCACTTGGAGATCACGTGCATACGTTTAGTTGCGCGCTTTAGTTGAGAGGTGAGTGGGATTATTATGGAGAGTGCGACTCCATTAAATCATGTCATAATGCATTTATAATTATTATGCATTTTAATGCACTTGCTATAAAAATGTTTTCAACTCGGGCTCTGACCAGTTTATATTTTCTCTTGCTATGTATATATATTGTATTATTTTAGGTGTTCCTTCCCAAGGATGCCTTGGATGTTAATCCACCCAGTGTATTCGTGGAGCTGTGGCAGTGGCGGACTATTGCGGCACTTCGTCTTAGTCGATTCCTATCCTTTGTACATCTAGATTAGGATTCAGTTTTTATATCGTGTTTATACTCAAGTGTTGTAGATGAACACTTTTATATTTTCTTCCTCAGATTATTGTATTGTCTGTGACCCAACAGCATATTCAGGTATTTCATTTTAGAGATTGTGTTGTACTCTTGTATTCATCCCTTTACATATTGGAGTTTGTTTGTATTACTCATCATAGTTAGATGTTGTATTGTTGGTATATGGTTGCATGGTCGGTTTTAATTGGTGTTAAATAAAAGTTTTAAATTTTTGGCATCGCTCTTAATAGTTTCAGGTAGTTAGCCTTATATTATTTAGTATTGTCAGTTGATGTTGAGACGGAGCCATATGAGATACCTGATTTAATGTAGTATAGGGCTGGCCACCCGTTATTATTTTGAGTGGGTTGTCACAGATGGTATCAGAGCAGCAGGTTCTAGTGTCGTTAGGATCTTTGTGGGTTACTACGATCTTCATTATGCGTTCTTAATGTAGAGCCTTATTATTAGGACTGTTGTATTCACACGTCCATATTTCTTCTATGATTTGAAAACATTTGAAAGGCATTCTGATACACTTGTTCTTGTTTCAGATGCCACCGAAGGGAGGTCGTTCGGTCAGGGAAAACAAAGGGGTTAAGAATGTGGAGCCCCAAATGCCTCAAAGGAACATGACTACAGATGAAGTTACCAATATTGTGGCACAAGCAGTAACTGCTGCCATTTCTACAATGGCACAGCAATCTGCCATTCAAGCAGCCCAAACCCATTTAGGACTTTCTTTGTGGGAAAGAGTGAAGGGAGATTTTATTAAGGGACATACTCCAGAGTTTTCCGAGGGAGTTGATGTAATGGCTGCAAGTCAATGGAAGAATAGTATGCAGAGGCACCTCTGTATGGTTGAGGGTAGTGAGGTGCAGAAATAGTTTTTAGCCACCTTTAAGTTATCAGGTCGAGCTCTCAAATAGTGGGAGTCTGTCACCACGTCAGAACATAGAGATACCTTGCTTATATCATATTTTTGGGAACTCTTTGATCGAAGGTATTTTCCATCCCCGACGCAAAAGGAAATGAGAGGGAAACTGATGGATGTGTTTCAAGGTAATAGGATGGTGGCAGAATATGAAGAAGATTTTTTTAGGTGGGCAAAATTAGTACCTGATGAGGTAAATACAGAAGAGAAGCTTATATCGAAATTTACTCGAGGCTTAGATTGGAGAATTCGGCAATATTTGTTAGAGGGTCCCACGTTAGTGACTTTCGTCGAGGTAGTAAATGCGACACTGTTAAAGTGTCATGAATATCGTCTTCATTAAAAAGAGGGTAAGAACTTTGGATATTGGAGTTCAACAAGTAAGTTTTGCGAAGAGAATGCCAGTAAGGCTAGTGGGTATAAGTCGGACTATAGAGGGTCACGACGACATTTTGTTCCCCCGAGTGGGCAGAGAGGATTTACAGTTAGATTTTTCTTTTGTAAAGAAATAGGTCATAAAAAGAGAGATTTTCCTAAAAGAGGAAAAGGGCCACGTTTTGATGAAATTTTGGAAGTGCAACCCGTACAACAGATTCGAGGTCATTTTAGACCAGGGGACTTTGTGTGGGAGCCCAATGATGAGGAAGGGAAATCGGACTAGAGATGGATGATGTAAGTCATTTCTCCTTTGTGAATAGGAATATCAATATATGAAGTTTTTGGATATCGTATGGGAGATAGTTTTGAGAGGGTAGTGCTATAACCCTATCATGTGTGTAATGACCTAAGAAAGGAATTTTGAGCAAGTTAGGATCTTATGTAAATTATCTTTTGAGGGAATATATTATTTTTTGATGTGCTCATAGAAAGCTATAAACCTTGTTATGAACGTAAGAAATGTTATGTGTATCAAGTAGTAATGATAAAGATACTTATTTTATATAGTCATGTTAGACTTATATAATTGTTGTATTCCAGTTATGGATGAGCCTACTGAATGGCAATATATTAATATGATGTAAGATATTATTTCTTAAAAGAGTTCAGGATTTATGGGTTATTGGGACGTAGGAAAGTTAGCTCATAATTATGCTAATTTTTGTTAGCTACATGTTGTTACATTATAATGATTGATAAGACCTTATTCAATGGACATAAGGAATCTTATATATGTATCGTAAGACATAAACTGTTTTTAAAATATACTGTTTTCAAAATAAAACTTTTTATAGGCCTTTGGGCCATATCAAAATGATTTTTCACCAAAATATTTTCAAACTCTAGTCCGGATTAAACAAACTCTCAATCCCCGACGTCACTACATAGTAGTGTATTGGGAGGGTTCCTTATTTGGATTTCGCTTTTGCGAGACGTCCCCCGCACGAAAGTGGCGAATGTCAAGAATTGAGAGGAGTTATTTATTTGGACCATTCAAATTTTTTACTCAATTAAAATGTTAGTATAATTTATATATCTATGGAGTTATGGAACTTTGGAGGCAAATGAAGCCTCATTATGATGGGCGCCCTAGTGGTTAATAAATTGATTTGTAAAACTTAAAACGAATTAAAATAATTCGTCGTGGGAAGTTAGAGGTTTGAGTATAGTTTTAAGGAGGATGAGTGTCATAGGAACTAGTTGAGCTTTGGAGAATTAGGCTTAGCTAAATTTCGAGGACGAAATTTTTGTAAGTGGGGAAGTTTGTAACAACCCGAGGCTTTAGAGATGATAATTTATTTATTTTGGGAGAAATGAATATTATTTTATTTGGAGAATTATTACATTGGCATTCGAGGTCAAAATTTGAAGTCGTTAGAAAGTGTTTCGAATGGCGATTATGAGGGTGTAGCTATTTTCGGAAGGGTCGAGAAAGTCAAAATGACTGTACTTGGCGTCTATTTAGGTTCCGAACTGAATTAGGTCCGTTTGGCTCGAATTAAAGTTAGCGAGTCATTTAAAGTGTGTATTATCATTTAAAGTTGTGTATCTTGGGAGTTAAGGCTTATTGAGCCTACGGGAGATAGAAATCTCCTTATAGAGAAAGAGAAATAAAGAAAGAAGAAAGAAAGAAGAAGAAAAAGATAGAAAAGGATGATTTTTCGTCCATTACGCGATCTCGAGGATGAATCAGACCCTACGAACTTGAGGAAAGTGATTAAACTTGCTAAATAATTGTTGTGTACCATTTATTTCATGATTTGTGGATTAAATTTATGGGTTTTAGGTTTAGTTTATCAAAACCTAACTTTTGGGTATAATCTTAGATTTGTTTTGTAGAAATGGATTTGAGGTTATAAATTAGTTCATATGTGTTCTTGGATGAATATTGATGATATATATGTGATTGGGTTGAAGAGAAATGAAGAGAAAATGATTAAAATGAATTTTGGGGATTTTAGGATAAATAAAAAGTAGCCATTTTCGTGAGTTCTGAAGAGCCGAATCGATTCGAAAATATGCAGGTGCCCAGGTCCGAGTGACCGAATCAATTCAGACCCCTGCCGAATCGATTCATCCTGAGACAAAATCCCAGGTCTGATGACCCGAATCGATTTGAAAACAGGGCTTTTTGAGGGATGCTTTTCTAGGGAGAATTTCATTCCTTTTTGTTCGAGGTTATCGATTGGGAGCCTCAATAGGAATCGTATGGAATAAGTTTTGGAGATTTTTAGGGAGTTTCCCGTATAAGAAATCATTGGAGTTATATTGACTTAAATTGAGGAATACCGATTAAGGATTATGGTATATTCTAAGTGGGGAAGACCACTATTATTGAAGATTCTATTTGGAGATAATTATTAATTTTTTATGAAAGAATGAGAATGAGCTTAGAGATATTGGATTTTAGAATCCCATCCCAAATGGGATAACTTTAAAGGTTCATATTATTGATTGAACCATATTATGGATTGAGAATTGGAAATGCTAATATATGTGCATACGGATATAGAAATATCTTTAACGATGATTTATTTGGGAAATGTCTCACATAATGAGAAATGCTAATCGATGTGCATTAGGATAGAGAATACCCTTAACATAAATAGAATTGAGAGGCAATTGATTAATAGAAGCGATATGTTAGCTTCAAGTGAGAAATAATATAGTGTATACTAAGTGGGGAAGATATGTATATCAAGAGAGAGAAATATACTAAACAATAATATTATTTCATCTACGCCTAAGAGCGTTCTATGAATATGTAAATGATGTGGTAGGTATACCTTATACGATGGTATATCTTTATATGATGTGATGATGTATGTATACCATATGTGATGGTATATATATATATATAGTGAAGCATACCCCCTCCTTGCTATCATTGGGAAGTTGCGTGCAATGAGGGTGAGCATCCTGGCTTGATGAGCAGGGTATGGATATTCCCCAGGTCATAGTCGTCCATGGTAATTATTATGTGATATACATTATTATTTTGGGGGTGAGAAGTTGTGGGTATGTGTTGTTCTCACTTGTCGGTTAGGAGCTATGATCGCATCCCGGGACATTGTGTGCGTGAGTTGATCATGAGGTGGGTGTCGTTTAGCCCTACCAGGTGGTTCCCAGTTTGGTACGTGGTTTGGTCAACTGGAAGATGATAGAATTGTGAGCCTGCGTTCTCTAGTTATAGCTCGTTTGGATGGTTATTATATTATTGATGTGATGGGTTATTTGGGTATCGAGGGCATAATGGACCTCAACGACCAACATTTCCAGGAGTAGTGTATCGGGGGGGATTCCTTGTTTGGATTTTGCATGTTTGAGGCATCCCACGCACAAGCCGTAGTGTAATGTTGGGAATTGAGGAGAAGTTAGTCCTTAATGCTCATATTCATATATATAATATATCTCGACGATCGACAGTTCCAGGAGTAGTGTAACGGTCGGGGTTCTTTGTTTCGATTTCGCATTTGCGAGACGTCCCACGCAAGAAACGTCGTGCACGGTTGAGAATTGGGAATAATAAAATTAATTAAAATGTAGTAATAAGAATTTGGGTTACATGCATCATGTATTGAGGGCATAATGAATCTCGAAAATCAATACTGTCAGGAGTAGTGTAACGGGGGAGTTCCTTGTTTGGATTTCGCTTTGCGAGACGACCCACGCACGAAACATAGCGCAGTATTGAGAATTGGGAGAAGTTTAGTCCTTAGCACTTAGATGCTAACAACTCATCTATATAGTTGTATATTGTTGGCATAACTAGAATACGAGAAATTCTAGTAAAGAAGATGTTTATGTTTATTGTAGAATCGGATTGGAAAATGGGTATGTAAATCCTATATGTTAAGTAAGTGAACAAATGAATGAGAACCCTAACATAAAGTGTATGAATTATATGGAATTCAGATAAGTGTAGGTTGTGAGATGTTAGATTAATTTGCCTAATTAGATTTGGGCATTTACTTTTTTTCTGGTCAGAACCCCCGCATGATTTATTAATGGAGGAGAAAACCTCTCCAAGGTTATTACAAGATTAAAATCTAAGGAAAACTTGAAAAGAAACTAAAGCCTAAATGATAATTAAGGGGTTAATTATGACCCCATAACAAGACACTCAATACGACACCGACCTAAAATTGAAACAATTGATCTTATCTAACTTGTAAGCTCCTCTGGCCAACTGCGGGAGATCCTTCAACTCTTCATAGATTCGAACCACTTTCAAATTGACTCCGACATTGGCTGAACAATCAGCGACCATGTTGGATTCTCTATAGCAATGATTTATAGAGTAGTTAAGGACACTAAGATCTAAAATTATACCTTTTGTATTTGTCTTCATTCTCCACGGAGGCTTCCATTCTCCTTTGACCAACGTAACCACAAAAAGAGAATCTGATTCTATATCAATATCTGAGATGTTCTTCTGCACACATAACTTGATACCAAAGCTTAAACTTTTCAGCTCCATTATAGAGTTAGATTCCACCTCTCCTTCTTTGGGAAAGACAAATAACATTTCACCTTTGTCATTACGCAAAATACCTCCCATACCCTCAATACCTGGGTTGCCTTTGCTAGCCCCATCAATATTCAGCTTTAGCCTACCAACTTGAGGGAAAATCCATTTAACTTTAAAAACATTAACTGATTAAGATATGAATTTCAATCCAAAGTTGTCATAACCGATTTGGGAAAATGGTGAATAAATACTAAGGAATGAATGATCTTTGCATATGTTAGAGATCAAGTTAACAATTTGAATCTTAACATAATGAAAATTACATTTAATTCCTTCAAATAGCGATTTATTCCTGGCTTTCCAAATTTCCCAAATCACTACCAAAGGAATAGCCTTACCCAAAAATTGATCTGCTTCAGACCTCCCCACTTGAAGCCACCATCTCAGAATTATAGGAGACAAATTGTTCCTATCCAGCTTGATACCCATTAAGTCTGAGACATGGTCCCAAAGTTGAGATGCAACTGAGCAGGAAAAGAATAAATGATCAGATGTTTCTTCGCTATTGAAAAAAATGTCACATCTAGAACCCATTCTAATCCCAAGCTTTTTGATATTATCATCAGTAGGAATGCACTTATTTAGGATTCTCCAAACAGTGATAGAGATTTTCTTTGGAATTTTATCGTCCCATATTCTGAAATGAACTACAGAAGTTGGGAAATGATCCTTTAAACAACCATAGGCTGATGAAATAGAAAAGTTGCTAGAATTTTTAGATTTCCAGACCAGGTTATCACCCACTGCTTCAATCTGGTTTAAACATACATCCTCCACTTGCTTCATTTGCATCCAAGATAGGGATCCTCCTCTTCTGTTGTTCCAGTTCTTGTCTCTGTTTGAACAATATTTGGACCATAAAGAATCTCCGGTTTTAAGCTTCCAATACATTTTCATACTAGATGCCTTAGTAGTAATTCCAAAGTCTTTAAATCCCACACCTCCTTCATCTTGATCTTTACACAGCTCAATCCAGTTCTTCCATTGATGCTTCCATCCCGAGTCGTCATTCCCTCTCAAAAAAAATTTGTTCAGCAACACATGAATTCTATTAATCACCATTTGTAGAGGATTGATGGAGGCTAAAAGGTATAAAGGAATTGATGAGAGAACATGCTTAATAAGAATGAATCTACCACCAATAGATAGAATTTTATCCTTCCATCCTGCTATTTTGCTTCTTAAAGAGGAAATTAAGGGATCAAATAATCTCACCTTATTTTTACCTTTAAAAATAGTGCATCCTAAGTATTTGAGAGGAATGACTTTTGAATTCAGACCCAATACTTCAACCGCTTTAGATTTATACCTAGGAGGCATCTTTGAGTCAATGGTAAAGGAACTTTTATCAAAGTTAATTTTCTAATCTAAAGTTCTGGAATAAGTCTCAAGGAAATCCATTAAGTTCTTCAAGCTCCTTTTGTCACCCCTGCTGAAAATGACCACATCATCTGCAAAAGCCAAGTGAGATATAAGGGGACTACCACTTGGCAGGTAGAAAGGGTTAATGGCTCTATTCTCCATCAACTTATCCAAACCTTTTCTTAGGTATTCTGTACCAATAATGAATAGGCGAGGAGAGATTGGATGTCCTTGCCTAATCCCTCTATTTGACTTAAAGAATCCATTAGATTGCCCATTAATCATGATAGAAAACCAATTATTAGAGATGCTTCTCCAAATAATGTCTATGAATCTTTCTCCAAACCAAAACCCTCATAGCACTTTGATAATAAAACCCCAGTGGCGCCTATCATAAGATTTCTCCATGTCCAGCTTTATAATTATATTTCCTCTATGAATCTTCTTTCCCTGATTATGCACCATCTCTTTAGCAAGCAATATATTGTCTTGTATAGATCTGCCTTGAGTAAATCCACTTTGGTTTTGGGTGATAATGTTAGGAAGAATCTTAGCATGTATTGTACATAAGATCTTTGAAATAATCTTAGAACAAAAACTGCATAATCTTATAGGTCTAAAATCCCCACATGACTTTGGGTTCTTGGATTTGGGAATCAACACAATGAAAGTTGAACACCAGCTTTTGGGGAATTCAGCACCTGCAAAAAAAGAGTTAATAGCAGATAATAAGTCATCCTTAATTATGCTCCAATAAGTTACACATAATTGACCCCCAAAGCCATCAGGTCCTAGAGAGGCATCAGGGCTCAAGCTTTGAATTGCTTCCAGGACTTCTTTCTCATAAGCATAAGCTTCTAAAATAGAATTAGCCTCTTGATTGTTCAATTTTGGAATATAGTCTTCATTAAACTCATCAGTCACAGTCTGCACTGTAGATAATTGAGCTTCAAAAAACAAAACCAATGGATTATTGATGGCTAGCTCTTCTTCAACCCAGACACCAAAATCATCTTTAATCCCAGAAATATGAAGACTTTGATTTTTGGCTTTTGTGCTAGCATGAAAGAATTTGTTATTTGAATCACCCAACTTCATCCATTTTATAGAAGATTTTTACTTGCAGTACATCTCCTCAATTTGTGAAGTTGATTGGAGTCTTGCCCTTCCTTTATTCACAGCCTCTCTATTTGCATCAGCGCTGGACATCTCATAATTGAGCTCTAGCTGAATGATATCATCTTCTAAATCAACCACTGCTTGATTAACATTCTTAAATGAAGCCTTGCTCCAAGTCTTTAGCACTCCCTTAAGCCTTTTAAGCTTTAAAGAGAAGTTCCACATACCAGCAGCTAATGTATTTTCACTCCAAGATTCAGCAACTATCTTCATAAATTTAAGGCTAGAAATCCAAAAATTGAGAAATTTGAACTCTGATTTCTTTATATCTTTATTTTTTTCCACTGACCGAAGAAGGGGAGAATGATCTGAGGTGGTTTTGTTTAGGTTCTTAATAGAAAAATTAGGGAAAGTCAACAGCCATTGAGTGTTGTACAAACAACTATCCAGCTGAGCCATTATGAGATATGACTCTCCCCTGTTACTACACCAAGTGTGCCTAGATCCTTTGTACCCCATATCTTGAAGACCACTACTTTCAATAGCTTGATTGAACTCATAAACAGCTGACACATCCATTTCATTACCTCCTACCTTTTCTTCTTCGTTAGCCACTATATTAAAATCCCCCATCAGGATATGAGGCATTGCAGCCATTTCATGAGAAACCTCCATCATTTGGAGCCACAGGTCCCTTCTTTCAATTTTAGAGCATTTAGCATACACTACTGAGACACATACCTGGTATTTCAGCACTGGATGAGAGATTTTAACTACCAACATTTGATCTTGATCTAATACCACTTCAGTTTGAATGTGAAATCTTCATAAGATCCAGATTTTTCCATTCTTATTACTGCTGCCTCCTTCGAAACCCAATTTCAATTTCAATGTCTCTAAATTGTCCTTATCAACCATAGGCTCCAATACAGCTAAAATAGGAATATTATGAATTCTGCAGAGATTCTTGATTCTTCCAGTGGATGATCTCTTTCTTGCACCCCTAATATTCCAAACCATAAAGTTTTTAAATTTGGGGGTATTTGAGTTTTGGATTCCTCTGCATTGGGATCTAGTGCATCTAGTGAACATTGGATCTTGTTTTTTCACATTATTTCCTCATGTACCAACATTGATAATACTTTCATGATTAGTTATCTGCTTGTCATCTAACCCCTTGCTCTTGTTTATCTTGTACCCCACTCTTTCAGAAAACATTATCAATTCCTGAATTAAAGGAGTATGATATTCATAATCTTCTTCACCTGCAGATAAATATATTTTTTGCTTATCTTGAGACTCTGCAGATTCTAATTTCCCAGTACTACTGGGAGAAAAGCTACTATTCACCCCTTCCATTCCTTCTCCAGCCAGTACTTGATTTTTTTATCATGGTATGGATTCCTTATTTCTTCCTTGCCTTTTCCTTATAAACCGTCCACTGATTTGGTTCTTGATTCTGGTTTGTTGGCTGCCACATTTTCTCTGTGATTTCACCTTCTTATGTAGCCTCTTCAGCAGCAGTATCAGTGATCTCTATAAATTGGTGACCAACCTTTTCTTGCTCCTCATTAACATTGATAAACATTTTCTTGGATTGAATGAGGTTTAAATTATGATTGGCTTCAGTTACTTCATGTACTTCTTGATGATTTATATCTTTCTTTGCCTCTTCAACGATTGGTTGCACAAAATTCTTCACCCTATACTCATGTGTGTTTTTTTCTTGATTTGTAGAAGGTTGCTTCCCATTCAAAACTTCATCTTTTTTTGGTCCCCTTTCATAATTTAATGGTCTAACTATACAATCCATCTCTTCATGTCCTTTCTTGAAACAATATTTACAATATTGAGGCATGCTCTCCACTTGAATCTCTTGCCAAAAACCTTTATCCCCACACCCTATCCATACTCTCTTTGAAATCTTCTTGGTAATATCCACTTCAACACAAACTCTTACAAGACTGGGTCTAATTATTTCCACTGTTGATGCATCAAGTTTTAGAGGTTTGCCAATGAGTTGGGCAATAGAGTATAGGGAAGGTTTGGAGAAAAAATGAATTGGTAATTGGGGTAGGGAGATCCATATAGGGGCTATGTTGCTTTCTACATCTGGCCTGAAGTCTGTTGACCACTTAAATATCCTCATAGGGTATTTCCCAATATACCATGATTCTCTAAGCCACAAACGAGAATAATATTCTTCACTATTAAGACGAATCAAAACATGTTTGTGGTTGATCAAACCTATATTGAATGTTGTTTTGAGTGAGAAGGTTTGAAATACCTTTCTAATAACTCCCATTGACGTCCTTCCATGAGAGAACTTACCAACGAGGGCAAACTTAAAAGGTTGAGCCAATGATTCAATATCTTCTTGAGAAAATAATACTGCTTCTTCTCCTTTATAAGTTGTAGGGGATTTTATCGCAACTTGCACCTCATTTGGAGAAGAATTTTCTACCACTGAAGCAAACGACTTGTTCCAAACATTGGGAATGTCAAGGGTTTTAGGATCCACGTGATGAATGTTTGAAGGGGCAGCCATTATAACCCCAATTGGGGTTTACGTGGGAGAGAGTATTACCCAAATTATAAATGTTATTCACTTGGAGATCACGTGCATACGTTTAGTTGTGCGCTTTCGTTGAGAGGTGAGTTGGATTATTATGGAGAGTGCGACTCCATTAAATCATGTCATACTGCATTTATAATTATTATGCATTTTAATGCACTTGCTATAAAAATATTTTCAACTCGGGCACTGACCCGTTTATATTTTCTCCTTCTATGTGTATATATTGTATTATTTTAGGTGTTCCTCCGCAAGGACGCCTTGGATGTTCATCCACCCAGTGTATTCGTGGAGCTGTGGCAGTGGTGGACTGTTGTGGCACTTCGTCTTAGTTGATTCCTATCCTTTGTACATCTAGATTAGGATTCAGTTTATATATCGTGTTTATACTCAAGTGTTGTAGTGTGACACCCTGACTAATTAAATACCGGATAGCTACTCATTTTTTCAAATTAGTACAAAATGTCAAGTTGGTTCAGTTCATAGCATCACTGTCGAAAAACATTTTAACAATTACTAGCCGCCTATTATTTGAAAAGTGAGCTGCCAATTTTAATTAAATTAGATTAGCATGCATCAAGTATTAACTTATGAAATGATGATACCACAACCACATTACAGTCACATTACAATAATAATGGAATAAATGAATCTAGAGGAACACTCCTCTAAAATAATCCGAAATACTGAATAAAACTGAATAAATAAGTTGTCTCTAAGAAAAGAGGCGGCATGCCCTACAGATAAATAAGTTTGGACTGGAATCAAAGTAGCAAGTGGAAGCGTCTATAATCGAGGTCCTCTAACTTCCACAGCAGCTACAGCACGTCACTGGAATAGAACTCCTAAGCTTGGTGTCCTTGTGACTGGGCACCTAAAAGTTTTTTACAAGATATTGTATTTGAAAGAAAACGGTTCAGAGCCCAATTGTGAAAACAGTTTAAAATATAGAAAGTGTTTAATATCATTAAACAATGAATATAAAATACATGATAGTGCGTGCACTCACATGACTTCCTCACCTCTCATCTAATTGTGCACTCCTACGTACCCATACCCATTCTAGTTATTCCACTATCTAACTACTCTAATACAATATCTGAGTTTACTATACTATTCGTGGTTTAATTCCTAGCATCTTAATATAAACATAGAGTTTTACCTTCATTCCTCAGAATGTGTTACAATAATTACTAAGAGTTTTACCATATTTAACTCTACAAATATGTTACATTAATTCACACATGTACTTATATAAACAGTCCATATTAATATTTCAGTATATCAATTTCGTCATGAATATACAACAATGGCACCCCTAGACTAAGCTGTGGTGCACACATACTCTGTTATCAAATCCCGGTACATCACCTACATAAGGACCACGTATTCTGAATCTCTCGGGAACAGTTTCGACAAGTAACAAACACACATAATGGAGGCGAACATAGTTCACATCACATGGGTCATGCACATACCTATACTCCCATAATCAAATACCAACTCACATCTCGCTAGTATTTACCTCCGAATTAATTTCCAAGTTAATTCTCATTTAATTCAATTAATCCATTAAATAAAAATCAATAAAATTAAGGGGGTATTACATGTAGATTAACACTTTTATGTTTTCTTCCTTAGATTATTGTATTGTCTGTGACTGGACAGTATATTCGGGTATTTAATTTTAGAGATTGTGTTGAACTCTTGTATTCATCCCTTTAAATATTGGAGTTTGTTTGTATTACTCATCATAGTTAGATGTTGTATTGTTGGTATATGGTTGCATAGTCGGTTTTAATTGGTGTTAAATAAAAGTTTTAAATTTTTGGGATCCGCTCTTAATAGTTTCAGGTAGTTTGCCTTATATTATTTAGTATTGTCAGTTGATGTTGAGACTGAGCCGTCTGAGATACCTGATTTAATGTAGTATAGGGCTAGCCACCCATTATTATTTTTAGCGGTTGTCACAAAGAACCACAACTCTGTCTTAAACAAGAAACACCTTCAAGCATTCCCAAGTGACCGCAGTCATTAGTCAGCATGTCCCTCAAGAGACACCAAATCAGCAGTATAGAAATCTTCCCTATAAGATAAGCTTCAACAAGATAGTGTATTGGGTTTCAAAATGATTCATTAAAGTAATTAGGATGATTTATGAATCAAAAAAAAGTTTTTAAACTCTAAAAGAGAAGACATAATTTTTAAAGAAATGCAGTTTTCATGTATCAAAACTCTCAGGTCTTCTTAACAAAAATGAACTTATAAATTTGGTATTTATAAAAATGTTGAGTTGATGGGGTCGTTCGAACGACATCATCAAGTCGTTTGAATGACATTGCATGTCGTTAGAATAGCCTTCGACCGATCTTACAAATGAGGTAAAAATGCAAAACAATATGCCTTTGTTCGATGCATTAAATAAACGACCTATTAAACGACCATTCAAATGACATTGCAAGTCCTTAGATGAAGTCATTTGAATGACTTCCTTCTATTGTTTGAACGACATTTACATGTCTTTTGAATGACTGAACGGAAAAATATTTTTTATTAAAACTCCGCCTATAAGTTTTAGAAAAAATTATCTTTACTCAATAAAATGCCTCAGGTTGATAAAAACATTTTAGAAAAATTATCCCAACACTTAAATGAAACATTAAGGAACTTAAACATCAACCTTACCAAAATCAATCTTGTAGAGGCTTTTTGTTGGAGAATGTTGATATTTGGATCCGTTTTGTCGAGCATATGAACTTTAACTTCCTTCGACGGTTGTAACGGTATAGACATACTCAATGTAAAAACGAACTATGTAAAATATATCCTTACATTTCTTCGAACGAACATCCAATGAGGGTGTTCTATTTGAATTCGTTTGATGCTTGTTACAAGCATGTTCTAACGAGATTGGAGTTTCATTCCAATGAACTCGGGTTTCGTTCTAACAAAATGACATTCACGTTCGAACGACTTCTAATTTCATTCGAACGAACTTTTTCGCCTCAAAATTTGTGTATGACCTATAAATAATTATTTCGCGAAGATTTTATTAGAGACTTTTGCTAAAACACAAACTACATATTTGTTGCAAAAGTTCTCATTCCTTGTAGGTCAAAACACGCTTTTGATTCACAAAACAACCTCCCTAATATACATGTAAATCCTTTTGACCTATGGGATCACTGCTGAAAAGAAGGCTGAAGAAAGGTTGATCGGTGGATACCGAGGGTGGATCACCACCTATGGACTGCTTCGGATCTGAGTGGTTTTCTTTAAAGTGTTTTTTAAGTAAGTTATCTTTTAAAACTATCTAAAGTGCAAAAATAAAGGTTTTTCCCTGAAAAGGGATTTTTCCTCATATATGTTTGTGATTGCATGCGTAGTTTATTTTCGGTGTTTGGAACGATCATCACATGTAAACCTAATTTAATCAAAGATTAAAATTTGGTAAAAAAAAATCGGATTTGTGTTTGGAGGCATTTAATTAAATAAGTTATTCCATTAAGATCGTGCGCACTCTCTAGTTGACAAGGCGAGACATTTTTTTTAAGTACATAAGCATATCAAGAAGAAAATAAATAAAAGCAAGATCATATTTTTACACCAAAAAATAACAAAGCAAAGTGAGATTTTAACATATAAATAATTAAATCAAAGCAAGTTCAGATTTTTACACTGAAAAAAACAAAGCAATAGTTCAGATTTTTACACAAAAAATAAATGAAAGCGAGATAAGATTTTACCCAAAAAAAAATCAAGTTTAGATTTTTACACAAAAATAAAATAAAATAAAATAAAACCAAGATGAGATTTTTATGTAGAAAAAAATACAAAGCAAACTCATATTTTAACATTCAAATAATTAAATCAAAGCAAGTCCATATTTTTACAGTGGAAAAAAAAAAAGCAAGTTCAGATATATACACCAAAAAATAAAATAAAATAGGGGAGTTTAACAACAAACAAAACAAAGCAAAGTGAAACTTTAACATATAAAAAATTAATTCAAACAAAACTAACCATGGACAAGAACACAGCACACTACCTAACTTTATTACATTGGAAAAGACTAAACTATAACTATGTTATGGACCTCCCTTGTTCAATGGGTTATTTCATAGCAATGGTTACTATTTGTTCTATTCTGTTGGTAATAATGGAACAATTATGTTCGTAGGAACAAAGAGAAGCAAATTTATTCTATATACAATCACTACCAATAAGTAATGGGTAGGTTGATACCATTTTCTATGAACGAATGCGTCCATAAAATCAAACAAGCAGGAGGAGCTAACTTTTCAATTATTTAGGGGTAATTTTTTTATTCTCTCAATCTCTTTCTACAAAAATTATTCTACCTAACCGTGTACTAGATATTATTTCTGGATAGATAAGGTGGGCATTTACTTCTTTACCCTCTTAACTTTTGATTTATTACAAATTTATCCTTGAATTTTTTTTTGCCCAAAAGACAAGGTGGGCAGCTTCCCCCCATGTCTTCTTCTTGCCTCCGCACCATAATTTATGTGCACTTTTTTTCGTATTTTAGCACAATGCAATCGGGTAATTTTGTTTTAGGATTAACATTCATAGCACCTGTCAGCTAGTTGATTACCTAATTAACATTCACACTAATTAGCATATACTAATTTACCGCCAGTTGACATAACCATTATATATAATTTAATTAGCAACAATTAACATTAAAACACATATTAACATTGACAGCAACTACCAGCAAGTTGATTACGTCTTCAATTTTAGAAGAAGTCGGCTACGTTCACCTATATCAAATAATTCAAAACTTGTACTATATATAGATCATACATATTTCTTGTAGTGTTCAATTTTGTGAGGTCTTGTTTTTTGTTTGTTATAGCATCCATATGGGTGTTTCCAAAACAAGAGAGAATATGAGGATATTAAAACCCAGAAGAGAAATCAAGAAACCAAGACTGAATACTCAAAAATTAAGTGTTAAATCTCTTCCAGGTGACTTGTTGATTGAAGTTCTTGGGAAGGTTGCATCAACTTCTTTAACATACCTCTTCAACACAAAATTATGGTTAGTTATCAATTCGCCTTTTTTTCCTCCTCTTTTTCCTATCTTCCCAACATTTGTGTTAGTTAACTTTTTGTGTTTCTTTTCTTCTCATCCTAGCCCTATAGTCTACAAACCAAATCATAAAAAATTAAGTGTACTGATTTGCTTACATCTCTAAAGATGTATATCTGTGTGTGTGTATTATTGTGTTATATAATATACAGTCACTAGAAAAAATCTACCTTTATTAGAAAATTCAGTAGTGACATTATAAAATGACATCATGTGTGGTCTTCAAGATAAAAAAAATGATAGTGAAATTAGCTGAGTTAATTGTCATTATAAAAAATGATTCAATTTTCTAGAAGATAGACATACACTGCTTTTATGAAAATGGACACCTTTTTCATGCAAATCCATTAGTGGCAAAATCGAGAATTTTCATTAGGAGGGACGAAAACAGTACTTTTGTTGTGAATTGTTTTTTAATGAAAAAATTGTATGTAAAATTGTAATAAGTTATATTGTTGACAAAAGTTATCATTACCGAGAATCAATATAAATTTCATGAGCAATAAAACTAAATGAAATTTTTTGGTGTTAGAAATTAAACGAGAAAAATTAACTGTGCCAAATATGTGACTAGCTTTAGCTGTTATTTGTCAAGAACGTAGACCGTTACAAAATATCAAATATTAATATTCATTTAAAAAATTGCGAAGTCCGCCCTTGAAATCGATACTTATTTCATGAAAAAGAAAATTCGACACCTATTATCATGAAAATGGTGGTATGTTAATTATTTGTAAAAATTGGGTTAAAGTCATGTATCTTATTAAGGAACTCGAATTTTATCGGAATGAGCCTATTAAAATTTGTTTTTTCAGTGAAACGTACCTCGTGTCATTTCTAGCATTGACGTGGAGGAGCATACATAATACATGTCAAATTTAACCCATTTAATGTCATTATTGTTTTACTAGTCACCGCATGATGTAAACAATATTTATGAAACATATTGGGCAGGAAATTTATGATTTTTTTTGTTAAGGGGCCTTACTTTATTTATTTTATGCAAAGTTACAGAGATTTTCTAAGGGAAACAGATAACGATTATATACTGGAGCATATATCAGTTGATAAATTTCCAGTGGTACCTTGGTTTAGAAAGGATAAAAAGACAATTTTTTTAAATCGGTGCAAGGATAAAGGGAACCGAGAAGCATTATACCGACAAGGAATGGTAAGTTAACTTCATAGTTTTTGGTCTTTGGTTGAGTATGTTTACATGCTATTGTTCATTAAATGAATTTGTATTGTAACTTAAGTACTCATTAACCAAAACATTTATTAATTTACATGTTAACTTTGTTTCTTGAATTACCGCAGATTGAATACTTCAGCATGGAAAGAACAGAACTAGGAATTGAGTGTTTGAAGAGAGCAATAGACAAGGGGCATGTAGAAGCAACATATGTATATGGGATTATCTTACTTTCCATGGGTGGTGAGTTAACTCAACAAGGATTGAAGCTTTTGAATTCATTGAATACGAGTTTAAAAATGACAAATTTAAGAACAATACAAGAGTGTCGGGCAAGGACGGAGGTTATTCTTAAAACAATGTGGATCAATAATTATATTGCTAGACGTCTAAAACTTTGTTTGCACATAAAATATGAAGTTACCTCAGTCAACAAGAGAATATCATGGAGTTATGGGGAAGAAGACGAGGTTTTCTGTTGTGATGCGTGCAAGTGGGATCGAGAAGTTATTTTATTTCGTAAGATGTTATGTGGGGAGTCTAGGTTTAGATAAAAAGAAAAATTCACATCGAAATAAATTATTATATGAACTCCATGTGATTAATGGCACTACAAAAAAAATATTCCAACTACTGGCATTTTTTATTATCTTGAAGATTTAAAGAATTTGCTCTTATGTTGTTCAGTGTATGGATGGATTTTTCTTATTATTTAGCGAGCAGGTTCTCATTTTGTTAGATAACTATAACAATTGATATAGAAGTGATATGTAATCGCATTTATTAGTTATATTCATAATCTGAGTCACCTTGTAATATAGTTTATCATATTGTTTTATTTGATAAATTGTGTGATATAACTGTATTTAATAATATTTTGTAATATAACAGTCCCACTGTTTTACACTTAGTTAAGTGAGGGGCCAAATTCTAAATGTGAGGGACTGCATACCAAAGATGAAAAGTTGTGATCCTCAAGCTGGTTTTTGGAGGTGATATGGACTAATAACTAAAGTCTCCTTTATATTAGTCAAAAATAGATTTAAACTGATGTAAGTGCATTTGAATACCTCTTCCAAAATTTTGTAATTCAGATCCTTGTTAAAAAAGTTACTTTGATACTTCATTAATTAGGATTATAGAACTTTAATATGCATGTTTTTTAACTTGCGTATAATTTTCAGCTCTTGGTGTTACTTTTGGGGCAAAACCTTAATCATTTAGTAACTAAAAAAGTAACTATGTTTAGCATCTTCAACAAAAAAAATTTTTTACCAACATCTAATAATGTGAATTAGTGAATTATCATAGCAAAAAAGCATCGGGGGAAGTGAGTAGTCATATCATCTAATTTAGACTTGTTTTCATTATAAAGTTTTGGAATTCTCAAATATTGATAAATTATATTGGATCGAAGTTTTAACTTGGATTCTTGGCTATTTTGTCGTATATTTGATGGCTAGATATTTAAATGATAAGATTATTCCCCAAAAATGTAATTTAGTAAATTATGGATATAAAAATATTTATATCTTGATTCAAATGATTTTTAATATATGAATCCATATTTATATAATTGTAAAAGCCGAATTTTAAAGAACTACTGTGGTTGCAAGTTTGAACTTTTCTATATTTAAATTTTTTGAATGGGACATGGTCAAAACAAATGCAATCAGCCACCTTTTAAAGATGACCGTCATTTATATTGGCTTTATCATTTTTTCTTAATAATTGGCCTCAGAGAAGAAATAGTATTTATGCTACACCCATGAGCAACATGTATATTTATTAATATTAAACATGTAATGCTTTTCTTGGGCCTTCATTTAACATTGTTAAGATCATGAATTTAAAATTCTATAAAATATGGACGCGTAATACGCATTTCAACACGCGATAATACGGGATTCTTTTAAAAACTAGGATACGACACGCTAGGATAAGTATAATATATATTTAAATATAAATATTAATGAAATGAAACATATTTTTCCATAAAACACGTTATTAGAGGATTCTTAACATGAAATTAAGAAAATGAATCATACAAAATAAAATTCGAATGCACTTTAATGTTGAAAATCATAAATAAAACAGGATCACCATCACAAAATTTAAATACACAATAACGTGTCGGAGCGCACACATTATACGTGTTTCAACACGACACGACACTCATGACTTCTGGGAGAGTATCTGTGCTTCATAGCTAAAATTAGATGTCCAAGCGGTGCTCACATTACATAATAAAGTAATGCTACATTTACCGGTATTTAGTACCAAAATAGTATTGGACACGCTTTAAATGGCTTATGTCTCGACTGGACCCACACCATAATACAAACAAATAAAACAGTATCGGTACTAACCCGGTTCTAAGTACGGGGAAGCCAATCATTATTCTTGCATAATAATAATATCATCAAAGTTTGCTTAAATTCAATCCGACTTGGTGGCTACCATTGATTGGCCTGTGCCCACTCTAAAAACAAAACAACAACAAAAACTATGTTAACCTAAGTCAAACCCAACTCATGAGACTCCTTTTAATAATTAATTGGGTAATTTGATGTTGACACTTGGTAGTATTGCTTATTTGGGGGAATAGCCTATAAAAATAACTATGGTTTCCTTGGCATGAAAATTTAAGTGGGCATAATTACTGCTAGTTAGTAAAAATGGTTTAAAAATTCAAAATTACTCTTCTTTTACCCCTCCTTCTCGATCTCACCCTATGGATGCCATGAAAAAGATTCTTTAGATGTAAAAACCCAAAAAGAAGAAAAAAAATCTTCGAATAGTGATAAAGGAAACGAAAAAGAAATTATCAAAATGCAAAAAAAATGGACACACACACCCCTCATGTTGTTGCAAATTGTAAATACGGAACGTAATTACCCAATTTTGATAAAAACGAAATTACAGAATAATAATATATCACTTGGGTTTAGACACATATTAAGTCATTTTCTTTGTAAAAATGTTAGGGAGACCCTTTACATTACCCCCCGACTTCAAAGTATTCTACCTTGATTTGTCTTTACTTGTATGGATCTCGGCAGGACATAAAAAACTAAGCAATGTATAATACTTTAAAGCAAAGAATAACAAAAAGGAGTAACAAAAAGGAATCTCCCTATCAAATCTCTTTTCTTTAAAGCGTTTTATAGCCAAAGAGATAGAATGTCCCGTCAACCCCACGTCCAATAACCCAGAATATATGAACCTTTGTCTAAGATAATCGTAGAAATGTTTGATCATCTATTATGTTAATCACCCATCCAGATTAAAAGTTACTCAGAATCATCATAATAATTTGGGAAAAATCATTTGAAGAAAGGGAAAAAAAGGAAATACACAGCTTTCAAGATATATTCAATAATAGCAGATGCTTTGTATTTAAGACCATTTTGAACTTTGGAAACTAATTATTAATGGAGAGTTAAGAACAAAATTAGTGCCATAGTGGATTAGACTCATTATCTCAAACGCAACATTAAAAACGTGTAAATTGAATTTAAAATTTTTAAATTAATTTTCATGTTTAGTTTATTTCAAGTAAAAAATTATTTTTTTCTCTCAAAAATTAATTACATAGACAAGGGGCGGTTTGTATGAATGGCGGTGGCATCACGCATGTGGGTTACGCTCAATAGTGAGCTACTTCAATACATACAAAATTCTAATGCTCAAATAACTTCCCCATTAGGTAAAAAAAATTGATATACCACAAATGAAACTGTTTCCAAAACGATGTGGTACTAATGGGATCTCTGTTACTTTTTCGAAAGTAAAAAAAAATCTCTTTTATTGAAAAATCACATACACACAATTCTCAAATATTTTCCATTCATAAATTTTAAAAACATGTTAATCGTACAATATTTCATTGAATTGATTATAAGCAAAGGTATATTTTGACTTGAACTTTTACATAGTGAAAATGATTTGGAATATACTAGAGTTACTTTCTTTTGGAACTTTATCTCTAATAACATCCCATACACAACAATACTTGGTTGTACTTCTAAAAGCATTACATTACATCCAAGTTATTTTATCTGAATGTAATGAATATTCTAAGGGATCTCTCCAAAATTACCATAGAAAGAGGTGCAACTTCGACAATGACATAGGTGTGACTATCAAGGATAGTCACGTAGCTAGTACCGCACTTAACATAAAATTATCTATCTCATTAAGAATTATAATAAAATCAACTTCAACTCGCTTTAGAATATCATATTGCATACGAAAAAGCACAAAGTAAAATCTCATTCTTAATAAATAACATGATTCAACCTCAAAAATGAGAGTGGTCCGGTTATACATAAAAATCATAGATAAGGTCATATAAAAGCCAAATTCTATTTATTCCAAACTTCATCTTGATTAATTAGGTGAACCTAAACATGTAAGATATCTAAACTAAATCGAAACAAACAACCCATAAACTATAAGATAGAAGATGAGAAAAATCTCTTTCAGGCAAAACCTTTTTCAGCACTGTTCCAACTAGGTATTAGTGAACGATACAGAGAGACTTATAAAAATTTAGAATAAACTAAGTAATACAGCTATCTCTTCCTTCCTTATTGTTAATAGACCGTGATGCAAATCTCTAACGATCAATAGTAAGCTCTACTGGCTTCAGTATCTATAAATCAGTTTCAAGAAACTATATTCCTATCTTCAATAATAGAGAATCAACTCAACAAGGGTATGAACATGGTTTCTGTTCTTTCAGAGTTTCATGAAAATCTTAATAAATCATCTAAGGAATTTGGATTTAAAAACAAAAGTATTTTTTGTAAATCTAGGGTTTGGAGACTTTTGATATTGTATGGGAAAGTGATTTTCGCTAAAAGATATAGAAATATAATTTTTTTAGGCAGCATGTATTTTGAGGACCTATTCAAAAGATAACAAGACATCGTTCGAACGAAAATGCATAACGTGTTCAAACTAAAATAAAATTCGTTCGAACAAAAATAAAACTCGTTCGTATGAGCTTTGAACGACATATGTTCTGCTAATAGAAAAATATTGTTTAATGTTTGTTTTGAAGTTCATTCGAAGGAATTGTAAATCTCGTTCGACTGAAGACTTAAATATGTTCAAAGGACTTAAAAATAAAATATATATTTTCTTTGAAAATCTTTCTAAAACTATCCCTAAAACATTTCATAAAAAAAACTGAATAAAATGTTCACGCATAATCAAAGCCCACTACACCAAAACAGCTGACTTGTCATGGTCAAAGACCGTGACAAGTCCAACTTGTCAAGGTCCGTGACAAGTCTGGGGGTGACAAGTTCTTTGTCACAGGCTTGTTAGAGTCATGTCATGGTCTTTGACCTTGACAAGTTTTTGTCACGATCAAATATCGTGACAAGCCCGTGACAAAAAAAAAAATTGTCACTGTCAAAGACTGTGATAAGTCCGTGACAAGTTTCTTTGTCACGGACTTTTCACGATTTTTGGCCGTGACAATTCTGGGCAGAATTAAAAAAAAAGTATTGGGCAGTATGGCCACTGCCGCTGCCCAGTAGTATATTTGTACCCATTATAGAAAAATTGTACTTGTTCAATTAACATATATGCAAATAAAATCGAATTAATATACCAAATCATGGCATATATATTCCATATCCAAATAAAATAGAATTGAAAATATCCATATCTTAACCTACATGTACCAAAATCAAAAAATTATAAATATAATCCAATATCCAAATAAAAATATAGAAATAATGTCATGAATAAAGAGCAAGCCGGAGGAGGAAGGAAGGCCACGTGACATGCGAATTGAGACACCCCTTAATATGTTGAACGCCGCATTGTTCGCGCAACCACAAAGCTGAGTTCTCCATTCCCTCCACAACATGTGTGACGCACATTCTTGCCTCAATGTCTTGGAGGGTACATCCATGAACCATCTTACTTGGGAGGAAGCTCGGATCCCTCTATCCCCTCGCTATCGGCTCCCCACAGAATATGTCGAGTAGATGCATGCTCGAACAACTGATTGTTGGCCACTCGACGAGGGTTACGATGGGAAATGGATCGTCATATGGCTTAAATTCTGTGCGTATCGGAGATGAAGCAGTGGCGCCGTTGTCCTCATCCCCGTCCTCATCCTCATCCTCGTCTACCTCAGATTCCTTCTCCTTCCGCTTTCCCCTTCCCTTGCCTTTGCCCAACTGACGCTTCATAAAGGCATACACATATAGGACCGTCACCTCCAACCTTAATAGCTTACCGTCATGGGTGTCCACCTTATGTGCAAATCCATTGTTTCTCGTCTCCATTCCGATGATCCTAAACTTCCCCACCCGCAAGCTCACCCCCTAGTCCTCCCCTTGCAATACGACCCGAGCACTTGGCTGAGTGCGTCCATCGCCAAAGATTCTTTATCGTCATCAAACTGCGACTAATACACTTCCTTAAGCCTTGCCTGAAAAGTCAAAAAGTACACTATCAGTTAATTAAGTAAATAAAAAAATTATAACGTAATTAAAAAATTAAACATTTATAACTTTTAATGGTGGCTGCGACGCTCGGGCCCACCTACTTGTCCTTGCCCTTTTTCAACCGTATTGCCACATAGGCATCGAGCCTATGCGACCTTACCCAAGGGCCACTCCTCGTGTCCTGAAATAAAATAATACAAAATTAGTATGTAACACAAAGTAATGCTAAATTAGAATAACTAAAATTAAAGAAAAATAAAAACTTACCATCCTGTGCTCCACCTCGACGTAAGACGTCCGCCCAGAGTAGTGCGTGTCTAACTTTTTTGCCCGATTGTCCCTTCTCGATTGGCGAGATGCCAATTGTCTTTCATTGGTCTCATCGTCGATAAAAAATTTCCACTATGCCAATGAGATCGGCTCCTTCGGGGGGAGATGTCAAGTAGTCTCAGAATGGACTCTCGGGTCTTTCCAAAGTACCCTGCCCGCAAATTCTTCTTACACATCTTATATTGATCCCTCAATTGTTCCAACGTGGAGTCGCGGAGATATGGGGGCAAGCCGAATTGTTCCAATCAAACAAATACAAACCAAAAAGAAAGTAAGTGTTAGTTGCTTATGAATATAAATATAAATACACTACATGTAGTACCCCCCCCCCCCAGATGTTCAACTTGAGGTCAATAGGCACGGTCCTCCAATCAGTGTACCTCGAGCCAACGATCGCCTTCAATACCTCTAGCGCTCTAGCCAATAATGTCGTCTTATTCTCGATTACGGACCCCAATTTTCCCCATTTTGTGGGGCTACTAGCCGAGGAGCCCTCATCGCCTTCGCTACCACGCCCGGATGAAGTCATTTTCTGCTAAAAATGCTATTATAAGTACAAACATGTATATGGACTTTGAATTAATAGTCAAATCCGATAATAACAATACATACCAATACCAATTTCAATTTCAATTTCAATTTATACACACGCAGACCCCCCCCCCCACCCCGCGCACACACTCCCGGGTCAAGGACTTTGAATTAATGCTTAAATTGATTAAAATTATAATTAAGATATTCACTTTGTTATTACAAGTATTAAAATGATCAAGTACAAATGAATAAAAACCATTAAACTACCGTCTGATAATAATAAAGCACTAGAATAATATAGCCATTGGTCATTACAAATAATTTGTATACTTATTACAAATCTAAAAATTGTTTCAAATTCGGGTTATCATAAAAAATGGATTGATATTCAGTAGGTGCAACCAAGTCATCCACACTACCATTTAGACGCTTTGGTGCATGTAGGATGATTGACCGCGGCTCATTATTAATATACTCTAAATAAAACACTTGCTTGACCTTTTGAAAAGCACAAACAAACGGATCACCGCTCACGCTTTGGTGTCGGGATCAACTTTACATGCCTTTTTATCCTCAACTCTTACCCAATCACAGTAAAATAAAACATCTTTGAAGTTTATATAGTCCAATTCAAATATATTTTGAATTACGCCATAGTAAGTCATTTCAACTTCAACGAGGTTTTTATCTTCCGCTCTCGCTCGAAAGAAAATAAGAGCCTTGTATTAAATTCCTTAGTTCTGTACATTTGTGTTTTCCTCATATACCCTTACACCGAATATGTAATCGTTTAATCGATACTTTTTGTACGCTTGTGCCATGAACAAGGGTCCCGTGGCTAGATGAGCAAGCCTGGATGTCATATCACCCTTCTTTAAAGATGAGAATATAGATATATTAACTAGGTTAGTTATAAAACTTTCTTTTCATGTGACATTTAATAACAACCATTTTCATTATAATTACCTCATGTGACAACCACAACCTAAATTCGTTGTCTGATTGTGCCATTATTTTTCGTCTTTTATTGTTCTCACAAGCTTCATATTTTCTGCATAGATCGTGATGAACGTATTACAAAATTAATCATGTAAAAATTAAAATAATGTAAAAGTCATTATAATTTAAAATAATTTAAAATAATGTAAAAGTTAAAATACTTTTTCCATTCTTCGACATCTTCATGTGTGACAAATAGATAACGAGCTACTTGTTCATGTTACAAACTCGTTAATTTCACTTGTTTTCCCATCATATGACCACCCTCACCGATGAACTCATCATTTCCATCCACATTGGTCGAGTCAGGCATATATTACCGAGTGTATATTGATGATTACACGGTGATGTATTCCTCTGCAATTAATCCTTCAATGTATCGTGTACTACTGACATAATCTTTGAAAACTTTCATCAATCTTCAAACGGATACATCCACTGATATCTAACTGGGTCGCAAAGAAGTGCCTCGTCGCATAGGTATACCAACAAGTGAACACTTATGTTAAAGAAAGATGGGGGAAAGTACTTCTCCAAGACACAAATCTCTTCGTTCACCGCCAATTTTGCATCCACTATGCGATCTCGATTGACTAACTTCTCACATAAAAGTGAGAAGCAGATACTAATTTTCATAATAGCCCTCCGTAAATCCTTGTGCTTGGAGAAATAGTGCTTAAACAATAGAGGATCCAATTGCATGATCGTATGCCAATCGTGGAACTTACACTTATGTAAATCATGGGTAGCATAATTCACAATCCTTTGCAAGTTGGACGAAAATAGATGGAACTTTCAAATTATATATTGTGTCTAAAAGCACCTAACTTTCCTCACTCATCAAAGTAAATGCACCAGGGGGAATTATTTTCCTTCCCCTACTATCTTCTTTCAACCATAGTTGTGGCTTAAGTTTCTACGCTTTAAGGTCTTTTCGTGCATTTTCTCCATCCTTCAAATGACTCCCCCAAGGCATGTGCCCACAATATGTTCAGTGATGTTCTTTTCTGCGTGCATCACATCCAATACGTGGCGCACCTATTTATTCTTCCAATAAGGCAAGTCAAATAAAATTGACCTCCTAAACCATGCCTTTCTTGTTTCAGTTTCATTCCCAGTTGGGGTGGGTCTTCTTATGCTTGACATTATTAAATTTAGTATTCTTACCTGGCATATTAGGGCCACAATCAGAAGATTTACTTTCAATTTCTGAGCCTAAAAGTTTTCTCGATCATAGCCGATGTTCAACTCCGCTCGGCAAAAAATTGTAACCTTTCTCAAATCTAAAACTATGAGAGGGGGTAAAAACCTCCTATGCCAATGGTATACATTTTTAAGATAGTGGGAAGATGAATAGATTTAGTCTTTTATCTAAAAATAGGACACCCCAAATAACCATGTTGTACACCACCGAATAATGTCCCATAAGCAGGAAAATCATGAATTGCCCACATCAACATAGCTTTTAGCATAAACTCTTATTTTCTAAAAGAGTCAAATGTTTGCACACCCTCTTCCCACAACTCATTGAATTCTTCAATTAAAGGAGCCAGGTAGACATCGATGTCCTCACTTGGTGCCTTTGGCCAGGGATCAACAAAGACAACATCAAAAATTCATGAGCACATTGACCTTGTACATCGTCAGTGATCTCATTCTCTTCCACTTCATAAACTCCATACGCGTCATAAACTAAATCCTATAATATATTATGATCTACATTGCCAACCCCCTTGTACATCGATCCTACTTGTTGAAGGTTGTTCTAAAGGTTACTCGGGGATAAAAAGGACTATCTATTCCTCGTGAAAAACTCAAATTCGATAATTATCTTGCATACCCCATCTTAATAAATGTAGTTCAACTGTTTTCCACTCAAACACCTAAACATTCTTACACCTAGCACATGGACATGGAAACTCTTCATCATTGTGACATCTCTTTGCATATTTCAAAAATTCATTAGCTCCTCTACGAAACACCCCCCCCCCCCCCCCAATCTATTTGTCTCACCCATCCACTCTTTTTATTTAGGATATCCCATCATAACTACAACAAACAATCATTTATTATGGGTAAGAAGCGTATATTTATGGATTAGCATAAACAAAAGTGTAAATATTTAGTTCCCATTAGTATAAACAATTACATATTTAATGCGTACGCATAAGAACTATAAGGCTAGTTTCTATGTGTAAATTTATTCGTGCATTCAAATTCAAATTCAATTTTATTAGTAATTGAAATGAAAATTAAATTTATAATATTAATTCCTCTTTCCTCCCTCTCCTCTAAAGAGTGAGTGGTCCTATCCCATTCAAGACCGCATATTTATGTAATATACTTAACAGCTCATGCACATTGTTCCAATTTGAGGAAAATTAGGTAGTATATCCCCTTAGTTCTCCTAGTACACGACATAGATTCACAAGTGTGATTGTTATTTCAATTTAACATTGCATCATCTGGTATGTACCCAAAGAACATTAAGATACGATTGCACAACTTCCCCCAAAAGTATAGTTTAAGCCAGTAAGAATATTATTATACAGAAACTGTGGAGTCCCAAACTGTCCAAACAAGACAATTCGAGAGATCTCATTACAGGGGTAAGGTCTCTCGAACTGGTCTAAGGGCTATTGAATGCGTACGCATAAGAACTATAAGGCTAGTATCTATGCACACAATATGTAATTTAAAGTATGTTTCATTTAATTATGTCTTATCACAATTCGAGAGATTTCATTTAATTATGTAATTTAAAGTAAGTTTCATTTAATTTAAAGTACGCATAAAAACTAACACTTATACCAGTTTATACAATTATCAATACCAATTCAAATTCAATTTCAATTTATACGAATATCAATACCAATTAGAATTCAATTTCAATTTAGAGAAACGGGTCCAATAGAATTAGAATGTATACAGCTTAAAAAGGTTATTAATGTTTAGAGCATTTCATATGTTTTAGTCCATTTCATAAGGAGCTAAGGGGATGGTAACACCATGTGACTTCTTGTGAAATATGAAACTACATTAAAAACATGTTAATTATATTAAAGGTTTGAGTTGTCACTCCTTCCCATCACTAAATTTCGTGCGTGGTATATCTTAGATAAGGCAGTTGTTAAGAAAATTTAATTACGATTTAATATGAGAGAGTAAGGAAATAATTTAAATATCTATGTGCAATTAATCCAACTTGTCCAACTCAATTCAATTCAATATTAAAATTTCAATACTAATGCAATTCAATTCAATTATATATCAATAGAGATACTGAATTTGTATGCCCTTTTAATATTTTTGAAAAATATATTCTCTTATTTGTATTTTAACTCTCATATGTTAACCTCGTTTCTTATTATGTTAAATATGGTCATTGGTATAAATCAACTACTATTTGGGAAAAGTATAAAGTCCACAAACAACTTTTAAACTATTTTTGGAATCATACACGCACATGTGACATTCCATATATTGATCACCAAATTGAAGATAATAAACTAAAATATCTTACACCAAAACCAAACACAATTAACTCCCTATATCTCCCCATTTTAGCCCACCTCTAAACTCCCAAAAAATGGATTCAAAACAACAACTCTTTGATTCTCTCACCTCCCCCTATCACTCCCATCTGCCCCCCCCCCCCCATGTCCTACCACTGCCATCACCACCCCCACCCACACCCCCCACCCACACCTACTTCCCCCCATCACTCCTCCTACCTCACCACTGCCACCTCCCACCCTCCGCCACCACACCCC
The DNA here is from genome assembly GCA_949130495.1 of Sambucus nigra. Taxonomy (NCBI): domain Eukaryota; kingdom Viridiplantae; phylum Streptophyta; class Magnoliopsida; order Dipsacales; family Adoxaceae; genus Sambucus; species Sambucus nigra. The sequence continues at coordinate 85,752,822 of OX422209.1, read as the reverse complement.
CACACACCAACATGCACACGCACACAAACACACCTGGACACACACATACATAAACACACATGCAGTTCTACACACACACATATACAAAGGAGAGAGACAGAGAGAGAGATAAAGGGGGAAATGGAAATGGTGGGAAAAAAAGGAGATAGGATTTTTATACTGAGAAAGTTATCACGAACATGTCAAGGTCTTTGACTGTGACTACTTTCTAAATTTGTCACAGTCATTGACCGTGACAAGTTCGTGACAACTGTACTTATCACGATTAATGACCGTGACAAAAAACACATATTGTTTTATCACGGTCTATGATTGTGACAAGGCTGACCGGCTCAAATGTGACAATTTAGCCTTTTGGTGTAGTGTCCATATACCTCATCCAATGATTGAAGTGAGGATCTTAACTCTTTCAATCTTTTATTATTGCATATGGTCATTAACTTGTCTTCAGTTGAAGATCTTGAGAATGTAGATGAGGGTGAAAGTGTAATGGAATATGCCAAACATAAAAACATGTAAGAGAAATTATAAATCTTGATCTTAAAAATCCCCCCCCCCCCCCCTTGTTTATTTAGGTACAAAACATAAAAACCAAAAAGGACACTTGTGACATTGTCTTTAACTAAAAATATTCATCGTGTAGTCCATGAAATCATTAAGGTGGAAACGACCTACACATGTGAAGCAAAGAATATATCATGACACTTGGATTTTAGAGAAAACAAATAAAATTGTCCTTTATTATATTCTCCCCTTGATTATGTTCTCCCACTTTTTTTGTCCATTACACACAAAGAGTCAAAGAATAGAAAAATAAGCATATGCGATGAAACTTCAACAAACTATTTTTAAAATTTTGAAGTATATAAATATACATATAAGTATTGAATGAAATAGTGTGAACTCAATGCAGGAAAAAGTCAACATACGTAGCAATGGTGCACGAAGTCAAAGAGACACTCATAAAGAAAGAACTTAATTCAGCCTTTTGGATAAAAATGTTGAACAAAATGAAATTGACTTAACTCATACAAAATGTCCCAAATTTCAATGTTTCTCAAATCAATAAAACCAAAATATTTAATTTTTTTAAAGTAATTTCATTATGCAAACCCATTGATCTTCAACTTATAACACCCTCAAAATTTAACATTTTACGCATGGACTCTTAAAATTTTTGGACGAATCATATTGCTCATGCGAATGAAGCATCAATGAAATAAAAAAAATTGATCTTGGCATTTATGTTTTTATGTGCCGAAATCATCTTTTAGGCTCTTACCAAAGGTGGCTTTTAACGCAAAGAACACTTCTTCTTTCGTAGCCCATTTTCTATTGCTTAATCAAAAGTTAATTTTTTGGAAGGAAAAAAGGGGCAATGGTTCTTACATGAAAAATTAATTCCTTATACATTTGTTTTGTTATCAAGCACTATTGAGATGAGAACATCCTATTCCACATATGACAAGTAAGAACAATATTCAAAATTTTATGTGAAATAAAGGCGATATAAATAGTCTAGCATAAGGGTAGTAAAAAAATGAAGAATGCAACAAAAACTTATCCAAGTCAAAGAATACCACGATTCAATCACATGAATTGATGGAATGAAGTTTTGATTCGAACACCTAGATGAGCATCCATAAATTGTGTAAAACAAAATACAAAAATATTTTTTAATTTTTTAATTTTTGAATTTATTATCAAAAATAAAATCTTTTTGAAACTTTTACTAAAAGAAAAGAAAATTTTTTGGAATTTCAAAATATTAACATAAGAATACAATTTGTTGTAGGAATAATGAAGAAATGTGAAAACACCCGAAACTAAAAACAAGTCCTAACCTCAATATTTTGTTATGGAGGTGTTTTCGAAAGGTGTAGTCATCCTTTAAAATTCCTCCAGTAAACATTGAGAAGTCTCGACAACAAACTCAACTTTCTCTCGAAGACTAGCAAGGTCTCTATGGACATATGTGAAAGCATGTGTGAGAGAGACTCTTCCTAGCTTGAAACAAACTCCCTAAGATGACCTCTTTGTTTGAAATTGGTACAAACATAGATTAGTGTAGGTTGAACTTAGTTAAAATTCTTAGGATGAGTTATCATTGGTGAGTTAGGTCAAGGCCCACAAGAATCTAACACAAATTTGGCAACCAGTTCGGATGCGACATAGGATGTAAATGCACCCTCATAAACAATTAATTTCCTCTGTTCAAAACCGAAAGCAATACCTAGGAACATCTCTCCAACCATCTTGGATGTGTTCGTTAAAGTTATTTTGACCTTCCGGACACATTCAATATCTTTCTCGAGTTGAAAATTATAGGCTTCAAGTTTCTCACGAGTCTTCAATAATGCTTGAAGATCTATCCTATGACTACCAATATTGTTGGTCTTCTCTTTATTTTCCCCTCACACCAAATTATTTCCATACTCAAAGAGATTCTCACCGATATCTCATTCTCTTTCAAAACTTTCAACTCCTCTAAAGCCTACACCTTAAGAGTCTAATTTTTATTTTACTTTTTAGTTTTTAAAGACTTGGTGTAAAGCACAAATTAAGTGCATTGGATACCACATTCTCCCTCACTCAAATCATCCCCCCACTTAAATTATTACCTTCGCACTCTCCAGATTAGTTCTACACATTATCGAGGCTATCACGTTTAGAAGTGTCCTCATCAGCGTGAGACATACTAGTAGCGTTAATGTGACTAGATATGAACGCAAAAAAACTAGGTTCATATGGTGATTCATCCCCGTCATCCACTGACTCAACATCGCTATCTCTTGGAGTGCAATTACATTCATCTTTTCCTTTCACCCGTCTCTTAAGCCTTGTGGTACACTCGTGGGCATTGCAACATTTCCCATCACACTCATAGGTACTCTTTAATTCATCTTTCTTAGGATACTCACATCTAACTTTCCTTTGACCATTCTCAAAAACATTTTTACCCTCTTTTAAAAAAAATCTCAAAATTTTTATTTTCCACTTCGAAATAATTTTTATTTTTGAATTTGAGACATTTTTAGGAAACAGGGCAACATCATCTTGATCAACTTCAGAATCAGAGTCAGGAACCTTATATTTTGATTTAGCTTTTAAAGTCATTCGTTCCTTTTTCCTTTTAGTTACATGGAATATGTCTATTTCATAAGTCTGAAGATCACCTATGAGCTCTTCAAGCCTAATCATGTTCGGAATTCCTAAAGAGTTCAGAACGTTGACTTTTGCACTAAAACGAAGCAAGAGAGTCCTTGGAATTTATATCACCCGATATTTTTAAAAGTTTTAAATTACACGAGTACACGTAATTTTAATTTAATAAAAAGGTAAATTGGCATAGATAAATATTGATTAGCGAATAAAAAAGAATTAATATTTATGTATATTTACATTTACTTGTGTGATAATTAAATGATAATGTATTAAATTATATTACGTCATAAGTGAGTTAAGGTGATGGGTTTATCGATATTTCATTTGGGACATGCGGGTAGAGTCATATCGGGCATGAGATGAAATTTTTTGTTAGCTGACTCGGATGGTAGTTTTGAGTACGTCGATGCTCCGGAATGGATCAAAATAGTGCAGAATAGGTACCCGAGGGTTATAGTTGGGTTTCGAAATCTTTTTAGACTAAGTGTGAACCGTAGGAGGGCATGCGAGTCATTTTACATCAGGGGGCTGACCCTATCTGAGCTTAAAGAGTTTAAGGATAACATTTATTTCAGGTGGATAGAGGAGGGTTGTTATCTATCCATCTAAAATGGCTAGGGTTTGTGAGAGAGTGAGAAAAGAGAAGAGAAAGGGAGGAAAAGGGAAGAAGGGAGGATCTAGGAAAGAAAGCTATCATCTTTGGGTTGTAGAACGTCCTCAAAAGAAGTATTTCAAAAGTAGAAACTCTTCTTTCATCATCTTTAAAGCAAGTATTTACTAGCTTTGATAATCTTTTATAGTTACATTTATTCGTGCAAGCATTGATGTAGAAAATAAGATTTTCGGGTTAAGAAACTAAGATAAATCTGGTTTTGAAAATATATGAATGATGGGAGATGAATCTAATAATGTTTGGGAAATTTAAAATTAGATCGCTTGTTGACAATTTTTAAGTATTTAAGGACAATTTACTATTAGGTCCAATTGTTATGCGACTAGCATGGACTTTTAAAAGAAGAGAATTAATGGACCTAAGTGTTTAAAATTTGTCAAAATTCCTTTTTAAAATTTATTTATGAGGGACCAAATAATACTTTGCTAATAATGTTTTTAGAATTATTCTGAAGCAAATCTATAAATAAAGATAAGTTCTTGAATAAATTAAGATGAAGAAACTAAATCTTGAAACTAGGGTTTGTTATGATGTTGATTCTTAGTTAAACTTGTTATTTGAATGATTAGAGGTTGTTTTCGGGATGCTTTTATGTGGAAAATTGCTGGAATATATTTGGGTATGTTCTAAGGTTTTTATCTGGAAGTTTGATGGAGGTTGGATTGATTGATGGGTGAAACTAGCATAGTGTCAATACGCTAATCGTTGAATTCGGTTCACCTCCTCAATACAAAAACCTAAACTATTGACTACACTCTTTACGGGAGAACAACGGACAGTCTGGGTATCGAATCCATAGAGACTAGTTGTTATAATTCTATTTATTTAATACTTCTCGAATAAAAGTGTAAAAGATGATATGTGAGCAAATCATTAAACTAGGCATGTATTTAAACATAGATTAACAAAATGAGTAAAACTATAGGTTGAGAACCGTCTCCCACACGGGTTAAATTGCATATATGGTTACATGAACATAATAGCGCTAACTATATTAGTCACATTTGAACAATTAATTAAACCTAGAGTTATCACCCTCTAAATTCTCATAAAAGCTCAATTTGAGTTCGGTGTCAAAAATATTCATGTGAAGAGTACGGGCACAAAGCTCAAATGTTGACATGACTAAAATGCCCCTGAAGTTGTGTACTACATTGAAAACTTCCTAAAAAGCACCAATTGCACCGTTACACGTTCCAACGCACCTGAAGTTGTGTACTATATATATATAAGGTATGCATGTGCCTAAAGGCATGACGAACACTTCCAAAAAACTATGTCGACTAAGGCTTGTAATCATATAATTTCTTATCAAACACAAAAATGTGTACACGATTTTGAAAATTTGGGAAGCATTTCCTCTATTTATATGACTATTCACATGTTTGAGAAACCATAACTACTAAGCAATACACTTAGTCCATCCCAGACATTGTATAAACCAAACTATTATTATTGGAAACTTTACCAACAAAATGATGGTAAAAATAATAGTTAAACATAGTAATAAGTTTTCAATCTAATCGAAAATATAAATCGTCAATGGATCAAACAACATATGCACATTTGTAATGGGGTGGGTTGGGGATCAAAGCTAAACATATCCCATCTCAGGCTTATAATTAACACGTCTCATATTTGTCATAATCTAAAAAATAAACAACAAAAAATAGACCTTTTAGTTCAAATCCATAATAAAAATACAAAAATTAACTTAATGTCTAAACAATTAATACTAAACATAAACATGATTATATTTTACTAGAGTCACAAATAATTAAATGATCGGGCAAAGGAATATAATAAATAAAATCCTTTATAAAAATGGTAGATGATACCCTTATGCTATCAAAATACTTTACAATTCGGATAGACTGATTACAATGTACTTCCCCTAACTTAGTTTTAATTTTTTTCCTAACTTGATTACGATGAAATTACATGAGAACAATAGTCTTAATTCTAAAGAGACATTCTCTCCTTGCTTTCCTCATTTTTGATGAAAAACATTTCTTACTCACCGAAGCCCACAAAGTGAGACAGATAAACCAACTACTTCATTCAAAATTATGTGTAAATAAGGGCACGTTTAATAAATTCAGTTGAATGATAATGACCTTAAAATCGAAGCCCCAAATGCTGCAGAACCTTATATCTGCAAAAATTGAAATAGACACCAAATCAGATAATGTCAGCACATGTCAACATTGTTACTTAATGAACAAATATATCATATAAAATTCCATTGATCACGGCATAATTTTGTAATTAATAAAATGAAAGTAAGAATATTAAACTAAAAGTAAGCACGATAATGTGTACGGGTATCTTTATCCACTTGAGGTCCGTCACAACATTGGTAGAAACTATCGGAGTGAATACATATATAAAAGGATGTGGTTTGAGCCTACGACATGCCTCATGTAGTCCACGATGGTCAGTTTATCATTCTCGGAACATTATAATCAAGTAATAAAGGAGTCAGTCAGAACTTTTTTAAAGTAATTAACATTTTCTATGGATAAAATGATGAAATGGAGCGCTTTACACTTTGGGCCATATTTTAATAGATAATTAAATAAATTTTATAATGAGATACTTACCAATCACGTATAATGCAACTATGCACCGAGTATCTCCACAGTTGTCTTCGCTCATTTGCTTCATCTGGCTTACTATGAAACTAAAAATAATTTTAAAAACTCGATCGAGGAAACTGTTGACAATCTTTTATCACAATATGCAGAACTGTATGGAAGCAGAAAATAGTAAGTTGTACAAAAATAGTAAGCTAGAAGACCAACTTTTATCACATGCATGGAGTAGTAGAATTTGAAAAATCTCATCCCCATCTCAACTTGAATAACATAGAACTATCGGTGTGAAAATGCTTTAAATGGCAAGTATACTTCGTAAAATAAACAAATAACTAATATATCATTGAAATAAAAATAATTGTCAACAATAGATTTTTGAAAAGATGGTCTTCTAGCACACGAATTAGGAGCTGGACATAACAACCATTACATACTAGACCAAATCAATACTAAAATTGTAACAAAGATAGCCTTTGATTATCATTGTGTCAATGGAATCGTGCCATCGACATGATGTTAATTTTGTTTTAGGTGTTCTTGTTCTTACAGAATGTTTCGTACCTAACCACCCATCCAATTCCAAACAACGTTGTAATAATAACCATGGAAGGTGACTCGGTATCACCACACTCGAGACGTAAACAACAAATAACAAATCAGCAGATTGAGCAGCGATTAAGCATTAGAGAAATTCCAATGCTTGAAAAACAAAAACAATAATAAATAATAAAATTGAATCTGTTTTGTAGCAACTAAAACTGAACCTATTTTGCAAACGAAATCAATATTCCTAAAATTGAAACCAATCTAAATATACATATATATTAGACATTAGATATGTTTATTTAGTTAAAAAAACTATTTGAGAAGCACAAATGCAGAAGAACTAAAAAACAAAACATGAAGCTTAACTTGGGGTCCATTTTGACCTTGGCGTCCCTTTTACTTATCCCCTTGTCTAGTTGTTGGACACTGAATATATATACACCAATAAGATATGAAATAGATTCAAACCAACAAACATGTAAGACCACATAAAAATTAATCCATAAAAATTAAGAAATAAAATAAGGTTGTCAATTTGGCATGTTGTAGTAGTAAACAACTCGATTATATATATATTATTTCATAGCAGCAAATGGAAGAAAAAATGAAAGCGTATCATTAATAGACATATAACCACCAAAGAATACACTTGCCAGAAATTCTCCAAATCCTTGCCCAAATTTGAATATACACAAACCCAAAATCTAATATGAAAATAGAGTATCATACTCTAAAACCACCAAAAATTAAATTTATAAAAGAAATACAATTTTTTAATAGAAGGAAAAACAAACAAAAATATAAGACTTGCGTATACCTTTTAGTGTGTGAGACATTGGAGAGAGAATACCTAAAATTCAAAAACAAAAACACAGAATCAAAAAAATATATGGCTTGGGTATACCTTTAAGTTGGATATTTATCGATTTAGCATATTTTCTTCGTATTTGTTGTCACAGTTTGAAGATTGGTGGCCGACATAATGGATGTATGTAGATCCGACTGTGGGACATTGTGATACAATGAAAACCTTTACCGAAGCCTCTTGTCGGCGGCGATGAATCGAGCCTAATCTTGCGCAGAAGCTAATTTCTACCCATGTTTAACGTTGAGAGGGAGCAGAGAGAGGTTCAAGTTCAAAAAGTAATGGTTTTTTATTCCCCTTCCCAATGTTTCTTAAGCGGCGCATAGTGAGAGCGAAGTGTGGAAGAGCGAGGTGTTACTGAAGGAAGGGTTTTGATTTTTGTATTGGAGTGTCTCATGAGAAAGTGTGCATTTTTTATGTGTTTTCCAAAATAGCCTTGCATTTGAATTAAAGTGAAAGATGGGAATTAATTAGTGAGAAAGAAAGAGGTAGAATTTGGGGATGAAAAGATTGCGGCAAAGTCAAAGCAGGCAGTACTTATACATTGAACACAACTTGTGCCATGACTATTAAGATCACCATTCGGTGGCGGAGGGAGCGGGAGAAAAGTTAAATGTTATCCATTGATATATGGTCAAGTGTAATCTTTAGCATTTGATGCAAGTTTGGTTGTTTTTCTCTAAACTTCTTCATATTTAGTTGAATACTTTTTGGAGGCACATTTTCTGAAACTTGGGAAGAATATTTATGTGTTTGTTTCAAAGATTTCATTTTCTTCATAGTCCAAGCAAGTTATTGAATGGTGAGATGATTGTATTGACACGTTCACTTAAATGGTTTATATTTGCTGTTTTTAAAAAAACATTACAATTAACCCCATAAATAACAGATCTATATAAGAATCAATAAATGGATATACAAAATAACATCCTATAATCCATGTTAAAATGCCAAATAGTATAATATTTTAGTATATATGATAAAAATTGTCTATTAAGGAGCAAGAAAGCTCTGAACATCAGCTTGCATATGTGGGACCTGAATTCTCATATTTGAATGAAAATTTGTAAAAGGCTTTGAATAAGTACCTTGAGATTTGAGGTCTCAAACCCAGAACAACCAAATTTTTGTCCGAGTACATGATCTGTAAAGACACAATGAGTCTGCGATGGTTGAAGAAACTCAAGAAGTTCGTTTAGAATTAAGAAATAAGAAATTAGACTATTGTTTGTTGATACCACCAAGCATTAAATATCTAGGTGGGATTTTTATACTCATGTTAATATTGGGAAATCATGTTGAGTATGGTGGACAAAATGTGGTGTTTTGTTGAGGTAGTTTGTTAAATCAATGCCCTATTTGAGGAAATTTGAGGAAATTTATGGCAATTTGTTAAATCAATGCCCTATTTGGATGTTTTATTGAGGCAAATTGAATTTGCATTTAAATATGAATAAATATACTGGAAAGCATAATATTTATAAAAAAAAATATTAAGTATGAATCGACTCCTCCACTAAAGCGATGTACTGATGCCAGATACTCCGTACACTTTAACATGCATACGATATGCCTCGGACATGTGCTTTGACACGCATACAATATGACCAAATGTGATGTATCACCTGTGTTCTTCTAATTCAAAGACACCATTTGAATGGACTCTTGTACTCGGCAACCAAACTGGGCTTTAACATAGGCCCCTTATGCCCAGCAAAGAGGAGAACATCAGTGCAGGACTAAAACCACCAAAATAGTTCTCCAATTAAACCAACATTATATTATATGTTTGTTTTCAACATATCTTAATAAATATTGCAACAACAATCAACACTATAACTATAATGCAAAGCATTCATTCGTACGTTAATCATAGTGTATATAAAAAACACAACATGTGTTGTAACCCATATTACTCCGATGAAAACCAAAGACAGATAAAAAAAGAAAAAAAATAGGACAGACAGAAGTCTTTACTCTGCAACTATAAATCATTTAAAATAAAAAAATGACAACCGAAGGAACCCAATAAGTGAGAAAATACCTTTGAAATCTAACATTAAGAAGACGGATCTGTAACTGTAGACAAATATGTAAATAAGAAAAAAAAATGCACACTCAAAAAATGGAAGAGAACAAAATAACAAACAAAGCATTAAATACTCACCTAGATGTTCTCGGATTTAGGAGTGCACCGTCGTGGGTTTTAGAGAGATATATTTGGAAACAAACAATAGGAATAAAAAACCAATATCATTATGAAAAACATGATATTACACCAACAAAAATACAAACCAAATCAGAATAAACAATATAAACATGAAAAAAGCCAAACCAATATATATTGTGCATTGAAATTATAGTTTTCAAGACATTATTAAATTCATAGCGATGAACTCATTAAATGAGAAGAAAATTTTATAAAAGAACCATCCATGGCTTCTAAGCATTCACCTCCTACTACCATTTGACGTCCCAAATGCACAAATAAAATTTTCAAAAACTATGCCACGTGATTGCAATTATTTTGTAATAATTGGATGTCGGAGACATATTATGTCCTTGGCTATACTCTGTTACATATCTAATCAATTTGGCATACTAATTATGTATTTATCAAAAAATTAAAAGGCTACCTAATTATTAAACAAATATAACAACTTCCCCTCACATTTGAGTTATAAGACATTAGAAATCCACATCCTGTCCCTCCTCCACCCCTTTCTTTCTTTCACAAACGTCGTTCAATAACAACAACGCAATCACTATTAAGATATCCGAGCGCCGACCCTAAATACCACAATACCAAGAAAAAACACATGAATGTTAAAATCTAAAAAAGAACAATGTACTGAATCTTTTCCCAAAAAAATCAAGAAAATGATAAATTACAAAGCCACCATGAAGATCGTCATCTCCATGATGCTGACTCAAATAACATTGTGATAATGACCATTTGTGGATATTCATACCATAGTAAATTATATGATTTGTCGTGGATATTCATACCGTAGTCAACTAGTCGATATGAATTTAGGTTACTATAACACAAAATGTAGAATGTGCGCTACAGCAGAATAATGCCACTTCTAAAAAAAAATCCAATTTTAATTAACCCAAATTTTAGTTAAACCCTAACACATGCATCTAGGTGATTTGATAACATAAAATCAATAAGCATGCAAAGGAAACCAATTTCAAGAAAAATCCCCTAAAAGCAAAACCTTTTTTTCACTATAATTGTAAATCGCAACTTACACGGTTACAATGAAATAGGTTTTGACACACGAATACCCGCAAGTGTCGGTCGGTGTCATCAGTAGTGGTTCACACGCAGCTATACCACAAGAACTAAAGTCCTATCTCCATCCCAGGAACACCACAGCACTCCCTGTGAACCTCAGTCGAAATCAGCAAAGAATCTTCACGCAACAAGATCCCCAATGACACGCATCCATATGATGTAGATTTACCCTCTCTACAAGAGCAATATCAGCAAGATCGTATCTCGAGTTTCAAAACAATTCACGAAAAGATTGGGATGTTTTGTGAATTATAAAAACAAAGGATTAAACCTTTAAAGTGAGAAGACAAATTCGTACTGCTGTTTGTAGAAAACGTAGACAGTTTTTGCACAGGTCTTCTTATGAAAAACGTAGTTGGAAATTCCTATTTATAAAATACTTAAGGCGACGGCTCGTTCAAATGAGATAGCATGTCATTTAAATGAGATGCAGTGTCGTTTGAACAACAGCTAACACTTCGCACTGCATGCCATGTTGTTTGAACGACAAACGATGTCGCTCGAACAAGATGAATAAAATAATATTTTTTTTGTTTATCTTTTCCTCGTTAAATGCACCTCCTCAAAAACTTCAAAAAAATATATTTTTGACGAAAAACATTTAAAGCTCCACTCCAACACTTAGAAAATATTTTACGAAAAATAATCCTAATACTCTAAGTGAAATGCTAAGGTACTTAAACACAACCTTACCAAAATTAATCTCGTGGAGACTCCTTTGATGAAGAACTTGATATTCGGATCCGTCTTGATGCTTGAAAGATCTTGAATAATTCTTCGACGGATGTAACAGTATACGACATACTCTAATGTAAACAAGACTTATAAAATATATCCTTACAAATATCCCCCTATGTTTATGCCAGTACAAAATAAAAATAAAAAATACGAATTATCAAATCAAAATACCTATACAAATCTAATACCCTCCCATGAACCCAAAAGTGAAAAGGTACTTGAAATGCAAGTCTTCAAATCTTTTTCAAAAATCTTCATCAATCTTCCTTGTCATCATCAGGGTGTGCAACATGATCTTCAATTGCTCCTATACATATGAGACAAGAAAAAAATACCTTTGTGACGCATCAAGTTTGAATTTATATAAGAATAAATCAATCAATATAATCAAATCTCCCCCATAATGCAAAACTCCTACACAATTCGTTCTCCCCCTTTTTATTTGATCGAAATAGACAAGAAAATGAATAACCAAATCAAGCATGGAGTTGTCCTAACAAAAAGTACAAATATGGATCAAACTACGCGCATGTAGAGGAAATACTCAAACGATCCACAAACTATTTTTGATGTTTCATTTTTTCAAACAAAAAACAATTTCCAAAAATCACACCCTGACTAACATTAAGACAACGGAATCATGGATATGGAAAGAACAAATTCAATAGGTAATAAAACTCAATCAAGCATATGTGCACGATGCATAAGTCTACTCCTATCGCTTGAACATCAAAAATATCCTTACGTGTAAAATTGTTGAATTTAGATGGTATTGACTAAATCAAATCAACAAATCAAAAGCCTAAGTGGTTTTCACACCAATAATGTCCAAAATTGTTTTAGTGTTGTTTCGAGAACGTTTCAAAGGACATGCAAACCCATTGATTTATATCTAACAAAACTCCCTCATATATAATATTGCAATTTTTTATCTAATAAGGTACTAAATTCTCAACTTAGAGAAAGACTATTAGCCCAAATTTTGGCATATTTAATCTTTTTATTGCCTTAATTTTTTTTGCGGTCCCTTTTCAAATGGTGTCTTTCACGATGTAATTAGTATTCATTCCCAGACCATTCCCTTGCACTCATCATTTTTTAAATTTAAACGAAATCCTCACGAGCAATAGATTTTACATGCACTACTTTTACTACTCTCATATTATTTCACTTGGTTCGTTATAAGGACAGTATTGAGATGAAAACACAGGACCAACATGTGATAGACAAGTACAATAATCAAACAAATCCATGTATGTGTGCAATAAAGGACATAATGAGTCAAACGTGTAGGAAGTATCAACTAATAGTATCTCAATGACTGCAAACATTGTAAAGCACATGGATGACATGATATATTGTCTCAAACACTATCACATTGTCACATAGATAAATGGAATGAAATTGTGAGTCGGTCATCCTAAGTGTTCATTCATATATGGTGTAAAACAAAATACAAGACTCTTATTGACATTTTTCAAAAAATTTATTAAAATAAAATCTTTTTGTATTTTTCAAAAAACAAAAGCCATAATTACAAACATGGTACACACTAGAAATAGGCATAATATCGGCATGAGCATCATCCTATGTTAGTAAACAATAATCACACAAATTAATCAATAATCAAGGTAGGTGTGATTAAACAAACAATGCAGACTAAGCAATTAAGCATGAATACTAAGAAGGACTGCATATAAACTGTCATAAGCAACCCAACAATACCAATTAATGTAACCAAAGAACACAGGGTACTGTAAATAGAATGGTCAAAGTCAACCAGGTCGCTTGAACGAGATTGCCCGTCGTTTAAACGACAGAGCATCTCGCGAGAAGGCTTCACGCGAGAGCATAATTTGCTCGAATGAAAACTTATCTCGTTTGAACGAGAAAACAAATATTCACAAATTCTTCGGAATGTTAAACAATGTTGCCCAATGAAAAAATTTCCAGAAAAGAGTACCTGAAAAGTGCTGACAGATCGAAACAGTGATAAAACAGTAGCTAAACTAATAAAAACAATGTAAGCTACTACAAAGTTAGTTATAACACTAGTAAGAGTATATCAAGGGGCACAACTAGCGTATGACAAATAACAAACACAATAAACCAAATAATCTTACATGGGGCGAATCACGTGCAAGCAAACGACAGTCGTGAATAATTAGACCATAAGCCTCTAAATCTGATTTTCTCACCCAAATCAATGTGTAATGAGGTGTGGGGGTTTAATGAATCGAATTTACTTTTCTATTAGACTTACCAGGTCCTTTTAAAACCTTGTAACGGAATCGCCTAAGATGACCTTGCTTATCGCAATGTGTGCAAGTGTAAATCGGGCGGTGAATGTTACCTAAAGTCACCCTCTCCTCAAATTCCTAGGTGCCTCTCGCACGATGTTCTTAGGTGGTTCTCGCTTGACAACCCTCGGTGTCTCTCTCTTAACAACCCTAGGTGCCTCTCTCCTAACAACCTAGGACACATATGGGGTTGGCTTTGGGAATGGGTGCGACACTCTTATCAAAGCCTATACCACGCCTATCCTCCTTAATTTGGATAGTCCCTAAAATTTTATCTAACTTTTCTGACAGAGACTCCAAATCAAATTTTACCTGGCTTGATTCTCTCAAACTCTTCTCAAGCTCACCTATCCCCGACTCGAGTAAACATCTAGAATCCTCAAAATCTAAAAGTTACTTTTTTATGCCTCCATCACCCCTCGAAGACTATCTCTCTCTACCTCCACATATCTTAGCTTCTCTTTCAAAACTTTCTCATGTTCCCCAAGTTCTTCAACTAAAACATGATTATCATTTTTTATGGCACGCTCTTGCAGCTGAGCTTTAAATTTCAAATTTTATTTATTTATTTTAAAATCTTCAACGTAAAGTTCATTGAAAGCCGTTTGCAAGTTACACTCATCTACACTTCCATCCTCACTCTCATCACCCTTATCATGACTAGTCAAACGGGTGGGAAGCTCTCACCTAGAAGCATAAAAAACTTCTTCTTCCGAATCACTATCACTAAGTGTAAAAATATGAGATGTTGATTTTTTCAATTGCTTCCATAAATTTGTGGGACACTCATCTATCGTATGACCAACACCTCAAAACCCAAACACCAATCAGAATCGTTTTCAATGGAATATATAAAATAGGAGTTCCTGGGAGTTTTCCAATTAGAATTTTCAAAAGGGTAAAATTGAAAATCGTCAAAAACACCGAAAGGCATTTTTAAGAAAAACATAATTTTTCGACAGACCAAGATCAAATGCGATAAAATAGCGTAACCTGCTCTGATAACAATTTGAAAAGGTATGAACTCGCTTTTAATAAGTCTCTGATACTAATTTGTAGAATGTGCGCTACAGCGGAATAATGTGACTTCTCAAAATAATCCAATTTTAATTAACCCAAATTTTAGTTAAACCCTAACACATGCATATGGGTTATTTGATAACATAAAATCAATAAGCATGCAAAGGAAACCAATTTCAGGAAAAATCCTCTAAGGGCAAAACCTTTTATTTCACTATAATTATAAATCGTAACTTACACGGTTACAATGAAATAGGTTTTGACACACGAATATCCACAGGCATCGGTCGGTGTCATCAGTAGTGGTTCACACACAGCTATACCACAAGAACCGAAGTCCTATCTTCAGCACAGGAACACCACAGCACTCCCTATGAACCTCAGTCCAAATTAGTAAAAAATCTTCATGCAGCAAGATCCTCAGTGACACGCAGCCATATGATGTAGATTTACCCTCTCTACAAGAGCAATATTAGCAAGATCGCATCTCGGGTTTCAAAACAATTCACAAAAAGATTGGGATGTTTTGTGAATTGTAAAAACAAAGGATTAAACCTTTATAGTGAGAAGAAAAATTCGTATTGCTGTTTGCGGAAAATGTAGACAATTTTTGCACAGGTCTTCTTATGAAAAACGGAGTTGGAGAGTCCTATTTATAAAAGACTTAAGGCGACGGCTCGTTCGAACGAGATAGCGTGTCATTTTAATGAGATGCAATGTCGTTTGAACCATAGCTGGCACTTCACGCGACATGCCATATCGTTTGAACGACATACGGTGTCATTCGAACGAGGTAAATAAAATAATATTTTTTTTGTTTATCTTTTCCTCATTCAATGCACCGCCTCAAAAACTCGGAAAAATATATTTTTGACGAAAAACATTTAAAGTTCCACTCCAACACTTGTGTCAATTGCAATGAAGCTCACCAGGATATTGTTTCGCCCGATGGCCGGACAGAGGCAATCACACAAAATTTAGAAATAAATAGACAATTGAAATTCAGTGTAATTCATAATGAAATAAGAATAGTAAATATTAAAAAATACGGTACAGTGCTTGAATACGGGTAAATAGATGGATCGTATTATGATCCATGAAATCATTGCAGCCTAAATTTCATATTTTAATAAACATTATTCTCAACAAAACTCACCTGAAACAACCCAAGGAAAAAATTGTTAAGAATTATTAAAGCAGAGAAACACACAGTATGTATCTAGACATGCGAACAAAAGAACTATCAAAATAATGAATAACAAAAAAGGGGTATTAAATGAAACATGCATTAATTTAAACTGAAGATCCAATTAAATCCCAAATAACTTTAGAATCGACAAAATATAAGAACTAAGATAAGGTATAAAAAACAGAATATCAATTTTTATTAAGCCAAACCAAATATTCCAAATGTATAGATTTAACACCAAATATACCAAATTCAGAGGTCTAACAATAAAATTAACATTTATCCCTTATTTCAAAGAAAATAATACATAATTCAGACAAAATAAACATATTTCAGATATGTGGTTAGACGAAAACCAAATTTCAGATCTACTTAAGAAATTAACTAAATAATTGAAGGTGAGTAAATCTAATTCAAGAATAGGGGATTGAATCAACATATTCAAGAACGTGGGAATAAATAGTAATAAAAGACTTTCTCGATGGAGATGAAGTTAATCAACAACAACAATGGAGATGGAAGATGGAGCTGATTTTCAAGCAGAGAAAAATGACAAAATAAACACCTCCAAACATTGTCGATGGTGTTGAACTTAAACAATAACAACAATGGAGATGGAGATGGAAATCGTACCTGGAAGATGGAGCAGAAGAATTGGAAAATGAAGATCGCACTTTTGGAAATGGAGATCGCACTTTGTGAGTATTTTCGGGCAGAGAAATATGAAAGATTGGGAAAATGGAGAGAGAGAAGAACAGGTCAAAAAAGGGGAGTTGTGTACTTTCTAGCATAGAAAAATAAAGTTACTAATTTTGCCCTTGTTTTGTATTAAAGTAAGAGAAAGAAACCAATTGGTAGTGAAACAAAAGAGGGGAAAATAAAAAATAAAGGGTTAAAAGATTTAAATGAAATGAACGAATCTCAACCCTTTATTTCTTGCCTAGGTGGCTTTGATCTAAATTATAAAGTTTTTTCCCATCTTATGAATAGTGAAAACATCATTGCTCTTTACTATATATATATATATATATATATCGAAACCCAAGGTTATACAACATATGAGCGAAAATACGGGAATTAACAGACACAGTTGTACAAGAATGCATACGTAAAACGGGCAATAATATGCAATATGTATGACTAATCACACCCCCTGACTTAGACATTACAAGTCCCTTAAGATGAAACAAAACAAAATCAGCCCACCAGATAGCGATACAAAATGTATATAAGCATAAAATATATAAATGCCACTTTCGCGGGCGAACGATTGCATTTAGCATATGCAATAAGGCGTTAAACGCCTAGGTTACCCTAGTGGACAAGTGTTGTCTCGTGAGGATTTTCAGGGATGAAACCCACAAACATCAAATTTCCTCAAAACTTTCCCAACCAACCAATATTCCAAGCTCAACAACAACTAAATATTTTAACATATTATTAACAAAGAAAAAGAGACTTTTGCACAATGATCCAAGACTATTAACATTGAAAGAATAACTATACAGAATTAAAACCTCAAATGTGAAAGGTGTGCATGAGCATGCAAAAAACATTGATTCGATAAAATGCCTATAGCTTGGATAACAATTAAAGCATACTTCCACTCAATCCTCTCCGGATATTACACTCAAAAAATAGAAGCACTCGGAATAGGGTGTAACACACGAGACATACGGGCATAATCAGTAAATGTAAATGGAAACTAGGTCGCACATATGTCATCAATGAAGAACTCTATATATAAAATAAAAACTTATCATCATTAAAGAGATAAAATCAGTTTTTGAAGACTATCATAATTATTTGAACTTTGGAGTTACAATCACCTTAGGATAACATAGGAATTTTATAGGGTTGTAATTTAGGTTTGGGGTTAAGGTTATGAAAGGAAGTGAATATGTACGGATTCAAAGGTGTTTGGGGATGAAACACTAAGCATAACGAAAAATTGTGAGCAATTTCAAAATTGGAATATGATTTCCATAACAAGCATTAGATATGAAATTAGAGAGTGACAAAGGTAATTGAACACTATGTACATAAATGAAATACTTTCTCTTTCTTTTGTTTTCTTCTTTTTCTCATCTTTTTCTTTTTGCTGTTATTATTTTGCTTTTTCTTTTCTTTTTCACTCCACTTTTTTCTTCACTTTTTCACTCTCACGTGCTTAATTGTAACCACGTAACACGAATATCATTCAATCCCAAGTAACATTCCAAACAAAGGTATGAAAGGTAATATGTATGGTTCATAACTCCAATGTGAAGTTTGTTAAGAGATTTTGGGTAATGAAACGGAAGCCTGTATTTAGGCTCAAAGGGGTAAGGTGAGGTCAAGGTCAATATGGATAATATAACAAAGAGGGCCTATGATCCTTTCCTAAAGTTTACGCAATTCTCAAGCCAAACAACTTTCAAAATCATGCTCAAGTAATCCATTTCAAATATGAACTCAATTAATGAACAATCAAATGAAAGAATAGTGAGATTACCGATGAATTTAACGTTTTCAAGAAGGAAAGAGCAATGTATAAGCACTGACAAACAAAGAAAAGCACAAAGCTCGCACGATTTTAGTGTACACAAATCAACAAAAAGATACCAAATTATAATTGTCCTACCGAATAATTTATAAAATATGCTCAGGTGCTCATGGGTTTTCTAAGTTTAATTCATGCATTTATTCTCAATATTGAATAAATTGAGGACAAAAGTTTAATAACATGAAAGAAATAGAAAATGCATCATTGAATTATCAATTAGATAGGGAAATAATTAATTTTATCATAGGAAATTAGGGAAAGAGGCCCAACAAAGAGAAATGAAATATAAAAAATTATTTTTGAAATTTTTGAAATTTTTTATTTTTTTTATTTTCTTAATTTATATATATTTTTTTATTTTATAAAATTTAATTAATATATATAAGCATGGCTCACAATAATTAGAAAGAAATTGAGGTGAACAATCACGCACCCCCTCCCAACAAGAAATGCACATTGTCCTCAATGTAATTAAAGACCCTATGGCAAAGAGAGGGATATAAATAAATCACCCCAATTTGGAGCGATCTCCGAGGTAGTCAACATGAGCCACATCTACACTCAGAAACCAGGACCACCAGAGGATCCCCGCGCATTAGGATCGTGCGGCACGTAGGGGTTCTAGTAATGTGAGGGCAGCTGCGCATCCCACCCTCGCTGAAATGTATACATGTCTCGCAGCATTGAGTGGACCATGCCGAAATCTCGCATGTAGTTGGCCTCAAATGCGTCAAATCGTACCTCAAGCGACATCGGATCATAATGATGTTGTGGGTCCTGCTCGGACGCTCTAATCTATGACTCCTCATCAGCGTCATCATCTCCCTCCGTCCTCAGTCTCTTACTACCCGGTTGTCCCCAAGTGTGGCGGGGTAGCCATGTTATAAACGGATTCAAGGGATGAGTGAAGGAAAAGGGAGGGAATATGTACGACATCGTTCCTTAGAATTAGCGTATATCTTATCCAAAAAAAATTTGGGCAAATTGATATTGCCCGAGTTGTTCACAAGAGTGTAGATGAATGTCGCGTGCTTATGGCGCACCTCCGACCAGTTATCGGTGACCATAATGGAGTGTACATGGATATAGTGTAGCAATCGGGAGCAAGTCCTCCATGCAAATCTCCCAAAATGCTTTCTTTACGGTCCATACATCTCCGTGAAGCACACTATATATATGACTCACTTGAGTAAAAAATATAGGAGCTTCTCTAGTTTAGAAATAGAGACAAAATTGTGTCATCCTAAGTCTAATCCTAAGCCTCATGCCTCTTCATGATCTACATTAAAGAATAATCAAGGTGGGAAAAGGTAGTAACCAACATAACTCACAACACCTATGACTGCATTTATTTTACATTTTGTATGAGGGGTGTGTGTGTTCACATTGGCTTAAAAATAATTTTTAATATTTTTAAAGAATTTTTAGGAATTTTTAAACATTTAATATCTATTTTTTAAATATTTAAAATTACGTTTTAAAATTGTTTGGGACATTTTATAATATCCTAAAGTTCCTAAAATTTGCCTTGGGTAGAATCCGAAAGCGGCAGAGACATTTGGGGTGTAAAATAATATTTTTATACGAAGAAGAACACACATTTTTCATTCAATTTGATTCATACACATGTTGCCCTCTCAACTATCCGATTTTTGTTACTTTCCACTCACATACTTGAGAGTTAATTTGTAACGTTCGTTTGAATTCATCAATGGTTTGCAAGCGTTGTAACTCATTCCATGACTTACCTGTTTTAGCCAATCACAGAGAATTTAAATGCGGTGCATCTTGAACCGTTAGATTTACAACCGTTTGCTCGAGTTAATCTTGACCCTTGATTTGAATCCCATTTCCTGATCCTTCCATAGTCCTGTGTAAATAAGGACTGAGGGTCATTCAATTTCTAACTTTTGCCAAGTGTGAGAGTTGGGAGAAAATAAGAGAGAGAGAGGAAAAATAAAAGAGAGAAAGGAAATTGCAAACCAGACTCTGGCCAAATTTTTTCAGAAATCTTTTGAGAGTTTTAGAGTTTTTACTTATTCGTGGTTCAAAATCCTCTATGGTTTACATCTCTTATCCAACACTGTTCACCAAGTCTGATATCTTCTCATATCTTTGAGATTTGTAGATCTGACTAAGTGATATAGTCACGATTTACTAGTTAGGACTGATTTCTTCATTAGAAATCATCTCTCTGTTGGGTTTTTAGTATTAAAACGTTGTTTTAAAAAAAAATCCACACATATCTCTGTTCTTATTTTCAAGTTTTCTTGAAAAACAAGACTTCAAAATTTTCATAACTAAAGACATTTATGTCTTCCATTTTATATTTCACATTTTTAAAATAATTTTGTAAATAAATAAGAGTGAGACGTATAGGATCTTGGCTCTTTTATTATAGAAAGATTTTTTTCTGGTCTTCCTTAAAAAGAGAAGTCTATTTTCAAGAAAAATTGATTCAGAACTACTGCATGTCATTTTAGATAAACTCTGTAATTTATTGGAAATCGTCTGTATAAGTGTGAGTGAGATGCATGTATGTGTTAGGCACATCACATCACTGCACTATCACACAACAACACTAAAGTTGTGTTGGTAAAGAGATTTTTACCATCTGAGTCGACGTAAAGAATGAGCTAAGGAGTAAATCTCATAGGACGTTAAAGACAACAGTCAAAAGCCAGAAAAGTCATAGAAAAAGCTAGGAGTGCTGGTATAATTTCTTGACTTAGGTTTAAGTCTGATTTGGTTGGATAATACGTTGTTTGCTTGTACTCTAAACTCATTCTAGTGGAATTTTTATTTTTCTCCATAGAGGGAGTTGTGGATGTTTCCCCTGTTTGATAGGGGTTTTACCACGTTAAAATTGTTGTCTCATGTGAATGTTTTTTAATCTTGCCATGTTCTTGCCTTACTATTTCTTTATACTTAATATTACAGCTATTGATGTTTAATTTTGTTTTAAACATTTAAGTTTCTGAGTAACTGAAATATCTCATTCAAAAACATTTTCTTAACACATCTTGTGTTTTATTGGTGTTATTAAAAGAGTTTCCTCATGAAAACAATTCGGACCCTTCTTAACTGTTTTAACTTTTGATTAAACGATTTAGTCAAGGATTTTCAATTTGTATCAGAACGGGTTCTTATTTTTCAAAACAACTGTTTAGAATCCTGTGTTTTTTAAAACTGTTTCAAAAAACATCTCTTGGACGAGAAATTTGAGAGACTTGGAAACTTAACCAGACCTCCCCTTTTCGATGGGATAAATTTTCCTTACTTGAAGGTAAGGATGATTGCATTCATCCAAAGGTCTTTGGGAGATGATGTCTGGAACTCCATAGAATTAGGATATACTCATCCTATAAAACCAATAGCAGAATGCAATGACACGAGAGTCAAAAACTTCTCACTGAGTTTACCAAAGAGGAGAAACGGGCCTCCCTCTGCAATAATAAAGGCAAAATGTTATTTTTATGTCTGCAAATGATCATGAGTTCAAAAGAATCTCTATATGTACCACTTCCAAGGAATCCTAGGACACGATGGTCACAGCCCATGAAGGTGACATACGTATTAAGGCTGCCAAGACTCAAATGCTCATTCAATAGTACAACACCCTAGTTATGACTGAGAATGATACTTTTAAAAAAATTTATATCAAATTAACTGATGTCATAACACAGTTGCATGCTAATGGCATAGTTCAATGTAGAAGAGAAATTATCTCTAAAATCCTAAGATCCCTTCCATAGAAATTTTACAGTAACAGATATGCAATTGAGGAAATAGAAGACCCAAATCTTACCCCTAAACTCCTCAGTAGAAAATTTAGAACTGTGGAAATGGAACCATATTACCAGAGAAAACTTCTTAGAAGTCATAAGAAAAATAGTAGTCCTAATGTTATGTTTCGGTCTAAAGTGATGCCTAATCTTGAAATCCAATTTGATGATGACTATGAGTTGGATGATTTGGATAACCAAATAGCCTTAATGTCTAAACATTTCAAGAAAATAATTCATTTTAGAAGTAATGTGGCTACAAAATAAGGAAAGGATCGTTATTCAAATCAATCCAATAACAGACCTCAAGAGAGGAGATTAGATAAACACCAGAACAACACCAAACCTGATAGAGACCATAGCAAGTCTGAATGCTTTAGATGTGGTAAAATAGGACACATACCTATTAACTGCAGGGTAAATCTAAAAAATAAAAATAATAAGGCTAATTTGTGCAAGACTTGAGATGATTCAAGCGAATCAAATGATGATGAGCCTGAATTATCTAACATACTTGATCCCCACATGTCCTTTGTTGCAAAGATTCTATATTCTGATGATAATGCAGATAATAGTCTGCCTAGTAATGCTTTTACCAAGCCTGTTAATGTTTTTTCTGCTTTATGTCCTGAGAATGCTTATAATGGTTATACTGATAATAGTAGCTCTACTTCCCTGTGTGTGGTCAAATGGATCATTTGAATGATTAACTGAACATGTGTGTTAGTTTAAAAAATGAATCGGTAGGGGAAAAACCACACGCCACACTTAATAAGTCTGATAATGATGACCTTCCACACATCCACACACTATACACCAAAACGTTTAAGAAGAGCACTAGATTAGAAAGAACCATTAAGGAGTTAACTGAACATATAGAATCTCTTATACTTGTGGTTAAACAAAATCCTAAAGACTACAATAATCAATGTCTTGTCCATGAAACTCAAACTAAGACTTTTTCTGAAAAAATCAAAAATCTTTCTGAGGCTAATGAAATTCTGAAAAAGAAATACAAGGCCACGTTGTTGGAATTGGAACAATCAAAAGAAAAGGCTTCAACAGTCTTCAAAAAGTTTACAAAATTTAAAAATAAGTCTAATCATTTTGAAGACTTTGTAGCTTCCAGTAAAACCAATTCTAAGGATAGAACTGGAATAGGATTTAAGACTGGCACAAAAATTAAAAATTTACAAACCATAAAGTTTGTTTCAGGAGGAAAAAGGCCAATGGAAACTTATCCAGACTTTCAGGCTATAAAAGTTGATTTTGATGGAAAAAACAGAAAGGGAAAGACATTTTGATAAGTGGTGAGTCTAAAGCTTATGTGGAATCTAAGACTAAATACGTCCCCCCCCCCCCCCCCCCCCATAAGGAAAGGAGAGTCCTCGTTTCAATTTGTCTTTAGAAAACCTAAGATTGAAGTTCTTCACTTAGACAAACCCATTTTTAAAGGTCTTAGAGATAATACGAAACCCACGAACCACCTTTATCTCTCCTACTGTGATGTCTATGGACAATCACTTGAAACCTGTTTTCAAAAGCGTCTATACCAATCCTTTTCATACACTCCTGTGTGTATAGCAACTTTAATTATTCTAGATAAAGAGGGAATAACTACGTTCTTCCTAGATATCCTGATAAGAACTCTAACTATCGTAATAAGAAGAAAAGATCCAACTCTAAGAGAAAGTATAAGAGGAAGGAACCTAGATTCATGACTAAAACAAATTCTCAACAAAATTTCAAAAATCAGTTCATTACGCAAAAATCTTTTAAAGAAAAAATTGATGCTCGTAAATTTTATCTTATTCGAGCAATTTGGATTAGTAAAGGCTATCTAGTACCCCAAATGAAGTGTAATATTTTTATTAGTGCCTTAAAGGCTAAACACACTTCATCTGGATGGTATATGGATTCTTATTGTTCTAAACATATGATCGGGGATGAGACTAAGCTAACCAACAAAACCAACTTCTTAAGAGGAAAAGTTTTATTTAGGGATGGAGTCTCTACCCAGATCATAGGTAAACGGACACTCCAAGAAAAGGGTTTACCAACTTTTGAGGAAGTTCTATTAGTGAAGGGTCTTAAAGCAAATCAACTAAGTATCTTGCAATTTTGTGACTCAAACCATACTGTCACATTCTCAAAATCCAGTTGTAAAACTTTGAATGAGAATGGAATTCTATTATTACAGACCTCAGAACACCTGATAATATTATACAGTAAATTTAGGAATTGAGATCTACAATATAGTCAGGATGGAAGATAATGAAATCTGGAATAATAGGTTAGGGAAAATAAATTACTATAGTCTTGGTAAGTTAAGCTCACAAGAAATAGTAAGATGTCTGGCCAAAATTAATCCCATTTCCAATATTATATGTGAGCCATGTCAAGAAGGAAAGACAGTGAAATCTCCTCATAAGAGAGTTAAAAAAGTTCTATCCACCAAACCTCTAGAACTCATTCATATGGACCTAATGTCCCTCTCGTATTGTGAGTCTTTGTGGGAATAGTTACATCTTAGTTATGGTTGACAATTTTACTCGATTTACCTGGGTGGCCTTTTTAAAACAAAAATAAAAAACTTTTAGTGGTGTTTGTTACATATGTAAGGACAAATAAAATTTGTCCAAATTTGAAACCTGAGGTGGTAAAGAAATTTTCTTAGGTTATTCTCCAAATAGAAGAGCCTATCGTGTCTATAACCTTCGTACCAAAACTCTAATGGAATCCATCAATGTTGTAGTAAGTCACATCAATGCCGAGAATAAGAACATAGGACCAACCAGTATTGATGAGTCGAAAAACCATTTTTACCACGACTCTTCAGAAATAGTTGAGTCTGTACCTAATGAGACCCCTGAGGTTCCAAATTGGGTTTCTAAGGATCATCCCCTAGACAAAGTAGTCGGTAACCCAAATGATCCTGTTAGAACAAGATACCAAGTATGCAATACAACTCATTTCGCATGCTTTGTATCTTTAATAGAACCAAAGAATGTGAATGAAGCATTAAATGATTCCTATTAGATTGGTGTTATGCAGGAGGAACTAATTCAATTTAAAACTCACGATGTATGGTATCTTGTTCCCAGACCAAAAAATAAGTGGGTTATTGGCACTAGATAGATTTTTAAAAATAAAATTGATGAAACAGGGATGGTAATTAGAAACAAAACCAGACTTGAAGCCTGCGGTTATTCACAAATTGAAGGAATAGACTTTGAAAAAACCTTTGCCCCCGTAATAAGTCTCGAATATTTTCATCTTCTTCTAGCTATTGTGTGTCTCTTGAAATTCACTTTATATCAAATGGATGTAAAGTCTCTGTTCCTTAATGGTATCTTAACCGAGGAGACCTATGTAGAACAGCCTACAGGGTTCATTGAGCCTCCCCATCCTAATCATGTCGATCGACTGAAAAAGGCGTTATATGGCCTAAAACAAGCACCTCGTGCTTGGTATGAGCGATTGTCTATGTTTCTTCTAAATAAAGATTTTAGGAAAGGTGGAAATAGCCAAACTCTTTTTGTCAAACATTTTGACAAAAATGTCGTTATATCCCCAAGTATATGTAGATGATATAATCTTTGGATCTACTTCCTTGACTTAGATTCAAAACTTCTCCAATGTTATGCACAGAGAATTTCAAATGTCTCTAACAGGGGAGTTGCAATTATTTTTAGCACTTCAGATCAAACAAAACTCGAAAGGTTTATTCATATCGCAATCCAAATACGCACAAGAGATAGTAAAGAAATTTGTCTTAGAAAATGCAAAAGATGCTAGGAGACTCATGAGTACTTCAGTGAAATTATCTAAAGATGAACATGGGAAATCCATTGATCCCACACTCTACCATAGCATGAAAGGAAGTCTACTATACCTAATTGCCTCACGACCTGACATTATGTATGTTCTTTGTGTATGTGCTAGATATCAAAATGACCCTAAAGGGAGTCATTTACTATGCATTAAGAGAATACTAAAATATGTAAAAGGAACTCTCAACTTAGAACTTTGGTACAAAAATGACACATCTAATACGAAAATAGGTTACACCGACACTGATTGGGTTGGGTGTTCCTATGATAGTAAAAGTACGTCAGGAGCACGTTATTACATTGGTAATAATTTGGTAGGATGGAATAGTAAGAAACAAAATTGTACTTCCTTGTCCACAGTTGAATTTGAATATATAGTCATAGGAAGCTGTTGTGCTCACCTTCTTTGGATAAAACAAATGTTAAGTGATTATGGGATCAACGAAGAGAAATTACATCTCTATTACGATAATCAGTCTGCAATTAATATTTCCAAAAATCATGTTCAACACTCACGTACTAAACACATTAAATTAGTCATCATTTTAAATGCGAGTTAGTCGAATCTAAGGAACTGGAAATTAAGTATTTACCTACTGATCTTCCATTATCAGATTTATTCACAAAACCTTAGGATTACACTCATTTTGAATCCTTAAGGAAACCTATAGGAATGGTTCTGGCAGAATTGAATATCATCACCTAAATCTATATCTTACGGTTATTTACTATTAATAATTAATCTCTGAGGATATAAGGCATGGTTCTTAGATAAATGACTAGGAACAT
Organism: Sambucus nigra; assembly: GCA_949130495.1. NCBI lineage: Eukaryota > Viridiplantae > Streptophyta > Magnoliopsida > Dipsacales > Adoxaceae > Sambucus > Sambucus nigra. The sequence continues at coordinate 85,725,473 of OX422209.1, read as the reverse complement.
CTCTTATATATATATATATATATATATATATATATATATATTTAATATATGAGATTCAAGTATTTTCAATTTGGGATGTTATGCTTATTTCACATATATATTTTCTGTGATTTTTCCCTTTGTCCATTTGAGACAAATAAGGGAGAAATATTTGAGTGCATCTTGGACTAAAAACCTTGATCTTAGCTATTTTATTTCAGGAATCAATACAATTTTGTGCATCAAAGATATTCTTAGGGTTAGGGTTAGGGTTTTGGTTTGTAAATTAGTTGAGTTGTGTATTTTTCATTTCTAGGAGATGGGGTAGATAGAATTTTGTATAGGATTAAGGATTTCTATTTTTTGTATCCCTAAGAGTTCTAGATGACTCAAAGGAGATTTTACCTCATATTCCCAAAGGGGGAGATTGAAGCACACTATATATATGACTCACTTGAGTCTAAAACATAGGATCTTGTCTAGTTTGGGAATAGTGTCATCCTAAGTCTAACCCGAAGCCTTATACATCTTCATGACTTACATCATATAATAATCAAGGCTGTAAAAGGTAGTAACCAACACAACTAACAACACCTAGGACTACATTTATTTGGCATTTTGTATGAGGTGTGTGTGTTTTCATATTTGGCTTAAAAATGTTTTTTATATTTTTAAAAAAATTTAGGAATTTTTAAACATTTAAAATCTATTTTTTAAACATTTAAAATTATGTTTTAAAATTGTTTAGGCCATTTTATAATATCTTAAAGTTCCTAAAATTTACCTTGGGTAGAATTCGAAAGCAGTAGAAACATTTGAGGTAGAAAATGGTATTTTAAAAGAACAAAAACACGCATTTTTCATTCAATTTGATTCATACACGTGTTGCCCTCTCAACGATCCAATTTTTGTTTCTTTCCACTAACACACATGAGAGTTAATCTGGAATGTTGGTTTGAATTCATCAAACCAACATCAATGGTCAGAATGCATTGTAACTCAATCCATGACTTACTTGTTTTACCCAATCACAGAGAGTTTAAATGCAGTGCATCTTGAACCGTTAGATTTACAACCGTTTGCTCGAGTTAATCTTGACCCTCGATTTGAATCCCATTTCCAGATCCTTCCATCGGCCACTATAAATAAGGACTGAGGGTCATTCATTTCTAACTTTTGGCAACTCTGGGAGTTGGGAGAAAATGAGAGAGAGAGAGAGAGAGAGAGAAGAAAAATAAGAGAGAAGGAAAATGCAAACCAAACTCTGTTTCCCGAAATATTTTGAGAGTTTGAGAGGTTTTACTTGTTCGTGGTTCAAAATCCTCTGTGGTTTACATCCCTTGTCCAACACTGTCACCAAGTCTGATTTCTTCTCATATCTCTGAGATTTATAGATCTGACAAAGTGATATAGTCACGATTTACTAGTTAGGACTCATTTATTCATTAGAAATCATCTCTCTGTCGGGTTTTTAATTTTAAAACGTTTTTATCAAAAAAAATCCCAACATATCTCCTTTTCTGTTTGTAATACCCCTTACTTTTGAGTATTTATTTTCATATTGAATTACCATGTGGGTTAATTATATAAAATAAAGGAAGTTGAAGTAAATATTACTTTGAGTGATTTAAGAGATAATATTTATTGAGCTTTGCATATTTACCGTTAAGCGAATGCAAATAGTGTAACATTACATTTTGTTGCATCGCTGTGCTTTGAGAGACTATTATGATTCATTTTCCAATTGGGTTATTATTAAAAAGTTAATATGACATTGGAACAAGAAATATTGAACGATATTACGGATGGAAGTTTAGAGGGCACGGTTAGTCCGAGAACGGTTGAGATAGTCAAAATAAGTGCTAGTCGTGTTTTTCGGTTCCGGGGCACTTTTGACTAGTTATGACTTAATTATGATGTTACGAGTCATTTTAAGTAAATATTAGCATTTAATGTTAGACTTAATGTATTTTGGATGTTTTGGGTATTTTAGTCTTGCAAGAGCATTTACAGCTCATTTATGTGTTTTAACCTAGAAAGTTAGAGAGAAGAGATAGCTTGGGAGTAAGTGAGAAAAGAGAGAGTTTGGTGATTTGGGCTTGTAATCGTTGCAACAAGAAGATAATCCGAGACTACAATCTTGAGGTAAGTTTCTAACTTGCATAAATGTATGATTGGATGTGAATAATTTATATATATAGTTAGTGTTCTTGAGTTTGAACCATTTATGGATTTTAATGATTTTGTTGTTTAAATCCTAAGTTGTATGATATAGAGTGGTTGTAAATGGTCTTTTCTAGTAGGTTGACTTGGATAAATGATTTGGATATGTTAATGGTTGATGATAGTTAGTTTAGTTAGAAGAAAAGAGATTTGGGGATTTAGGGTTCATATCAACCCGTAGCCCCAACTGGGCATCTCGACCAGGGCGAATCGATTCACCCTCCCTAGCGAATCGATTCACTAAAATGGTGGCTATAGGTATGAGAAATCGAATCGATTTGGGTAAAGGCCGAATTGATTCGGACCTAGACAGAAGGTTGGTTTTCTCAGCCGAATCAATTCTCTTTTGAGCGAATCGATTCGCTTTCAGGGGCGAATCGGTTCGGCCTTAGGCGAACCGATCCAAAAATCCTGTTGTTTTAGATAAAAGTTTTAACTTGGTTTATACTCCTTTTCTTTTAGGTTTGAAGCTTAGTAACCCTCTCATATGATGTAATAAAGAGTATTAGGGTCTCACATAAGGGGGATTAATACCCTAGGTTAGTAAGGGGGTATCCGGGTTGATTTAGGGAACTATTTAGCAGAACTTAATGTCTCATTTCATCTAGTAAACGAGTCTAGTACTAGGGTAGAGTTGGGTAGCATCGTTTTGGACTCTCGGGGGCTTGCATGGGAGTAATTATACTTTGTAGCCAAAATTATTATGCACATATGGTTTCGAAAATAAGAAGTGTATATTTAATTGGTATATCTCGTGATTATGGAACTCACATACATAGCTCTATAAATGCTATCATGAGGGAAGTTATTAGCAAAAGGTAAATCTACTGGCTAATGATGCAGGGAGAATATAGTCCTCAGACAACAGGATCGGTGGTTATATTTTATGATTATTTTATTCGAGGTGAGGTAATTCTGGGTATGGTTATGACTCATCGTCGAAGGTATATTGCCGCTTCCCATGTGTTGCAATTTAGGGTACCCAGGTGGTCTTGATTATAGGTAATGGAAGATGATAGCATTTTGGGGTGCATCCAGTGGGGTGACTCCCGGAAGGATGGTCTTAGAACCGTTATATTATGATTTTAATTGTTCTCACGGTTATGCATTTCATATGAATATGTTAATGAACATATAAATCAATAGTATGGCATATGTCCCCCAATGATAAATTGACTTGTGAAGATATATTTTATGAATTGGTAAACTAAGCATGTTAAATAGAATTAGGTTATTCCTCTTAATTAGATGGGTAGTTTAACTGATAATGGAATGGTATGGGGCTAGGATGTGCACTAAGAAGAGAGGTGAGGATGATTCTTATAATGAAGAGAGATCTTAACCTGTTTATGATATTTAGCATTCATAACTGTTATGCATATTATCCACATGTCTATCATATCAAACCGGACCCTGACCCGTTTATGCTTCTCCTTTGTTATCTGGTTCTTATATATGTTCAGGTACTCTGCCGCATGGTGCCCTCTTTGATCTTTCCTTCCCAGTGTCGAGGAGCTACGGCATTTTTGCGGATATTGTAGGATTTTTATATTACACGCATCAATCTCTTTTGGATATTCTAGATATGATCTGTCCGTATATTCGGGTGTGTTGCCTCAGTCTATTATTTACGACTACGATAATACTCGGTGTAACCTTTTTTATTAGTTTGTTAACAGACATCTTATTAGGTTAGGTTTTGTATAATTGTTATTAAATTATTACATGTCTTTATATTTATCCACCTTCTGTTATAATTTGGATTGTCGAAATTATTTTTATCAAACTCGCAAAATTATATGACATCCGTTTTTAAAAATATTTGGTGATTGTCTCGTATTATTATGGGACAGTGATGCTAAGAATGGACCATTTAAGATTCCTATGCTTATTGGAGTGGTGGGTTGGTCACCTCTTATTTTTATAAGCGAGGTGTCACACTGTTTTCAAGTTTTCTTGAAAAACAAAACTTCAAAATTTTCAGATCTAAAGACGTTTATGTCTCCAGTTTATATTTCATGCTTTGTGAAATAATTTTGTAAATAAATAAGAGTGGGATATATAGGATCTTGTCTCTTTTATTATAGCAAGATTATTTTCTGATCAGCCTTAAAAAGGGAAGTCTATTTTTAAGAAAAGTTGATTCAGAACTCTTGGATATCATTTAGATAAACTCTGTAATTTGTAGGAAATTGTTTGTAGAAGTGTGAGTGAGTTGCATGCATGTGTTAGGCACATCACATCACTACACAATCACACAACAACATTAAAGTTATGTTGGTAAATAGATTTTTACCATCTGAGTCGACGTAAAGAAGGAGCTAAGGAGTAAAGCTTGGAGGAGGTTAAAGACAACAGTCAGAAGCCAGAAAAGTTAGAGAAAAGCTAGGAGTTCTAGTATAATTTCTTGACTTAGGTTTAGGTCTGATTTGGTTGTATAATACGTTGCTTGTTGGTACTCTAAATTCATTCTAGTGGAATTTTTGTTTTACTCCGTAGAGGGAGTCATGGATGTTTACCCTGTTTGATAGGGGGTTTTCCACGTTAAAATTATTGTCTCGTGTGAATGTTTTTTATTCTTGTCCTGTACTTGCCTTAATTTTTCTTTACACTGATATTACTGTTATTGATGTTTAAATTTTATTTAAACATTTAAGTGTCTAAGTAACTAAAATATCTCGTTCAAAAACATTTTTTTAACACATCTTGTGTTTTATTGGTGTTATTAAAAGTGTTTCCTCGGGAACACAATTCGGACCCTTTTTAACGCTTTTAACTTTTGACTAAACGATTTAGTAAGGAATTTTCACTCCGGGTCCCAGCACTTGGATCAATGTTTCAAGCCAAAAAATATTCTCGTGCCAAAAATTTATCGACAGCTCGGTGTCTGAAATTCCACCCATATACGTCGCTAAGTCTGAGAGGCTGAAACAATCCTCACCCCTTAACCATAGCCTTGTATGATGTCTGCCTCCATTTCACCACCACGAATGTCACATAAATGATATGAACCTACTCCTCACTGATGTGACCATTCGTGGCAATAAAATCCTCCTAATTGTGGTGATGCAAGATGAATCACGCCTCTTTCGGCACATGATCAAGGTTCCACACATAATGGTAGACCTACGGCCTCTGATGAGTCTTAAAATAGGCATGAAACCAATTTTTTTTGTTTTCACAATAGAATCCCTCAAAACCCCAGGAAGGCACACACTTGGCCGAATTGTACTTTTTGATTGTGGCCATTTCAACCTACAAGACAACAATTAGGCAAAACTAAAAAATTGTAAAGCGTAAATTAAAGCTAGTCGATGAACAAGTTGAAATTGTGTGTGACAACGTGTGAAACCCGGTGTAAACATACCACATTGCGACAAAAATGTGACAAGGTGTGTCAAGAAGTGAAAAATATGCAAGTGTATGCTGAACATCTTGAAAAAATTGGTATAGGCATTTTAGCCAACACTTGGTGTGCACAATGTGGTATAAGGGTGTGTGCCTGCCATTTGAACCCACACAATCTCCATTCATGAACAAACACAATAATCCAACAATAATTGTGTTCATGAATGGTTAATAATCAGTAATTAAGCATTGAAACATGTTGGGACAACACAAATGGAGAACATCCGACAAAAACTTCATTGTGTCAAAGTAGGCAATCACCCTATAGTCATGATAATTTAATGAAAATAACACCAAAGAGACATGGAAAATAGGAAGAATTTATACCTTGATGTGCAAAAGTGGTTAAATTTGGGTGGGGGCATATAGGGCACGAAATGTTCGGAGGGAAGTAGAGGAGTAAGAGAATGCGACGGAGAGCCCCCACCACTGCAAGGAATGATGAATACGAAGGAGGTGGCTAATATTATTGCCCAGGCAGTCAACGCTGCAATGACCGCTATGGCACAACAGCGTCCACAAGCTCTACAACCGATCGCACAAGTGTCTCAAGCCCATGTTGGACCCTCCGTGTGGGAACGAGTTAGAGAATCCTTCCTGAAAGGTCACCATCCAGAATTTCAGGGTGGCGCTGATGTGATTGTGGCAAATCAATTGAAGAAAGATATACAACGCCATCTTCAAATGGTGGAATGTAGTGGGGAGTGGAAACATATTCTCCCCACTTTTAAACTCGTGGGAGCAGCCCTACAATGGGGAGATTCGGTGATAACTCCAGAATAAAGGGATATCATGACTATCTCGGAGTTTTTGATTCTATTTGATCGAAAGTATCTTCCTCCAACAATCCAGAAAGAAATGGGGAGGAAGCTTGAGGATGTCGTTTAAGGGTAGCGATCAGTGGCGGAATATGAAGAGTAATTTACTCGTTTAGCAAACTTTATGCCGGACGAGTTAAATCCAAAAGAAAGAAGGATTTCAAAATTTATCGAGGGTTTGAGTTGGAGGATAAGGCAGCACCTGTTAGGAAACCCTGCTTTGCAAACGTTTGACGATGTGATGAATGAAGATTTACTCCATTTCTAGGATCACCGCCACCATTTGAAAGGGAGTAAGGAGAATGGAGACTCTGATCCATCTAGTAAACAAGGAGGAAATGGTGTCAGTGGGGCCATACCACCACCACAACATTCTGGGAATAAGAAGAAAGAGCAGGATCTCCAGCAAGGAGACTCGGCTAAGAAATAACGCTTTGGGGGTTTCAATTTTACCATAGGTGGTTTTAGGCAAGGTCAAGGTGCTCAGCAGCAGCAGTAGTTAGGCTAACAGGGCTAAGCGGGCAGAGGGAATAATGGAGGTCGAGGCAATTAGGGCCAAGGTACAGAGCAGTTTCGGAACAACAATAGGGGCCGACATCTGGAAAATTTTACGGGCCGTTATTTTTAGTGCGGTGAATAGGATCACATGAGCAGAGCTTATCCACAGTGGAACGGGGACAGTTGCCTAGAGGTCTTTAGAATTCGCAGGCACATCCAAAACCTGAAGAACCTATTCCAGTCGTCCCTCTACAACAGGGACAACTTCAGTACCAGTGTGTGTATAATATTCAGGATACTTTTTTTCCTCCAGCACCGCATGCACTGCCAACTATTGAGGGTAAGTTTCGTATTCATGGGTTCGTAGGTCGAGTGTTATTTGACGAGGGCGCAACACACTCATTTATTGCTAGGCACTTTGCCCATTCGACGTGATTGATTAAGTCTGCCGAAAGTACTTTTACTAGTGTGGAGTCTTCCATGGGTGATGGCTCGCTTATATTATTTATTTGTAAAGGGGTGGGAATAGACCTTGGTAGGTTACACTTTGAGGCCGATTTGCTCATCCTATACATGGTCGGGTATGATGTTATTATGGGAATGGACTAGATAGTAAAATACCGAGCCATGGTGAATTGTTATGGGTGGAGTATAGTCTTCACCATTCTGGGGAAAGAAATGTTTTTTATTGGCTATGCCTCTTCCGGAGGGAGGTTCAAGCGCGCACTTGTATTGTATTGAGGAGGAGACTTCATGAGAAATAGTTGTTTCCCTAGACTCAATTCCTATTGTTAGAGAATTTGAAGATGTCTTTCAGGAAATCCTGGGCTTACCTCCAACTTATGAGATTGAGTTCGTAATCGATTTAGTGCCGGGAACTGGTCGATTGCTCGAAGTCCATACTGTATGGATCCTTTGGAAATGAGGGAGTTAAGGGATCAAATTCAGTAACTGTTGGAACAAGGGATCATTCGGCATAGCACGTCGCTATGGGGTGCTCTGGTATTATTTGTAAGGAAGAGATATGGTTCCCTCTGATTGTGCATCAATTACTAGGAATTGAATAAGGTAACCATCAGGAATAAATACCCGTTACCTCGAATCTATAACTTGTTTGATCAATTAAGAGGAGCGTCATACTTCTCTAAAATAAATTTGAGGACTGGGTACCATCAACTACGAATTCGAGAGAAGGACGTGTCGAAAACTGCATTCTTGACTAGGTATGGATCTTATGAGTTTTTGGTTATGCCTTTTGGGCTAACCAACGCTCCTGCCATATTTATGGACCTTATGAATCGAGTATTTTGGGACTTCATAGACCCGTTCATCATAGTGTTTATTAACGACATTCTAGTCTATTCTTGGACTGAAGCTGACCATGTCGAACACTTATGATTGGTCTTACAGACACTACGAGATCATAAGCTATATGCTAAGTTAGATAAATGTGGTTTCAAGTTGCAGGAAGTGCAATTTTGGGAGCATATCGTAACAGCCGAGAGTATTTTCATAGACCCACACAAGGTTGTAGCAGTGAGAGAATGGGATCAACCTATAACGCCAACTGAGATCCATAGTTTTTTGGGTTTCGCGGTTATTATCGTCGTTTCATTAAGGGTTGTTCTAAAATTACTGGCCCTTTCACGAACTTGACCAGGAAAGGAGGGCGATTTGTTTGGGATGACTCCTGTCAGCTAGCTTTTGATGAGTTGGTGGACAAGTTGACTTCTACTCCTATACTCACATTGTCAAAATTGGGAGTATCTACAAGGATTCAGGTGTGTTATAACAAGAGCATACAGCCATTACATATGCGTCTCGCAAGCTTAAGCCCCATGAGCAGAATTATCCCTTGTCGCAGTTGTGTTCGCCTTGAAGATATGGAGGCATTACCTCCTGGGTGAGAAATTTAGTCTTTTCACGGACCACAAGTCGCTACAATATTTGTTCTCATAAAAAGATTTAAATATGCAACAACGTCGGTGGTTAGAATTCATGAAGGACTATCAATTCGATATTCACTACCACCCTGGCAAAGCAAATGTAGTAGCTGATGCGTTGAGTCGTAGACCCATGGGGCAACTAGCGAAAGTGTGGAAAGCCAAATGGAAAGAAGTTATCCAGGATGATGCTGTAGCAAGATCATGCATATCAGTGTTGACCTTTACGCCTACTATTGTGATGCGAGTCGTAAAAGAATGAGGAGGAGATAAAGATTGTCAAGAATAGGTACGTCAATTATTGACCGAAGGAACGGATCCCTACTCTATTAGTTCTGAAGGTGGATTACATTTTCACGAAAGACTTATAGTCCCGAACGAGGGAGACTTGAGACATGTTGTCATGACGGAATCCCGTGGTTCAAAATTTATTGTACATCCGGGCATAGACAAAATGTATCAAGACATGTGTCATCAATATTGGTGGGCGAGAATGAAAAGGGACATCTCGTAATTTGTCTCGTGATGTGCCACTTGTCAATTGGTGAAGGTGGACCACCAGCGGCCGACTGGATTATTGTAACTGTTAAAAATACTGGTGTGGAAATGGGAGAGCATCTCAATCGACTTTATCACTGGATTGCCCATGTCGCGAGGTGGTTATGATTCTATTTGGGTTATTATCGTTCATTTGACCAAATTGGCACACTTCATACCTGTACGGACGGATTATACTACAACACGTTATGCTCAACTCTTTATTGCAGAAATTATGAAACTCCTTGGGGTGCCTATCAACATAGTCTCAGATCGAGACAAAATTTTTATATCCCAGTTTTGGAGAAGTTTCCAAGAGGCGATGGGGACTGAATTATGGTTGAGTACATCGTACCATCCACAAAGTGATGGGCAAACACAGAGAGTCAACAAAATTTTGGAGGACATGCTTCAAATGTTCATACTTCACTTTAAAGGAGAATGGGAACAATACCTTTCGTTGGCCAAATTTGCATACAATAATTCGTACCAATTCACGATAGGTATGGCACCGTATGAGGCTTTGTATGGTCGACCGTGTCGATCACCTGCTTGTTGGTTGAAAGTAAGAGATAATAAGCTCCTTGGACCTGAAATGATCCAAGATACCTCCTCAAAGATTGACCTTATTAGAAATCGCACGCGAATTGCACAAGATCGCTAGAAGAGCTATGCCGACGTGAATTGGCGACATGTGGAATTTGAAGTGGGGGATCAAGTTTTAGTGCAGGTATCCCCAATAAAGGGTATAATGCGATTCAAGAAGAAAGGCAAACTTGTGTCACGCTATGTAGTCCCTTTTCCTGTTATTGCAAAGGTAGGGCCCGTATCATATCAACTTTCTTTGTCGAAATGCTTACAACAAATTCATGACGTGTTCTATGTTTCATCTTTAAAGAAGTATTAAAGATGCGAGGGAGCTCATTGGCACATTCCATAGGACGATATCGAATTACAACCCGATATTTCATATGAGGAACAATCAGTTGCTATTTTAGACCACGGAGAGCGTAGACTAAGATCGAAGGTGGTACCCTTGGTCCGAGTCCAGTGGAGACACCACAATGCTGAGGAATCAAATTGGGCATGAGAGGACGATATTCGAGGGAAGTACCCTCATCTCTTTTTACCAGGTACGCCTAAATTTTGAGGGCAAAATTTCCTTGTATCACTGAGTATGTAATACCCCTTACTTTTGAGTAATTATTCTCATATTAAATTTCCATGTGGGTTAATTATATAAAATAAAGGAAGTTGAAGTAAATTTTACTTTGAGGGATTCAAGAGATAATATTTACTGAGTTTTGCATATTTACCGTTAAGCGAATGTAAATAGTGTAACATTATATTTTGTTGCATCGTTGTGCTTTAAGTGACTGTTATGATTTATTTTCCAATCGGGTTATTATTAAAAAGTTAATATGACGTTGGAACAAGAAATATTGAACGATATTTAGGATGTAAGTTTAGAGAGCACGGTTAGTCCGGGAACAGTTGAGATAGTCGAAATAGGTGTCAGTTGTGTTTTTAGGTTCCGGGGTACTTTTTACTACTTATGACTTAATTGTGATGTTACGAGTCATTTTAAGTAAGTAGTAGCATTTAATGTTCGACTTACTTCATTTTGGATGTTTTGGGTATTTTAGTCTTGCAAGAGCATTTAGAGCTCATTTATATGTTTTAACCTAGAAAGTTAGAGAGAATAGAGATTTTGGGAGGAAGACCGAAAAGAGAGAGTTTGGTGATTTGGGCTTGGAATCGTTGCAACGAGAAGATAATCCGAGACTACAATCTTGAGGCAAGTTTCTAACTTGCATAAATGTATGATTGGATGTGAATAATTTGTATATATAGTTAGTTTTCTTGAGTTTGAACCATTTATGGATTTTGATGATTTTGTTGTTTAAATCGTAGGTTGTATGATCTAGACCTGTTTTAAATGGTCTTTTTTATTAGGTTAACTTGGATAAATGATTTGGAGATGTTAATGGTTGATGATAGTTGGTTAAGTTAGAAGAAAAGAGATTTGGGGATTTAAGGTTCATATCAACTCGTAGCCTTAACTAGGCATCTCGACCAAAGCAAATCGATTCGCCCTCCCTAGCGAATCGATTCACTAAAATGGTGTCTACAGGTCTGACAAACCGAATCGATTCGGGTTAAGGACGAATCGATTCGTACATAGACAGAAAGTTGGTTTTCTCAGCCGAATCAATTCGCTTTTTGAGCGAATCGATTCACTTTCAAGGGAGAATCGATTCGGCCTTAGGCGAATCGATTCGAAAATCCTGTTGTTTTAGATAAATTTTCTAACTTGGTTTCTACTCCTTTTCTTTTAGGTTTGAAGCTTAGGAACCTTCTCATATGATGTAATAAAGAGTATTAGGGTCTCACATAAGGGGGATTAATACCTTAAATTAGTAAGGGGGTCTCCGAGATGATTCAGGGGACTATTTAGTAGAACTTAATGTCTCATTTCATTTAGTAAATGAGTCTAGGACTAGGGTAGAGTTAGGTAGCATCGTTTTGGACTCTCGGGGGCTAGCATGAGGGTAATTATACTTCGTAGCCAAAATTTTTATGCACATATGGTTTCGAAAATAAGAAGTGTATATTTAATTGGTATATCTCGTGATTATGGCACTCACATACATATCTCTCTAAATTCTATCATGAGGGAAGTTACGCGCAAAAGGTAAATCTCCTGGCTAATGATGTAGATAGAATATAGTCATCAGGCAACAGGATCGGTGGTTACATTTTATGATTATTTTATTCGAGGTGAGGTAATTATGGGTATGGTTATGACTCATCGTCGAAGGTATATGGTCGCTTCCCATGTGTTGCAATTTAGGGTACCCAGGTGGTCTTGATTATAGGTCCTGGAAGATGATAGCATTTAGGGGCGGATCGAGTGGGGTGACTCCCAAAAGGTTTGTCTTAGAACCGCTATATTATGATTTTAATTGTTCTCACGGTTGTAGCATTTCATATGAATAAGTTAATGAATCTATAAATCAATTGTATGTCATATGATCCCCCAATGATAAATTGACTTGTGAAGATATTTTTTATGAATTGGCAAACAAAGAATGTTAAATATAATTAGGCTATTCTTCTTAATTAGATGGGTAGTTTAACTTATAATGGAATGGTATGGCGCTAAGATGTGCACTTAGAAGAGAGGTGAGGATGATTCTTATTATGAAGAGCGATCTTAACCTATTTATGATATTTATCATTCATAACTGTTATGCATCTTATTCACATGTCTATCATATCAAATCAGGCCTTGACCCGTTTACGCTTCTCCTTTCTTTGGTGGTTCTTATATATGTTCAGGTGCTCCACCACTTGGGTGCCCGCTTTGATCTTTCCTTCCCAGTGTCAAGGAGCTACGACATTTTTGCGGATGTTGTAGGATTTTTGTATTAGACGCGTGAATCTCTTTTGGATATTCTAGATATGATATGTCTGTATATTCGGGCGTGTTTCCCCAATCCATTATTTACGACTACTACAATACTCGGTGTGACCTTTTGTATTAGTCTGTTAACCGATAACTTATTCGGTTACGTTTTGTAGGATTGTTATTAAACTATTACATGTATTTATATATATCCACCTTCTGTTATAATTTGGATTGTCGAAATTGTTTTTATCAAACTCGTAAAATTATATGACATCCGTTTTTTATAAATATTTGGTGGTTGTGTCGTATTATTATTATACGACAGTGATGCTAAGAATGGACCATTTAAGATTCCTGTTTTTGTTGGAGTAGTGGGCTAGCCACCTCTTATTTTGATAAGCGGGGTGTCGCACTGTTTTCAAGTTTTCTTGAAAAACAAGAATTTAAAATTTTCAGATCTAAAGACGTTTATGTCTCCAGTTTATATTTCACACTTTGTGAAATAATTTTGTAAATAAATAAGAGTGAGATATATAGGATCTTGGCTCTTTTATTATAGCAAGATTGTTTTCTGATCTGCCTTAAAAAGAGAAGTCTATTTTTAAGAAAAGTTTATTAAGAACTCTTGCATGTCATTTTAGATAAACTCTATAATTTGTAGGAAATTGTTTGTATAAGTGTGAGTGAGTTGCATGAATGTGTTAGGCACATCACATCACTAACTATCACACAACACTAAAGTTTTATTGGTAGATGATGATGCGATAAATCGTCCACTTGTCGTTCTCATACCCGTAAATCAAGATTAAAGTGCATAACAATCAAACAGAGAAAATAAGGGAAGATATAAGACAAGATCTAGAGTGGCTCAGCCTCTAAAATAGTCCTACATCCACTGTGTTGCTCCATTCTCATTATAGTCATATCGTTGATGTATAAGTTTATAATGCCACAAATGGCGTATAAAATAGATGAGGGAGAAGAATACACGACTGTAGCGGTTTCGGGAGTGTTGGAGATATGACTACGATGTAGGTGAGTAGCCCCCAAGCTGTATGTTGAGGTTGTGTAGAGAGAATTTTGCAAGGCTTCGCTAGGTATTGTAGAATCTGAACCCCCTATCTCGAGGTGTGGACCTTTATTTATAGGATGTATGTGAGTTGTGTCACGTGCCCTGAGCACGTGGCATATATCAAGTCTGGAGCAGCTATGAATGAGGGGGATGCATCCTGTAAGGCAAACATATTAAGTGTCACATCCCGCATATTATAAGGCTGCATCATGCATGAGGCTAAAGTCATGGGTACCGCACCCTGCATAGCATAAGTCGTGGGTGCCACACCCTGTGTAATATAAGGTTGCGACATGTATGAATGACAAACTGTGGGTGCCGCACCGTGTTGATTAGGGCCTCACCCGATGTTTAGTAGGGTCACGACCTATATGCTTCTGCACTTACCATTGTATACATTCTGCGGCAAGGTATTATATATGTACTAGCAATATTCCCCCCAGTCGTAGTGCCAAGAGATTGCTATTGCGGCTGCGGCTGAGTAGTCTAGTAATCTTTAAAATCTATCACGCCTAGCGTAATATATCGGTCATATCAGTGAGTTGGTTTGCGGCTTGTATGAAGTGGTTTCTTCGAAGGTGTCGCGGCCCTTTAATGCTTCTGCAGCCATATCAGCCTGACGCTTCATCTTCCTATGCCCTATTATATAAATAGACCCGGCCGTGGCCTTCTATACGTTTCCCAAACCCTTGAGAGAAAATTGAGAGCAAACTCTTGCTCGTTCTTCTTTCGAGTTTTTCGGCGACCTTTCAAAAGCTGCGTGTGCTGGTTCTGAGGCAGATTGAGGATGAGCATTTCTGATTTCTCAATTCCCGAGTAATTTTTCAACTAGAACCCTCTTTTAATGGATTTTGCAGTTAAACTCTTTAACTGTAATCTGATTTTTTATTGTAAAGAAGCCATTTGAACACATATCCTCTGAAAATCACTTGAACCCATATTTGTTAGATGAACTGAACTCATTTGAATCCTTGTGATTACTTGGATCGTAATAGGTAACTGATTTTGCATTTGAATCAAATTTCAATCTATAAACTATTAATTTCCATGTCGGCCCAATATCTGAAACTTGCCGACTTAAGTTTAGATCTTTAGGACTTTTGAACTCCCAGTTTGTAGGATCACAATATAAAATAAACCCATGGAATGTTCTTGATGTTCTTGAGCTGAGCTTTCAAATTCCAGGGCTTTGATCTTTTAGGTTAGGCAATTTTTATTATTAACCTGTTTGAGTATATGGCTGCGACATGGTCCATGCCTGGTTGCGGCACAATAAAACCCCTTTGCATTTTAGGGTCATCTTAGATCAATAGCTGAGGCATGTACACATTTAGCTGCGGCGTGTGGCAATACTCGTATAATAAATATTCCCCTGCCTTCAAGGTTCTTAGCTTAGTCTCCGCAGAACTTAGCCCATAACCAAATGACTATGACATGTAAGAATATAACATACCTCCTTCCCCAAAACAATATGTCGCGACGGAGGTTAGCTTCTAGGACTTGAGCCCAACAATTGATATAGTTAGCCAATTTTACTTAACACTTCTACTTTAGCCTTTAAACTTTATATATCTTTGTTCACGCCGTGGCCTCTAGGAGACCTATGTGACCATAATGGCTATGGCACCTAATATGCGGACTCTTTCTGCTTTTCAGGTATTGCTGCAGCCATATGGGTTTTTACCTTGAAGGGTTTCACAGAGACTTCTAGAACAAACACTTTGGAGTTTGTCCCCCTGAGCTTTCTTCAGTGCGACCTTTGAGGACAATAGGGCCCTTCCAGTTGAGAGATTTCCCTAATTGTGTAGTGCTAGATTCAGACTCAGACTCCGCATCCATAGAGGAAGAGGATAATTCAAGCAACCAACCTATGAATATTGATGTCGCGACAGACGGTCCATCTGCAGTTAGGGATGCACCAGCGGGCACATCAGGGATAGCTAAGAGACCTCCCGCTGCACTTGGTGTCCATAGTATTATGACCCAAGAGTGGGTTGATCAGGTGGTTGAAGCCTTTGAATTTCCTGATAGTGTGGTCTGCACTGCTCCTTCCGCGGACCAAAGGCCTTGCTCTATAGTTGCTGATGATGGAGTCTGCTTCCTCCTCCACGCCTTTGAATATGTGCTGCGGCTTCCTATCCCCGTCCCAGTAGGGAGAATCTTAACAGCCATGAAGTTGGCACCATCCTAGGTGGACCCAAATGGATGGAGGACCATACTTTCCGCGGTGGTTATCTGGAGTAAGGAGTTTGCGAGGGATATTACTCCTATGGAATTCCTCCATTTTTACAAACTAAAGGACAACTCTGTTAAGTTTGCCTAGTATTACTACATGGCTCTTCAAAAGGATAGAGAGGAATTGTACATTGGGACACCTTCCAATGTAAAGAACTGGAAGGGCAAGTGTTTTTATGTTTCTGGAGAAGGGTGGGAAACCCATCCTGACAAGACTGAGAGAGAGAAATCACTTAGAATGCTGCGGCAGTGGGGCCAGCCTTCAAAATTAGGTATATAAGGCTGCAGCCTTTTGATATATATCGCGTCCTATTTTATAATTTGCACTTGGCATTTTCTTATGTAATGTACTAATATTGACCTTTTGTCTAGCTCTTGAAAGTTTACACATCAGTGAGCGGCAAGAGAGGAGAGGAGTGTGCGAAGATTTGCGGCAGTTAGTGCTGATGAGAAGAAGTTTAATACTTTGGTCACTTATACATATATCTTTGAACAAATTTATTCCCAAAATAATAGCTGCGGGAGATAACAATCTTCAGTTAAACTCCGTCGCACTTGTTCTTCAAATCATCAATTTTTGACTGTTTTATTTCTTCTTTAGGTGAGGAGATAGATAGAGAGGTTTTGAAAGATCAGTTACTAGAGATGAATGAGGATGCAGCTAACCTCAATAATGCCACAAAGAAAGGAAGAAGGAAGAGAAAGAGGGCCCCTGCCGTGGTCCCAAACAACGTTGAGCCCACTGCTGTTGAAGAGGCAGATGTGACAAATCTCACACTTGGGAGGGCTACAGCACAGGAGGTATTTAAGGGTATGTCGTGGCATCACAAAGAGAAAACCAAGTCGATGATGACATCGGCGAACATCTGGCTACGGCAGGCTTACTTCCCTCTGAAATCGAGGACCATGGTGGACGTGGACCTTCACCTGTTATTTCAGCCAATTCATCCCCTCCGCGCACCATCGTGGTTGTAAATGCCAACCTGCCACCTCCACAAGGCAGGCCAAGAGTAGGAACTGATAGTCGCCCTGCCCAAATCTTAGGGAAGCAAATCCGAGTTCCTCTTGGCATACAACTACGGGAGTCGTCCGTAGAAAGAGGCAGGTTCCACAGACTGTGGACTTGAATGGTCTGGTGGAGGAGGACCATGAGGATTTGGAGGAGTATGCCCTTCATAGTTTACTGCGGGTAATAACTTCTCACACTTGGTTCTTTTTTGTTGGTTATTAATTCTTTATTTGTCAACAGGCCGCAGACATTGTTGTGACCCAAAAAATGAAGTATGAAGGGCTCTTCAAGATTTATAGGGCTGTAGATGCTTCTCATAAAAAGGATTTGAACGCAGCCAAGGCATCTTCTTTTGAAGCAGGCAAAAGCACATTTGTCGCGACCCTTACGGTAGTCAATTAAGATTTGGAGGATGACATTAAGGCGAAGGATGAGGCTGAGCAGAACTTCTCTCAGGTCGCAGAGGCTTTGTCAGTTACTAAGGCTCAAACTCTTGAGGCTGCAAAATAAGATGTTACTTCTCAAAATAAGGAGACTGTAAGGACATAAATATCCAATTGAGTCCCTGTATTGTTTTGACTTTATTTCGTGAACAAACTGTGTTTGTAATATGTCATAGGGAGTATTTTATTTTGTCACGATCCCACTTGGTCTATGACGTATTGAAGAAATAAAAGACGTTGCGGCAAAGCTTCAAAGATTTTGTAAGGACAATTTGTCCATCTTTATGTATATGTTATGTCATACGCCGTTACAAGATTGATGGTTGAAAAGATCACATCGTCATCAACGAAATCCGAAATCCGAAGATCAAAAGAAAAGATCAAAAGAAGAAGGAATCTGGAAACAGTCAGCCGGACCGGTCCGCCCCAAAATAGAAAGAACCGATCCGACTGCGGACCGATCCGCCCAGGACCGGACCGGACCGCCTTGCAAAATGAGTCCAGAGAGCACCGAACCGATTGCGAACCGAATCAGCTTCAAATTAAAAGAACCGATCCGCCATCGGACCGATCCGCCTGAGGCCCGGACCGATCCGCCCTGGATAAACTCTGCCAGATCGTGTAGCAGATTTTTTAGGGTTTTGACTCCTTATTTAAACCACGATCAGTAGTTGGTTTCTATAAGACTTTCCCACATTTTTCAGAGCATATCAACCCTAAAGTCTTCACCTATTGAGTCCTATGATTCTAGGTTTTTAGATTCACACATCTTCCATATCTATGTGAATCAAGTTTGGTAACCCAAGAACACCATTGCTGTTGTTCAACCCCTTGTGAAGTGGACCGTTCCTTCCTCTTCATTGCAGCCCTACTGGACAGGGATAGTTCCAGCCGCCAACCCTACTGGAAAGGGAGTCTTCCAGCCGCGACTACAGAATCCGATACCTGAGGGTAATTCTTAGTCAAAAACTTGTATTTCAGTGTAATCCGATTGTAAGCCGTTTCTCTTACAAATTATAGTGATATACAAATGGTTTTGCCCCTGTGGGGGATTTTTCCTTAATTATGTGTGTTTGAATAACTCTTGCATGATTTCATATTGTTTCAATCACACCTAGTTGCATGTTTAGGGCTTGTTTGGGTTAAAAAGGTGTTTATTATATTATTTCTTAATTGAACGCAAGCGCCAACTCTTTCAAATTGGTATCAGAGCAGGTTACGCTAATCTATCGCGTATTCCTTTTTCCGCAAAATTTTTCTAAGATATCAATTTTCCAAAAAAAAAAAATTGATTTTTGAAAAAGTGCGTGTTCAAATGGAGAAGTCATATTATAAAATGCCTATTTTTGACGGGACAAATTATGCTTATTGGAAAGCCCGTATGAGGTCGGCTTTAAAAGCCATTGATGAACGTGTCTGGATTTTGGTTGAACGAGGGTGGACTCCTCCCACCGTGACTGTTGATAATGTGACCAACTTGAAACCTAACACTTCTTGGACTGATGATGAATTTAAATGGTCATCTTTTAATTCTAAGGGTCTAAGTGCCATTTCTGGGTCTGTCACACCTGATGAGTTCAAACGCATAATGACGTGTACCACGTCAAAAGAGGCATGGGATGTTTTACAACTCACCCATGAAGGAACGAACGTTGTTAAAGAGTCTAAATTACAAAATTTGGCCACCCAATTTGAGACTATCACCATGTCTGAGTCCGAATGCTTTGATGAGTTTTTTGCACGCTTGTCGGACATTGTTAACACTAGTTTTAATTTGGGTGAGGTAATTGATAACACGCGTGTCGTTAAAAAGATTTTGAGATCTCTCCCAAAATGCTTTATTCCTAAAGTCACTGTTTTGAACTCTTTGGGAAATTTGAAATCAATTAAGTCAGAAGAACTTGTAGGAGATCTTCAAACCTATGAGATTGACATGTTTCCCAAAACCATTAAGGCTAAGGATAATGGGATTGCTTTAAAGACACATTTTCAGAAAAAGAAAGAAAAAGTTTTTGTGTCCAAGTCTGAATGTGATTTTGACTTAGATGACTTGGCCCTGTTTGCAAAAAATTTCAAAAGAATTCTCAAATTCAAGAAAAGTGGAAATTTCAATGATAAAAGGAATGTTGAGAAAAATATTTTTGAAAATAAAAATAAAAAGAAAGGAAAGGCCAAAGAAAGTGGTGAGAGGGAAAAAGAGAATAAATCCGATGAGGAGTGTGAGGAAGATTTTGAGAACGTCACTTGTTTTGAATGTGGGGGTAAGGGACATAAGTCGTTTGAGTGTCCTACGTGGCTTAGAAAGAAAGGAAAGAAAGTAGCTATGCCCACCACACTTAGTGATAGTAGTGAAGGTGAGGGTGATGAGACTAGTGGTGAGAAGTTTGTAGCTTTTTCTAGTCGTGTGAGCACACCCACCTTGTCCCACAATAGTGCACACGAAAGTGATAGTGATGGTTTGAGCGCTTCAAGTGAGGAAGAAAGTGAGGGCGAGTCGGTGGACTCGGGAGATGAGTCACCGCATGAGCGTAACTTCACCGCGTTCATGGCAAGTCATGTGAGTACCTCCAATGCTTCTCACGACGATGAGGATGCTACATCACAAGGACACCTCAACAGTAAGAGCGATGAGAGTGAAGGGGAGGATGAGGCAAGTGAGAGAGAGTGTGATCTCCCACGTGCTTACGCCGAGTTATATTCTGAGTTTTTTGAAACCAAGAAGCGTAATAATGCTTTAGTCCATAGGATCACCGCTTTAGAGAATGATTTACGATTGTTTGGAGAGAGAGAGAGAGTTGTGGTGAGAATGAGAAAAATAAAAAACTTGAGAAGATAAGATGTTTTGAGTGCGATGGGACAGGGCACAAGAAATTTGAGTGTCCCACTAGACTTAAGAGAAAGGGCAAGAAAGTTGATATGCCCACTTCTCTAAGTGATAGTGAGGATGATAATGGTGATGATAGTTTGATCCAAAAAGCCTTTAGAAAGTTGTTTATCGAGACCATGGAAATGAAAAGGACTAATAGGATCCTAGGTCTTCGGATTGGTGTGTTGAAGGGAGAGAATGATGAGCTTAAAAGGGAAAAAGGTGACTTGACTAACACGGTGTCTAGTCTGACGACACGTGTATCCCATCTCGAGGATGACCTCAAACAAGCACGGGAGGTTCAAGTCACATTAGAGAATTCACCCGAGCCTATATCCACCATTGTGAGTGAGTCCCATGGGTGTCCGTCTAGGAATGTTCATCCCAAAATTTTTGATAAATTACTTCCTAGACCGGTTTATGTTTGCTCCCACTGCAAGAAGCGAGGACATCTTAGGGAATTTTGTTCTAAGTTGGGTTTTGTGCCATATCATGCCACTTCACACATTCATGCACATGCACCCACTCATGATACTTTGCCTGCTCATGTTGATAGAGAGTTTTCACATATTCGCGAGCAAGTGAAGTTTTTGATCAAGACTACACATGATCTTGTGGAGTTGGTTCAAAAGATGTCACCATCTTTAGAAAACTCCACCGTTACTCCCGGTTGAGATCTAGTCTTGATTGCTAGCATAGGTTGTTTATCATATCTTTTTTTTACCTATTGCTAGCATGTATCATTAGTTAGTTTTTCATTTTTTTTTAAAAAAAATACAAAAAGATTTTCCTTTAAGAAAATTTTAAGAAAAGCACAAAAAGATTTTATTTTGACAAAATTTTTGAAAAATCCAAAAAGATTTTTGTACTTTTAATCATCTTTTATGGATGAGCATGTAAGTTAGCCAAGTCACAACTTCATTCCATATATCCATGTGACTGTTTGGTAGAGATTTGAGAGGCTACATCATTTCATCCATGTGCTTAACATTGATTGGAGTCCTTGAGATGTAATTAGTGATATCTTCGTACATGTTTGACTCCTATATCCTTTATTGCACACATGCACGACTATATTTGACTATTGCACTTATCTATCTCATGTTGGCTTGCGTGTTTTCATCTCAATCCTGTCTATACAATGTAAAATATGCGATAAAACTTGACAAGATTGGAATGCATGTAAAAACCGTTCTGGTGAGACTGTGTGTTTTTGTATAACGGGGAGGGGCTGCGAAAGGTAATCATATATCCTTTGCGCAAAAGCCACCGTTAAAAAGGACCTAAAAAATGGAGGAATTTTAATATCCGAGGTCCTAAGAGGTTAAAAGAGCCCGAAAAAATTTACAGACAATAAAAAGAAATTCATGCCAAATATGGGCCACTTAGGTTTCACCATCAATTCTCCAAAGTTTGAGAATTTAGAATGCCTCTATTCAAAATTATATCTGAGGGAGTTTGGTTGGAGCATATAAACGGGATTGCACTTCCTTAAAAGTCCTGAAAAAGCATAAAATCATTTTGGACGTTATTGGTGTGAAAATCATTTTGAGCTTTGATTTGTTGATTTGATTGAGTCAATATCTTATATTGTCATTATTTTACACCAAAGGAAGCATTTGAGTTCATTCGTTAGGAATATCCAATATTCATCGTGCACATATGTGATGTTTGTATGCATTGATTTTCCTATCGAATTTTGATCACTCCAATTCATATACGCTTCCACCGACTTGGTTGTTTTATGTTCATTAATGGTGTGATTTATACCTTGTGTCACCCCGGTTTTGCTTGTTTATTTCATTTCTCTCATTTTGTCTTTTTGGGGACATCATAAAAAGGGGGAGAATGAATTATCTGAGGGGAGTTTTGAAATTTGAGGTTCATCATAAATCTGGTATATATGTATATATGCATATGTTTATTATCTCATTTCAAACTTGATACGTCACTTGGTATTTGCTTTATCTCATGTGTGTAGGTACATCCTTGATAATCCCATGATACACACCCTGATGAGAAAAGCATGAATATTCCTGAAGAATTGAAGAACAAACGATGCAGCCTTAGTCATATGTACCTCTTTCAGTTTTGGGTTCATGGAAGGGTAGATTTGTATAGGCATTGTTCATACTTGATAATTCGGATTTTTTATGTTTGTTCCGGCATAGACATAGGGGGAGATTTGTAAGGACAATTTGTCCATCTTTATGTATATGTTATGTCATACGCCATTACAAGATTGATGGTTGAAAAGATCACATCGTCATCAATGAAATCCGAAATCCGAAGATCAAAAGAAGAAGGAATCTGGAAACAGTCAGCCGGACCAGTCCGCCCCAAAATAAAAAGAACCGATCCGACTGCGGACCGATCCGCCCAGGATCGGACCGGACCGCCTTGCAAAATGAGTCCAGAGAGCACCGAACCGATTGCGAACCGAATCGGCTTCAAATTAAAAGAACCGATCCGCCATCGGACCGATCTGCCTGAGGCCCGGACCGATCCGCCCTGGATAAACTCTGCCAGATCGTGTAGCAGATTTTTTAGGGTTTTGACTCCTTATTTAAACCACGATCAGTAGTTGGTTTCTATAAGACTTTTCCACATTTTTCAGAGCATATCAACCCTAAAGTCTTCACCCATTGAGTCCTATGATTCTAGGTTTTTAGATTCACACATCTTCCATATCTATGTGAATCAAGTTTGGTAACCCAAGAACACCATTGCTGTTGTTCAACCCCTTGTGAAGTGGACCGTTCCTTCCTCTTCATTGCAGCCCTACTGGACAGGGATAGTTCCAGCCGCCAACCCTACTGGAAAGGGAGTCTTCCAGCCGCGACTACAGAATCCCATACCTGGGGATAATTCTTAGTCAAAAACTTGTATTTCAGTGTAATCCGATTGTAAGCCGTTTCTCTTACAAATTATAGTGATATACAAATGGTTTTGCCCCTGTGGGGGATTTTTCCTTAATTATGTGTGTTTGAATAACTCTTGCATGATTTCATATTGTTTCAATCACACCTAGTTTCATGTTTAGGGCTTGTTTGGGTTAAAAAGGTGTTTATTATATTATTTCTTAATTGAACGCAAGCGCCAACTCTTTCAGATTTAATCATGCCGATGTTTATTTGGTGCAAGTTTAATCTTCTTCAAAGTTAATTTCATTCCGAGATCACTCAGGTATGAATGCGTATAATTAATGGTGCTCGGAATTATTTTATAAAAGATAAGGATATAATTTTTATAGAGAAAAATGTTTTAAAAGTGTTTTAATGGTTTAAACTTCGTTTTATGATGATAAGCTCGAAATAGAGTTTGACTAATTTGTATCTCTTTGTTAAGAAACGTTTTTATCTGAAAGGTAAAGAAAGTCAAACTTTCGCGAGGTCGCTCGAACGACATTGGATCTCGTTCGAACGAGATACAATGTCACGCGAACGACATGTTTAAGTCGTTCGAATGACACATTTTTCGAGGCAGCATTTAAATCCTAGTTAAACAGTGTTTGCATCATAATTTCGGAAGTGTGTTTTCTGGAAAAAGTTTTACGAACCAGAACCTTGTTTGCACATGTTTTCTAAGGTTTAAAAGTCTTAAACACATCCTTAGAGTTTGCAAAGATCCGAGTTATCATTCTTATATGTTTACGTGATCTTACTACACCAAAGTTGTTTGTTCTACACATTGAACACAAAGAGTTTTGCGGCGAAGAAGCGACGGACATCGTGTTCGACATCGTAGACGTATCAAAGCCATATCGGAGGACACCGAGACATACGTGGAGGCGTGTGTTGTGGACAGAGATCGTAGAAGATGGAATTTCTGCGTGGGCACTATTGAAGAACGGTTGAAGATCAGAAGGAGCGTCAAGACCCGTGGGGATCGAGTCTTAGTGTAAGGCTAATCTGCCTTTGTAAAACCATTGTTCATAGTGATTGTCTAGCTTGGACCGTCCGAGGTTGTTTTCCCGCTTTGGGTTTTTTCCTCGTACGTCCGGCATTGTGAGTATTCTTTGCTATGCTTTACTTGCTTTAATCACTAGATGCATGTTTAGGATTAATCAAGATAAAATTGGTTTAAAGTAAGAATTGGGGTTTCACAACTTGGTTTGGTGCGTAATTAAAAGTTGGATCTTTTTCGAAGAAAACTTGGTTTTATTTAAACACACACATATCGGGCCACTCACGTCTTACAAATTGGTATCATAGCGGGTTATGCTAATTTATTGCGTGATCCAGATTTTTCTAGGACTTACTTTCTGATACAATTTGTCCACTCACTTCACAAATTGGTATTAGAGCTAGAAAATATTATTTATTTGTTTTGTAATCGCGTGTGTTTATTTACCTTTCCTGTGTTTGTTTTCTCTCGATGGATTCTCTAAGCTTTGACAATTTACATCGTTTGAATTTAAAGTTTGCAAAACGTATTGAAGTTTTGGAAAAAGAAAATTCTGGTTTTAAAAATAAGATTGAATATTTGCAAAGCTTTCAAATTCAAAGGGATATTTGTCATGAGCACTTTAGTTCCTTGTCTAAAGATTTTAATATATTAAAATTGGGCAAAAAGGAGAGTGATGATAGAGTCCTCATTTTAGAAAAAGAGTTAGAGGATTTGAGAAATTTTAGTGTTTGTGCCGTTGAGGAAAATATTTCGATTAATGATTTTGTGACATGAGAAAAGGCTCTTAGGGATAAGTTTGCTCACATTGAGGGGGGGCAAGATAACCTTCTAGGGGTAATTAAAAATTTAAAGAAGGAGTCCCGAAAGTTTGAGGAGTCTAATCGTTTGCTTGAGTCAAAAGTTTTGAAGTTAAAAAATTATTTAAATGAGTTGAGTAGTGTTTGTAGTGGCTTATCTTGTTCTAGTGGTTCGATTGTAAAAGCCAAAACCATAGTTTGTTTTAGAGCATCAACCACATCCGAGGGTATTAGAAAAGGTCAACCTAAAGGTCTCGTTCCTCGTCGTATTTTCACATGTTCGCATTGTGGTAGGAAAGGTCACCTTACGAGTTTTTGTTTTGATCTTAGAAAAGACCCTAGGAAGATTAAACGTAGTGTCCCATTGGTTCCCAAAACTCGTTTTGTTAGGTATACACCTGTTTGGGTTAGGAAATCTATTTTGGAGATACTAAATGCTTCGTTGGTTGATTCTCACATGCATGCACATGATTCATCTCTTGCTATTTCTTATGGATAGTAGCTTGCATGTTTTGTCATACGCTAGCCCTTTCATCATGATCTATAATTTGCTAGTGTTATGACATGTTTATCTCTTTGTATTTTTTTTCACTTGTTTGAGTCTTATTTGAAAAATACAAAAAGATTTTGTTTTTGAAGAAAACTTTTGAAAAACCGAAAATAGTTTTGTTTTCTTGTTGTTTTTGTTTTTTGAAGTTTACATGTTTGATGTGGCATATTGGTGTGCTTAGACCCCCCCCCCCCCCACATCGTTTCATTATCCATGTGGCTAGGACATTTGGTCATTATTATCGATGCTTAGAATGATCTTAACCATTGTTTATATGGGGTTGTTTCGAAGTTGATATGCATCTTGATTCGACTTTGTACATATGCCAACATTGCACACGGGCACGAGTTTATATGGATGTTTGACTTCTCTTGCATATTTGAATTTGGTGAGGCGTTCTTATCTCAATCTTGTCATCTATGCGTAAGTAAACTTAAGGAGAAGTGTGCATGTAATAACCGTTTACCATGAGGATTTGAATTGAAAAAATGATGAGTGATTCACGGGAAAGGGCTGCGAGAGTTCAAAATTAACTCGTCGTGAAAGCCGCCATTTAAAAGAGCCCAAAAAGAAAAAGTGCAAATGCTAAGAAAAGGGCCAATAAGATTTTCTCTAAGTTGAGAATGCTAGAAACCTCAAAAGAACTTGAAAAAGTATGTGTACATGAGGGTGTTTGGTTGGAGAAAATGTAAACGGGTTTGCACAACTAATCCTAATGTTGAAACATTGCAATTTGACGCTATTGTTTGTAGAATCGTCAAAATTCAGGATTTGTGTGCACGAAGTATGTTTAGTTCATTAAGCTCACACTTTAATTGTCATTTGGCTATGATAAAGTTTGATGATTTATCTCTATCAATTAGAGCTTCTTGATCGTTTCGATGTGTTGGAATTGTGACTCATTTGTTTTAGTTTCATGCCCATTCATTCAATGTCCATGTTTGAGCACATCGGTACAATGTTTGCATGTAACTCACATTTTTAGTTTTTATGAGTTTTTATGAGTTTTTACGTTTTGTGCAAAAATCCTACTGTTTTAGCACTGTTTTGCTTCTATCAGTCCCTTCCTGGAATTTTTTTGTGGAATTTTTTTTACTGGGCAATACTTTATAATATTTCTGAGAAATTGGGAAATTTTGGCAGGTCGCGCGAAGTCATTCTAATGACATTGCATCTCGCATGAACGACTTCTGTCTTCGTTCGAGCGACTTCCTCATCTCGTTTGAGCGAAGTCCCTGGCTCGTTCGAACGACAGGGTGTTAAAATTGCTTCTGATTGGTTTGTAGTCCTCAGGTTCATTTTGGTATTTTTTTTTTGTACTGCGGGAAGCATTTCTGGACTGTTTGGTTTATATGCAGGTTCTTTATGTTCCAAATTGGTATTTTGCATATATGCCCGTTTATCACACTTGATTTGATTCGTATACTCTTTGTGTGATTCCTGGTTTACTAGCTACTGATTTGTCATTGCATGATCGTTTTTAGCTGGTTGTTTCATGTTTATCTAGCGGTTTTCATTTTTCAAAATTGGTATCATCTTGATTCTATTTGGTATCCTATTATCATGCTAGATATTTCATATTGATTTATCTTTTCACCGGATTGTCTATTCGAGACAAAAAGGGGGAGAGAGTATGTGATGTAGGGGGAGATTTATTGAGCGGTTATATTTGTTTCAAATTGGTAACAAATTGGTTTAGTATATAATTGCTCACATGTTTCAAATGATATGTTCTTATTGTCTATATAAATTTGTTTCATTTGTTCCTCCATACTTCACTTGGTATTTGTTTGTCTGTTTCATGTGTTTAGGTACGCTTTCAGCGATTCGAGATGTCAAGTCTACATCACATTCAGACAGTTCATGCTTGCTGGTGATACATATACTAGTCCATGTCCTATACTTTTTGTTTTTGGGTTTATGGGATGGGATTTAGGCGTCATACGGCTTGACGGCCCGGTTAGGCATTTCACTAGTTTAGTTTTATCCCGGAATAGTCAAAGAGGGAGATTTGTAAGGACATAAATTTCCAATTGAGTCCCTGTATTGTTTTGACTTTATTCCGTGAACAAAACTGTGTTTGTAATATGTCATAGGGAGTATTTTATTTTGTCACGATCCCACTTGGTCTATGACGTATTAAAGAAATTGAAGACGTTGCGGCAAAGCTTCAAAGATTTAATAATGCCGATGTTTATTTGGTGCAAGTTTAATCGTATTCAAAGTTAATTTCATTTCGAGATCACTCAGGTATGAATGCGTATAATTAATGGTGCTCGGAATTATTTTATAAAAGATAAGGATGTAATTTTTATAAAGAAAAATGTTTTTAAATGTTTTAAAAGTGTTTTAATGGTTTAAACTTCGTTTTATGATGATAAGCTCGAAATAGAGTTTGACTAATTTGTATCTCTTTGTTAAGAAACGTTTTTATCTGAAAGGCAAAGAAAGTCAAACTTTCGCGAGGTCGCTCGAACGACATTGGATCTCGTTCGAACGAGATACAATATCGCGTGAACGACATGTTTAAGTCATTCGAACGACATGTTTTTCGAGGCAACAGTTAAATCATATTTAAACAGTTTTTGCATCATAATTTCGGAAGTGTGCTTTCTGGAAAAAGTTTTACGAACCAGAACCTTGTTTGCACATGTTTTCTAAGGTTTAAAAGTCTTAAACACATCCTTAGAGTTTGCAAAGATCCGAGTTATCATTCTTATATGTTTATGTGATCTTGCTACACCAAAGTTGTTTGTTCTACACATTGAACACAAAGAGTTTTGCGGCGAAGAAGCGACGGACATTGTGTTCGACATCGTAGACGTATCAAAGCCATATCGGAGGACACCGAGACATACGTGGAGGCGTGGGTTGTGGACAGAGATCGTGGAAGACGTAATTTCCGCGTGGGAAGTATTGAAGAACGGTTGAAGATCATAAGGAGCGTCAAGACCCGTGGGGATCGAGTCTTAGTGTAAGGCTAATATGCCTTTATAAAACCATTGTTCATAGTGATTATCTAGCTTGGGCCCTCCGAGGTTGTTTTCCCGCTTTGGGTTTTTTCCTCGTACATCCGGCGTTGTGAGTATTCTTTACTTTGCTTTACTTGCTTTAATCACTAGATGCATGTTTAGGATTAATCAAGATAAAATTGGTTTAAAGTAACAATTGGGATTTCACAACTTGGTTTGGTGCATAATTAAAAGTTTGATCTTTTTCGAAGAAAAATTGGTTTTATTGAAACACACACATATCGGGCCACTCACGTCTTACAGAGACTACAATAGAAAATCAACTAAAGAAGATGGTTGTTGCTCACGCCGCGACCCTCAAAAGTCTTGAGAGCCAACATGTGAAGGCCAACAGACTGAAAGAAGAGAATCATGTCACGGCCTTAAACTAAGCTGCGGACCTTACTGTGGCTAACTTTAAGAAGTCCAAGGACTTTTTCTAATCAACAACAAAGCCTACCTCCATGGCTTTCAAGAGCTGAGGCATAAAGTTATCAAAAATTTCTCGGAGACCAAGGACCAAATTATGTCCTGGAATTTGGGTGATGCAGAACATGATCTGTGCGTTGCTGAACTAAGAGCTGTAGCTAAGGAGAGAGTAAGGAAGGAAGCCGAGGAGGATGCGGCAAAAGATGATGAAACTGGGATAGCTGCGAAGGATGATGAGGGAGATGAGAACGATAATGCACCTTCATGAACTTGTAATCATCTTGTAATTTTTTTGAACAGATTACTAATACAGAGTTGCATCCCTTCCAAATTTTTGAGATCATCACATATATGGGTTGCGTCCCTTTATATATTTGTACTCCTTAACTAAGGCCGCGACCTCTTTATCTGTATTCATTTCCACATTTCTCTCTCTTGTCTATATGCTTTTATTCCTTTACTTTGATTGCTTTAACACATCTTTGATTGCTTGAACACAATTGCTTTTTGACAAAATGCACTTCAATATCGAGTACGGGTTTAAGGCCACAGCAACATCTTTCAATAGAAGTATTAGATAACGCTGTGGCCACCTCTTTTTGCCTTGTGAATTTTCTTTTCATACTGACATACTTATAAGTCTTGATGTTTATTACTGATGGCATAGTCTTGTTCCCCATTCATGCATTTGTGTATGGGCTGTGGCTACTCATCCCATACATGTTTATGCCGTGGTGCCAAAGAAAAATGGCTTTGGGGTTTCGGCTTAACTTCTTTGGCATATGATTTAAATTTCCATTTTTCCAAGTCTTGATACCATTGACCTTCTTCTGTCGCAGTATCTCAGTCAGATGCTAGCCTGCCGCGGGATCTGACATTGCCTTTATCTCAGGCTGCAGCCATCTATTCTTCATAGCTTTATGACGCCAGTGTCTCAGCACTCTTTGTCGCTTTAATTCCATGGGACATCTTCTATGGTTTTCTGTTGGTCTCTTTAACTGCATGAAGCTTCTACTGTAGCTTCTCGAAGGTCGCTTTGATTGCCTTTCATTACGGGTGTGCACGGTTCGATCGGTTCGATTTTGGCCGGGGTTTTTTAGCCGAACCGACCTTGTTAATTTTTGGAGTTGAAGGACCTAATCGAATCGAAACCGGTTGAAGAACTGAACCGAACAGGGTCGATTTTTGATAGGGCCGGTTCAGTTTTCCCATCAATTTTTAACAGGGTCGATTTTATACATGGCTGGTTCGGTTTTTTCATTTATTTTAATAAAAAATATTTTTTTAATACCTATTATAAATATAAAATTAAAAAATATGATATAATATGCCAACACTAATATAAATATAATATGAAATATAAAATTAAAAATATGAAAATTAATTCGGTTTGGTTCGGTTCAAAATCGATTTTTTATGCCAAAATCAAAAATCGAACCGACCCCTTCGGTTTTATACCAAATCAAATCGAACCAACCCGACCCTTAAAAAAAATCGGCCCAAAATTTTGCGATTCGGTTTGGTTTTGTCGGTTTGGTCGGTTTTTTTGCACACCCCTGCCTTTTATGGCTTTTCGTTAGTCGATTGGGTTATTTTCAGGCCCCCCCGGGATAGGTATTATGAAGCTTCCCCAAGCTATGTTTAGATATATATAATGCCTTTCCAAGCTATAAAAGGATTATCCACAGACAATTAAGCCTTCGGCCTCTTCATATTAAGTCTCTGAATCGTGTGGGTTATTGCCAGGCCTTCCCGGGCTAGGTATTATGAAGCTTCCCCAAGCTAATACTAGATCACCAAGTTAATGATGTTTCATCTCTATCCACCAAGTTAATGATGTTTGCCGAGGGAGTAACCTCCCTGGGCTAATGACGCATCCCGAAAGCTAAGAGCGGGTACTGTAAGCCCTTATAAGTGATGTTGCAGATCAATTTAGATAGCTGCTCTCGATAGTTTCTTTCGCCATTTTCAATTGTCACTTGCTTTCGGACAATCAGGCATTTTGAGGGGCATTGTGGGCCCATTTAGATATTATCATTCCCGATATAACATATTGTCTTGATTCGAAATCTATTTAAGACAAAGAGTCTTTCACAAGATATCATTTAATGGAATCGAGAAATTGAAATATGGCACTATAAAGTAAACTTGATTTTGTATATATATTCATATATATAAGACTTTGCTATGACAATACAAAGTTTAACTTAAAATAGTGTAAGAAGAGTTTCACTGTAAAATAGAAACAGATGAAATATAAAACATGAGCATAAAAAATTGGCATGTAGCCTCTCAGACTAGGGTGGTCCTTAGGCATCTTTAAGGTAGCTCTGCAGCGTCCCCTACCTTATGAGACTTTCAATTTCATCTATGAGAGCATATCAATGCTCGGTGAGGTGGCCGTGGTCATAGTGGAACTTGCACCACTTGCCTTTGTCCCTTTTATGAGGTGGAACTTTTTGCTTTTGAGGCCACCTGAGCAATTTCTCCTCGATGCCTCCAAGGATATCCTCCATGATAGAGTTCAGTGGTGTGTAGTTCTCACGTAACTCCATTTCTTCTTGTTTCATCCTCCTCTTTAGGGCCCTAGTCGCGGCCTTGCCTTCTGCGGCCAGTGCTGTTAGTTGGAACACTTCCTCGAACGCTAATGTTACGGCCGCGACAGTGCTAAGAGCTGCAGCAATGATTCTGGGTGTCGTGCCCACATTGGATGAGGCTGCGGCCTCAAGCATGAGGACACTCTGAGTTAAATAATTGACTTGGGTTTAGAGTGAAGCATGACTATCATAGAGATAGTTGAGGTGATTGTACAGCTGCACAATCTCATCTTTCATTTCAATGTTCTGGATGGATTCTCCTTCAATTTTCTACTTTGTTAGTCTTTACAAAATATATTTGAACTGAGACAAAACTAGCAAAAGTGAGTAATTACATAAATATTGGATTAACCAAGTAGGAAGATGGGATGCAGCGTTTGCACTACTGCATGACACTACTGCTGAGGTCGCGTCTAGTGAAACAAATAGGTGTACTGCCATGGCCTTTGAATGATATTCACCAAGGTCGAGATGAAGACCACCTGAGTCCTTTTCCAGATGATTTGAAGTTTTTTTAATAGAACCGCAGAAGTAGGGGTCGCGACAAGGAAGACAGTAGAACTGCCAGGCCGCATCCTTGTCTAGGCAGTAAAGGGAAAAAGCCCAAAATTGAAACCCAAAAATTGAGTTTTTCTCCCGAAACACGTGGGGAGCAATCCTACTAGGGTCTATCCATGAGAGAACACCCTCAAGGTGCACCAAAAAGCACAAGTCTAAGGATAAACCCTAGATCATATGCCAATAATCAGCAAAATGGGGGTAAATAGAATCCTTCCCTAATTATTCATCTTAAAGGGGCTAAAGCCCATCATGCTTTTTAGCATTATCCAGATGAAATGATATCACAGGGGTTTGTAAAATAGATCTAAGGTCATAAAATGAAGACCCGGGAGTATATCTAAATATATAAAATACCCATTTAAGGGGGTAAATATAAAATAGAGCTCAATAACTAAAATTTACTCATGAGATGAAGATCCAAAGGATCCCCATGAATAGAATAAGGTGGTTTAAGAACTCTAAACATAGAGAAACAAGATTAAAATATCTAGGTTCCCCCAGACGGCGCCAAATTGAAGATGCGAGAAATCGTTCACTTGTCGTTCCCGTACCATCAAATCAAGAGTAAAGTGCATAATAATCAAACAGAGAAAATAAGGGGAGATATAAGACAAGATATAGAGTGGTTCAACCTCTAAAATATGCCTACGTCCGCTGTGTTGCTCCATTATCATTATATTCGTATCCTTGATGTACAAGTTTACAATGCCACAAATGGCGTACAAGATAGATGAAAGGGAAGAATACATGACTGTAGCGGTTTTGAGAGTCCCGAATATATGACTACGATGTAAGTGAGAAGCTCCCAAGCTATATGTAGAGGTTGTGTAGAGAGAATCTGGCAAGGTTTCGACAGTTATTATAGAATCTGAACCCCCTATCTCGAAGTGTGGACCTTTATTTATAGGAGTTACATGAGTTGTGTTACGTGCCCTGAGTACATGGCATATATCAAGTCTGGAGCAGTTATGAATGAGGGGGATGCGGCCTGTAAGGCAGACATATTAAGTGACGCATCCTGCATAGTATAAGGTTGCATCCTGCATGAGGCAAAATTCGTGGGTGTCGCACCCTGTATATCATAAGCCGTGGGTGCCGCACCCTGTGTAATATATAAAGTTATGGCATGTATGAATGACAAACTTTGGGTGCCGCACCGTGTTGAGTAGGGACGCACCATGTGTTGAGTAGGGTCGCGACCTATAACCTTCTACACTTTCCATTGTATACATTCCGCGGCAAGGTACTATATCTGTACTATCAGTAAAGAGATTTTTACCATCCGAGTCGACATAAAGAAGGAGCTAAGGAGTAAAGCTTGGAGGAAGTTACAGACAACAGTCAGAAGCTAGAAAAGTCAGAGAAAAATCTAGGAGTGCTAATATAATTTCTTGACTTAGTTTTAGGACTGATTTGGTTGGATAATACGTTGCTTGTTTTTACTCTAAATTCATTATAGTGGAATTTTTGTTTTACTCCGTAGAGGGAGTCGTGGATGTTTACCCTGTTTGATAGGGGTTTTACCACGTTAAAATTGTTGTCTCGTGTGAATGTTTTTTACTCTTATCCTATTCTTGCCTTACTATTTCTTTACACTTGATATTACTGTTATTGATGTTTAAATTTGTTTTAAACATTTAAGTGTCTAAGTAACTGAAATATCTTGTTCAAAAACATTTTCTTAAGACATCTTGGGTTTTATTGGTGTTATTAAAAGAGTTTCCTTGGGAAAATAATTCGGACCCTTCTTAACTCTTTTAACTTTTAATTAAACGATTTAGTAAGGGATTTTAACTCCGGGTCCCAGCACTTGGAACAATGTGTCAAGCCCAAAAATATTCTTATCCCAAAAATGTATCGATATCTCGGGGTCTGAAATTCCACCCATATACCTCGCTAAGTCTGAGACGCTGAAAACAATCCTTACCCCTTAACCATAGCCTGGTATGATGTCTGGCTCCATTTCACCACCACGAATGTCACATAAAAGATATGCACAAACTCCTCATTTATGCGGCCATTCGTGGCAATAAAATGCTCTTAATTGTGGTGACGCAAGATGAATCATGCCTCTTCCGACACATGATCAAGGTTCCACGCATAATGGTAGACCAACGGCCTCTGATGAGTCTTAAAACAGGCATGAAACCAATATTTTTTCATTTCACAACGAAATCCCTCAAAAACCCCAGAAGGCACACACTTAACCGAATAGTACTTTTTTATTCTGGCCATTCCAACCTACAAGACAATAATTAGGCAAGACAAAAAAAATTGTAAAGCGCAATTGAAAATTAGTCGATGAATAAGTTGAAATAGTGAGTGACAACATGTGAAACCCGGTGTAAACATACCACATTGCGACAAAATGTGTCGAGGTGTGACAAGAAGTGAAAAATATGCAAGTGTATGCTGAACATCTTGAAAAAATTGGTATAGGCATTTTAGCAAACACTTGGTGTGCACAATGTGGTATAAGGGTGTGGGCCTGCCATTTCAACCAACACAACATCCATTCATGAACAAACACAATAATCCAACAACAATTGCGTTCATGAATGGTTAATAATCAGTAATTAAGCATTGAAGCATGTTGGGACAACACAAATGGAGAACACCCGACAAAAACTTCACTGTGTCAAAGTAGGCAATCACAATATAGTCATGACAATTTAATGAAAATAACACTAAAGAGACATGGAAAATAGGAGGAATTTATACCTTGAGGTTCAAAAGTGGGCGAATTTGGGTTGAAGTCTGGGTGGGGGAATAGAGGGCGCGAAATGTTCGGAGGGAAGTAGAGGAGTAAGAGAATGCGACGGAGAGCCCTCACCACTGCAGGGAATGATGAATGTGATGGAGGTGGCTAATATTATTGCCCAGCCAGTCAATGCTGCAATGACCGCTATGGCACAACAGCTTCCACAAGCTCAACAATCGGTCGCACAGGTGGCTCAAACCCATGCTGGACCCTCCGCGGGGGACCGAGTTAGATAATCCTTCCTAATAGGTCACCATCCAGAATTTCAGGGTGGCGCTGATGTGATTGTGGCAAATCAATTGAAGAAAGATATACAACGCCATCTTCAAATGGTGGAATGTATCGGGGAGAGGAAACAGATTCGCCCCACTTTTAATGTCGACAAAAACTGGCCTGGACAAGAAACGACCTCACATCTTTGTGGTTTTTTGGAGTGATAAGGATAGTGATAACTTCAATGTTAGACTTATCGACTTAAATACCATCATTGGAGACGATATGGCCTGAGACGATCCCTTATGTCACCATAAAGTGACATTTCTTCCAATTAAGAATGAGGTTTTTCTCAATGCACCTAACTAGCACTTATTTGAGATAGGCATTCCTCATAAGTATTATCGAAGACACTGAAATCATCCATGAAGACTTTAATAATGTCTTCGACCATGTCACTAAAGATGCTAAGCATGCACCATTGGAAAGTTACCAGTTCATTATAAAGCCCAAAAGACATTCTCCGAAAGGTAAAAGAGTCGTACGAACACGTGAACATGGTCTTTTCCTGATCTTTGGGGGCTATTTCAATTTGATTATACCACGAATAGCAATCAGGAAAATAGTAATACTTTTGCCCAACTACCCTTCCGAGAATTTAGTCAAGGAAAGGTAAGGGAAAGTGGTCTTTCCTCGTGACCGCATTAAGCTTTTGATAGTCGATGCAACATGGTAGCCGGTGGAATCAGAGATGGAAAAAGGTCACCGTTCGCATTCTCAGTAACTGTGACAGCCAACTTTCTCAGCACAACTTATTTCGGGATCACCCATTCACTATTGGAAATGGGGTAGATTGATAGAGGGTGCAAAGTAGCACGTGTCAAAATGTTGATCGATGTTTTCAGCTCACCGACTCAATACAAAAACCTAAACTTATGACTACACTCTTTTAAGGGAGAATAGAGGCCAAGTCCGGGTACAGAAAATCCACAGAGACGAGTTGATAGAATTTAATTAGTTCAATACTTCAAAAACAAAAGTGTAAAAGATATTTTGTTACCTAAAAAGAAAGAAAAGATTAACTAGGCATGGGTGTATTTAAACTAAATTAATAAAGCGAAAAAAAAATTATAGGTTGCGTCGGATATCCCTCACATCGAGTTAATTCGTATAAATGGTTACATAAATCTACACATTTAGTAAGATTGAGTCTCGTTTCGTCAATTAATTAAATTAAGATTTGTCACACCCCAAAATTCACATAAAAGACTAATATGATTTTGGCGCCAAGAAATACCCCAGAAATTACACACGCAAGGTCGTAAATATGGGGCATACGTGATATACCCCGTTAAATCTCCTAGGCATAATAACAAGTACAACACAATCGAATTAAGCGGATAAAATCCATCACCAAATCAAAGTAACTCGTTAAC
Organism: Sambucus nigra; assembly: GCA_949130495.1. Classification (NCBI taxonomy): domain Eukaryota; kingdom Viridiplantae; phylum Streptophyta; class Magnoliopsida; order Dipsacales; family Adoxaceae; genus Sambucus; species Sambucus nigra. The sequence goes on along the minus strand of OX422209.1, from coordinate 85,688,766 downwards.
CCTCGTTGAGTTCAATCAACACAACCTAATTTACACTAGCCACTAAGCATGATTAACAACATTAATTAAAGCACCTAATCAATTAAGCAATAACTAATTAAATTAACAGTACAAATTAAACTAGACAAGGAAATAAATGGAAAGAATGAAATCTACACAACAAAGCATAAAGAAAAGGGAAGACAATGAATAGTAACATTAACTTCCCAAGTGGGAAAAATGCCCATGAAAATGCGAGGAGGGTGAAAGAGCTCCCAACAAACTCTTGAATCTAATTATAAAAATGAAAGCTCCATCTTCAATTGAAGAGGAAAAACTATAAATACACAAACCCTAGGAGGACAAACTTGTAAATAAGAAGGTTGAAAACAGGGAACCGAATCGATTCGGGCCAAACCGAATCGATTCAAAAATAGGGGAAGTGAAAAAAGTAGAATCTGTGGCAAAACGAATCGATTCACCCCGGGGCGAATCGATTCGCCCCTACCGGTCTCCAATCTGCAGCTTTATCCAAGTTTACGGAAAATACCGTAACTTCTTCATTATAACTCAAAATTAGGCACGATTGGAGGCTATGCGAAGATAACTAAGATGGATACAACATCCAAGAAGACATTAGGCCAAAAAATTAAAATATGAAATGACTAAAATGCCCTTGAATGTACCATTGAGTGTGAATTTGAAGTAAAAACCATCCTAAAAATGCCATAATCTCTTCATTACAACTCAAATTCATGCATCGTCAGCTTCCATACGAAGAGAAATCAAAGGGACTAAACTTCCGTGAAGAGCTCGGTATTCAAACCCGAATGCTGAAATTACTAAAATGCCCCCGAAGTTGCAATAGTCGACGAAATTTCACCGAAATGCTAGGGAACTTCACACTAAATACCGAAATACCTACAAAAGTCCAATTATACATCAAATAGCATGTTAACATATAAAACAGAGGTTGCCTAGTTAATGAGCATAAATATAGGAATTAAGGTACTTGAGAGGGCTAAAATGCATTAGTATAAGGAGTGAAAAATACAATATTCATGCCGAATCACACCCCCTAACTTACACATTGCTAGTCCTTAACAATGAAGTACAAAGCAAGAAGAACAACATACAAACCACAAAAAAAGGAGATATGTAAAAATGGGATAAAAGTCACTTTCACGGGCAAATGATTGCATTTAGCATATGCAATAAGTCGTTAAACCCCTAGGTTACCCAAGTGGACGAGTGTCTTCTCGTGAGGGTTTTCCGGGATGAAACCCACAAACATCAAAGTTTCCTCCAAAATATTCCCAAACCAACAAAATAGACATAATCAACCATAACGAACAACATTTCAACATGTTATAAGCAAAGTGAATCAATTCACACAAAAGTCCGTATTATCAACATTATAGAATGAACATCGTGGAATTGAAACCTTAAAATGTGGGAGAGGAGCGAGCACATGCAAAGTATGATTTGGCAAAAACTTATATATACTGGATAAGTGTTAAAGCATGCATAGTCAATCCTCACGGGCATTACGCTCATCAAATGCAAATCACTTGAAAGAGGGAGGTAATACACGGGACATGCGGGCATTAAGAGTAAATGTAAATGGAAACTAGGTCGCACACATGTCACGAACGAAGAACGCTATATCGAAAATAAAAACTTGTAATCTCAATGAAAGGATACCGCTCATTAAAGGAGGCAAAATTCATTTTCACAAATTATCAAAACCATTTAAACTTTTAAATTACGTCTACCTAAGATCACATAGGACTTTATAGGATTGTAATGTAGGTTTGGGGTTAAGGGTACGAAAAGAAGGATAAATATGTACGGATTCAAAGTATTCGGGGAAGAAAAGTGGAGATCATGGTAAATAGTGGAAAATTTAAAATTGGACAAATAACATCCATAACAAGCATTAAATATGCAATGGGAAGAGTAAAAAAAGCTTATTGAACAACTCTACACAACAATACAACTTTCTCTTTCTTTTCTTTTCTTCTCTTTCTCACTTTTTCTTTTTTTTTTCTTTTTTTTCTTTTCTTTTTCACTACACTTTCTTTTTCTTTACTTTTCTCACTCTAACATGCTTAATTTCAACCACGTAACATGAACATCATTCAGTCCTAAGTAACATTCCAAACAAAGGTATGGAAGCTAAATTGTATGGTGTAAAACTCCAATTCATAGTTGGTTATGGGATTTGGGAGTTATGAAAAGAAAGGCCAATATAAGACTCAAAGGGGTTGATGAGGGGAAACATATAAGGCAAGGTCAAGGGAAATACGGGTGATATAACAAATATGGCCTATGATCATTTCCTAAAGTTTACGCAATTCTTGAGTCAAAACAATTTTGAAAATTATTATCAAGTAACACATTTCAAGAATGAACTCAAATAATGAACGATCAAATGAAAGAATAGAGATATTAACAACGAATTCAACGTTTTCAATGAGGAGTCAATAGTGTATAACACTCACAAACGACGAAAAGCAGAAAGCTCACTCGGTGTAAGTATATACAATGCAATAAAAGATTACTAAGTTATAAAAATCTTAAACCAAATCAATAAAACAAAAAAAGTGCATGTGATCATGGGATTAAAGTTTAATTCATGAAGTTATTCATAATATCAATAATTGAGGACTAAAGTCTAATAACTTCTAAAATTATGAACATGCATCATTGAGATGTCTAATAATTCGGGCAATTATTGAAATTTATCATCGGAAACAAAGGCAAAATGCCCAATAAAGGAGAAAAAAGAAAGAAAATATTTTTGAAATTTTTAATTTTTTACAAGAAAAGCATAGTTGGGGATAAAATATAATCAAATCAATGAAACTACCAAAGTATGGATGGAATATCCCACACCCCCTAACTAAAACCTGACATTGTCCTCAATGTAAATTAAGAACCAAGTTAAAAAGAGCGATATTACCCAAAATGGAGCGATCTCCTAAAAGTACAAGTCCAGTGATTCTATAAAACATGTTAGTACCAAAGTATAACAAAAGGAAGAAATGAAATTTTAACTAATTACACTAAACTATAAGTAAGAAGAAAAATAAAGTAACTATTTTCAACCTATAATTTTAACTTCTAACTAACTATACACTAGGAGTTGAAATTTTTTAGGGTCCACCCAAACTACAATTTGACTTTGGAGGATAACTAGTCTAACCTCACTTGAAACCATGCCTTTCCGAGAATAATAATTCCGTTTGAACAACAAAAGGCATGTGTAAGGTGGAAGAAATGAACCATCGCCAATTAAAAGTTTTTGGGGGACGATGGGGGATTTGGAAAGACGGGTGACAAAAAATATGGGTTCTAAAAAAATTGAATTTTCTCCCAAGTATTTTGAAATTGGAATGGAAGGGGGCGCACATGGAGGCAAATATGCGATCATGGAAGGCGACTCGAGCAAGTACTACTCATCGGTGAAAAGGGTCGACACTTTAAAGTTCGGCATCGATTCATCGGGTACTTGTATCGGTTCGATAATGGAGAGTGAAAAGGGGGAGGAAAGAAATTCAAACTCAAGAGAAGAGTCATCATCGCTTGAAGATTGAGTTTCGAAGGAAATAAGAACATTTTCAATGAAATATTCTTTTTTGGGGACCAAAGAAGAAATCATTTCATTTCAGATGGATACTACATCTATTTCATCCTCATTTTTGTTCTCAATTAAGTCATGGGCCAAGTTAAGAATGGTTTGTTCCAAAGTAGGCACAAATGCCTCATTTGGTTCAAAACATTCATCGACTTCAAAAGTCTCGGAAGAAAAATAATCGTCGAATTCAAATAATAAATCTAATTCATTCTCCCACAAACGATTTTCTTCCCGATAACGATTTTCAATTTTCTCATTTTCGAGCATGCGTAAGCCCTCATCGAACGTCATAGGCCGAGGCGTCGATTCTTGAAAATGAGAACTTTGAAAATTACCATCGAAACTATAATCAAAATCATTATTATAAGAATTTTGAAAGCTATAGCTTTTAGTTTCAACATTCTTATTATAAGGAATTAGAGGGACAAAATCGTTACAATCATCCTCAAAATACACGCACTCCAAAGCTCGACTTTCGTTATACTCACCCAAAGACATTTTTGAATTTGCAATTTTTGGGACTCTAAGTATTGACCAAAAGTCAAAGGTTTACGAGGATTTTGAGAATTATCATTACGATTACCAGAAAAAATGGAATAAGACATACTTACCCCAACAAAGGCTCGAAGTGGCGAATTCTACAAAATGATGTGCGGCGAAAGAAATTCAAGCGTTCTTGGCACTCAAATGTAGAAGTCCTACAAAATTGTTAGCCAAAAAATACAAACGAAAGGAAACTACAATGAAATACTAAATCAAATAAATTCTAAAACAACAAGTCCCTGGCAACGGCGCCATTTGATAGAGGGTGAAAAGTAGCGCGTGCCAAAATGTCGATCTTTGTTTTCGGTTCATCAACTCAATACAAAAACCTAAACTTATGACTACACCCTTTTAAGGGAGTATAGCGGCCAAGTCCGGCTATCGAAAATCCACAGAGACGAGTTGCTAGGATTTAATTAGTTCAATACTTCAAAAATAAAAGTGTAAAAGATATTTTTTTACCTAAAAAGAAAGAAAAGATAAGCTAGGCATGGGTGTATTTAAACTAAATTAATAATGAGAATAAAAACTATAGGTTGCGTCCGATATCCCTCACCTCGAGTTAATTCGTATAAATGGTTACATAGTTCTACACATTTAGTAAGATTGAGTCTCGTTTCGTCGATTAATTAAATTAAGAGTTGTCACACCCCTAGATTTGCATAAAAGACTAATATGATTTTGGCATCAACAAATACCCCAAAAATTACACACGCAACGTTGTAAATACGGGGAATACATGATATACCCCATTAAATCTCCTATGTGTAATAGCAAGGGCAACACAATCGAATTAAACGGATAAAATCCATCACCAAAGAAAAGCAACTCATTAACCCTCGGTGAGTTCAATCGACACAACCTAATTTACACTAGCCACTAAGCATGATTAACAACATTAATTAAAGCACCTAATTTATTAAGCAATAACTAATTAAATTAACACTACGAATTAAGCTAGACAAGGAAATAAGTGAAAAGGATGAAATCTACACTACAAATCATAAAGAAGAGGGAAGACAATGAATAGTAACATTAACTTACAAAGTGGGCAAAAAACCCACGGAAATGGGAGGTTTGTGAAAGAGCTCCCAACAAACCCATGAATCTAATTACAAAAATGAAAGATCCATCTTCAATTGAAGAGGAAAAACTATAAATACACAAACCCTAGGATGGCAAACTTGTACATAAGAAAGTTGAAAATAGGGGACCGAATCGATTCGGGCCAAACCGAATCGATTCGAAAATAGGGGAAGTGAAAAAAGTAGAATCTGTGGCAAAACGAATCGATTCGTCCCTGGGCGAAACGATTCGCCCCTACAGGTCTACAATCTGCTTCTTTGTCCAACTTTACGGAAAATGTCATGACTTCTTCGTTATAACTCAGAATTAGGCACGGTCAGAGGATACACGAAGATAACTTAGAGGGATACAACATCCAAGGAGACGTTAGGCAAAAAAAAAAAATATAAAATGACTAAAATCTCCTTGAATGTACCCTTGAGTGTGAATTTGAAGTAAAAAAACATCTTAAAATGCCATAACCTATTCATTATAACTCAAAATCATGCATTGTCGACTGCCACGTGAAGAGAAATCAAAGGGATTAAACTTCAGTGAAGAGCTCGTAGTCAAACACGAATGCTGAAATTACTAAATTGCCCCCGAAGCTGCAATAGTCGACGAAATTTCACCGGAATGCTACTGAACTTCACACTAAGCACCGAAATACAAACAAAATCTCAATTGTACCTCATAAAGCATGTTAACATATAAAACGGAGGTTGCTTAGTTAACGATCATAAATATAGCAATTAAGGTACCCGAGGGGGCTAAAATGCATAAGTATAAGGGGTGAAAAATACAATATTCCTGTCGAACCATAGATTATCCCCACATCTAATAGTTTGATCACCTCCGCCATTACCACCTTACGCATGTCCCGATTCAACCGTCTTTGCATTTGACGGGTGGGCTTGGCATCTTCTTCCAAGTAAATATTATGAGCAAAAATGGAGGGATTGATCCCTTTTAAGTAGAAAATGCACCATCCTATAGCACTCTTATGCTTCCTCAACACCTCAAGTAAAGCCTCATCTTGACAATTATCAAATTTTTCCGCTATAATTACCGAAAAAGTGTTCTCACCACCTAGAATAACATGCTTAATCACTTTTGGAAAGGTTTTGAGCTTGAACTTGGGCAATGAGACATTCGATGGGAAATGAAAAGAGTATTGTGGGAGTAATTTCTCAAAGTGGGAAATATACATCGAGTCTTTTATAACCCACTCACTTTTATCATTTGTGAGATCTCTTTCACTATCCCCCACTTTGATACTACCACTACACCAAAATGGCCAAAATGTCACCTTTCAGCCGGTCACCCTTGTCACGGTCATTGACCGTGACAAGAATCTCGTGTTTTGTGTCACAATCATTAACCGTGACAAGACCGTGACAAAGTTTTGTCACGGTCATTGACCGTGACAAGTCCGTGAGAAATATATTTATCACGGACTTGTCACGATTATTGACCGTGACAATTCTTAAAATAATTATCACGGTCAAGGACCTTGACACGACCGTAACAATATCTTCAGTAAAAAAATCCCTAGACTCTTTTTTTCACACCATTTTTGGTTTCCCTCTTTCTCTCTCTCTACAAGCGATTTCAGCGCTCTCTCTCTCTCTCTAGGGTATATTTTTTTCCTCTCTTTCTCTTTCGTGTATGTGTGTATATGTATGTATGTATAGATGTGTGTATATGGATGTGTATATGTGTGTGTATATATTTGTGTATATATGTGTGTATGTGTGTGTATATATGTGTGTGGTGGTGTGTGGTGGGGGAGGGGGCAGGGGATGGGGTGGGGGGTGTACGTGTACGTGTGCGTGTGTGTGGTGGGGGTGGGGGTGGGGGCAGGGATGGGGCGTGGGTGGTGGGGTAGGGGTGGGGGGTTGCGTGTGTGTCTATGTGTGTGTGCGCGTAGTGTCCCTTGTAAAGAATTGATTGATTATTAATTTTTTTAGTAAATTAATATATGATTGCCCCTTATTATAAATTATTAAATTAATATATACTATATATAATTATTAATAATTGAATTTGAATATAAATAAGACATACCATATATAATTATTAATAATTGAATTTGAATGTACACATTTGTTGTAGACATTGCTGTTGGATTATTTTGTTTAGTAAATGTTGGGTTGGTTAGTTTTAAAAGTGGCATGACCACTGGATTATTGTCCATATGGGGGTGGGATTTTTCAACTTTTGAGTAATTGATTTTGAATATAAATAAGACATAATTACATGAAACATACTATATATAATTATTAATAATTGAATTTGAATATAAATAAGACATACTATATATAGTTATTAATAATTGAATTTGAATATACATATTTGTTGTAGACATTGTTGTTGGATTATTTTGTTTAGTAAATGTTGGGTTGGTTAGTTTTAAAAGTGGCATGACCACTACATTATTGTTCATATGGGGGTGGGATTTTTCAACTTTTGAATAATTAAATTTGAATATAAATAAGACATAATTAAATGAAACATACTATATATAATTATCAATAATTTAATTTGAATATAAATAAGACATAATTAAATGAAACATAGTATATATAATTATTAATCATTATTGGATTATTGTGAGTGTGGTGGGGGGAAGGGGGTGGTGTGTGTACGTGTGCGTGTGTGTGGTGGGGTGGGGAGAGGGGGGAGGGGGTGGGGGTGGGGTGGGGGTGGGGGCAGGGATTGGGGGTGGGGTTGGGGGCTGCGTGTGTGTCTATGTGTGTGTGCGTATAGTGTCCCTTGTAAAGAATTGATTGATTATTAATTTTTTTAGTAAATTAATATATGATTGCCCCTTATTGTAAATTAGTAAATTAATATAACTATATATAATTATTAATAATTGAATTTGAATATACACATTTGTTGTAGACATTGCTGTTGGATTATTTTGTTTAGTAAATGTTGGGTTGGTTAGTTTTAAAAGTGGCATGACCACTGAATTTTTCAACTTTTTTTTTATCTGTACTAATAACATTTTTTTACAGCAAATGTCTCCTTCAGGTATTAAGGCGAGGATGATGATGCTAGTTATGATGATGTCGTCTGGGCTCGGTGGTAGCGGAGGCGACGAGAGCTCCTCGGCCCCTAGGCTCCCCAAATATGACAAATTTGGGCTTACCATCGAGAACAAGTCGGAGCTATTAGCGAGATCCCTCGAGCTACTAAAGACGGTAGCCGGCCCGGGGTTTATGAGTTGGAAGGAGGTGCCATATGAGCTCAAGTTAGCTGTTTGGGCGGCACTACAGGTAATATATTTATATTTATATGAATATTTCAATTTCAATTTCAATTTCGATTTCAATTTCATTTTATATTTATATTTATATTTATTCGCAACTAACATTGTATTTGTTGGACACGAACAATGCAACTTGGATCCAAAGCTACGCAATTTCGTCTTGAAGCAGTTAAGGGAGCAACACAAGACGTGGAATAAAAATATGCGGACACGGTACTTTGGGAAAACACGAGAGTCCATTATCCAATGGCGTGGATCCGTCCCGCCCAAGGATCCGATCTCATTGGCACAATGGCAAAAGTTCATTGACAATGAGATCGAGGATCGACAATTGGCATCTCGCCAATTGGGGAGGGAAAATCGGGCAAAAAAGACGGACGTGCACTACTCCGGCTGGACGTCTTACGCCGAGGTGGAGCATAGGATGAAGGTAAGATTTAATTTTTCAATAACTACAGAAATATATTATTCTTCATTATTTTACTTTGCGGGGCCGATACTAATTTTACTTTATTTTATTTCAGGGGGTAGGGAGTGGCCCAGGGGGTAAGCCACATAGGCTCGATACTTATGTGGCTCTTCGGATGAAGAAGGGTAAGGACAAGGAGGTGTCCCCGAGCGTCACGACCACGATTGTAAGTAATCTGACAGTTTAATTTTTGTTATTACGTTATAATTTTTTAGTTTACTTATTTTACTAATCATGTGCTTTTTGTCGTTTCATGTATAGCTTAAGGAAGTGCATGAGTCGCAGTCTGATGCCGACAAGGCGTCTTTGTCCACAGACGCGCTCAGCCAAGTGCTTGGCTCTGATCGCAAGGGGAGGATAAGGGGGTGAGCTCGCGGGTGGCCAAATCTAGGATCATCGGATTGGAGACGAGCGCACCGGGTTGGCTCGAACGATGGATTCACATGACGCGAAGCTGTCCCGTTTGGAGGCGAAGGTCCAAGATATATACTCATTCATGAAACGTACGTTGGGCGGATACCATAAGGGGAAAGGGAAGGAGAAGGCGGTTGAGGAGGAGGAGGTGCGGGAGAACGAGGCGCAGGATGACGAGGATGTGGAGCTCGCTTCTTCATCACCGACACGTGCGTACTTCGATGATCCACTTCCTTATTTGGCTCCCTTCCCCAGACCGATGTCGACAATTGGTTGGCCTAGCATTTTCATATTGGACGTATTTGATGGCTAGCGGATAGGGGGGTTGAGGGACCCGAATATCGTCCAGGGTGGAATAGTTCATGGACATGCGCTTCAAGAGATCGAGTCCAAAGTGCTCGTCACGCATGTGATACCCGGGATGGAGAACTCCCTGTTGTGGTTGTGCGAACAATACGGTACGATGTATATAAGTGGGTGTGTCAATTCTTATATCGTGTGGCCTACTCACCTCCTCACATTTACCCCAGACATGTAGTGACATTATTTTTAAGTTGGTACATTTGAAAGATATTTGGATTATATCGGCATGTATATTGTTTCTATTTTGAATATATATTCACATTATCTTTACTTTGTTTGGATATATGATGTTTGAACAGGTACAACGTTGCTATAACAGGTACAAATATATTGCTGGGCAGTGGCAGTGGCCATATTTCCCAGCAGATTTTTTTAAAATTCTGCCCAGAATTGTCACGGTCATTGATCGTGACATGTCCTTGACAAATAAGGTTGTCACGGACTTGTCACGGTCATTAACCGTGACAATTTTTTAAAAAAGGGTCAAGGCTTTGCCATGGTTATTAACCGTGACTAAACGTGTCACGGTCATGGCCCGTGACACGACCGTGAAAAGTCTAACGAACTTGTCACGGTCAATGATCGTGACACGTTCGTGACAAAAATAGTTGTCTCACCCCGAATTGTCACGGTCATTGACCTTGACAAGTTCAACTTGTCAAGGTCAATGACCGTGACAATTAGGCAGATTTGGTGTAGTGTACCATCAACACCTTCATTCACCTCCTCAAAGTACTCAAGGGAATTGCACATGACCAATAAGTCCCCATTTAGTGAATAGAAATTCGCATCGAGGGCATTTTCTTTGCCCTCATCATCAATGAGCAAATCTCTATCCAAGGAGTTTGCAATACACGCCTCTAATGGATCTAAAAAATTATAAAGGTTAAAATATTATTGGATAATAGTGCCAATGCAAGTTGCCATTTCAAACGCTTCCTCACTTTTATCGCAACTTTAGTGTTGCTTAAGGAGGTTGAACACGTTGACTTCAATCTTCATATTACCAAAGGAGAATTTCATCACCTTGTTCCAACAATTGATGTTAGCATTAACGGTGGCGAGGAACGGTCAACCGAAGATAATTGGGATTTGAGAACTCCTTTTTGGTATGGGTTGGGTGTCGAAGATAATAAAATATATCATTAAGTAGAAAGAATAAACTTGGAAAATTATGTCCTCTACGACTCCTCTCGATATCCCAGTTGAACGATCGACTAGTTATAAAGTGACGGGAGTCACTTTAATCTCACCGAGCTTCAACTCGAGATACACAAAATACGTAAGAAAGTTCACACTCGCCCACAAATCTAGGAGGGCACGATCTATTCTATACTCCCTAATTATGCATGAAATGGTGGGGCAACCCGATTCCTTGAACTTCTGGGAAAGATCATTGTCTATGATTGCACTCGCTTGAACGGTCATGTACGCCTTTTTTCACACATTTTGTATATTTTTAACCATGCGTAAGTCCTTCATAAACTTAGAATACTTTGGCAAATGCTCAATTTCCTTCAGGAGGGGAATGTTCGTGTTTACCTGCTTGAAAAGTTTACGAAAACCCTCCTCAGAGGCTTTAGTAGGCTTCTCCTTAAGCCTTTATAGAAACGGGGCCGGTATGGGACAAATGGTGTCCTTCTCCACTAGGGGATCATCTCCCTCTTTGGGGATGTCATCATATAAAGTGGTAAGAATTTAAAGCTGCGCATCCTTCGGAGTAATGGCTTTGCCCTTGGAATGAGCGGGAATGGGTCGTTTAGACGAGGGCCTCATGACGTTGTTATCAACCATTTTGTAACTTCTAAGGGTGGTAATACCCTTATCATGCTCGGTGTGAGACATACTCGAATTGGAGCTCTCAACGCCTATTTGGCCCTTAGGAATTAGTTGAGGTTGCACCGGAAAAAGCGATCTCGCAACCCCTTGGGAATTATTACTCATTATTTTCCTTCTCTATGGAGGTCAAAATGAAGCGGGAGGTTCTGGGGGAGGATATTGCGGTCATTAATATTGGGGATGTTATTATTGGAATTACGGGGCGGGGATGGGAACGGACCTTTAAAGCCTGGAGGTTGGGGGTTTGGGGAGTTTGGTCCTTACAACTCTTGAGAGGATGGGATGTCCTATAATTTGGATTATAAGGTGGGTTATTGGTATCGAAGGCAGCATTGGAATATTGCTTTTTGTATGACCCTGTAGCGTTAACTTGCTCCTGCACTTGGCTCTTATTATAAGAAAGTAAGGGACACTTTTTAATTTGGTGGCCAATGTTGTCACAAATGACGCATACAAGCTCCTCCATAATGAAAACCTTTTGAATGTCTTCCGTGGGTGGGGATTGTTGTGTGAGTTTTAAATCATCGATTCGACAACATAACTGGTCGTACTTGGATTGTATATCCTGATTCTCTTGTAAGATAGATACACCGCTAGTTTTCCTTCGAGAGGTTGTGTTATCATGACTAGTGTGGTCAAAAGGTTTCTCTGTATCCTAACCCCGAGATGTCTTTGAGATAAATTAAATATGGGCCTCAACTTCCTCACCACTCAAGTCAAGTAAGCTACCATAACACATTGCTTCGACTAGTTGTTTATTCAAGGGGTTTATACCACCATGAAAAATGGAAATTAATCCCATTTGGTCAAAATTGTGGTGAGGGCAAGACCGCTTCAAACACTTGAAACGTTCCTAACACTTATCAAACATCTCATGATCGTATTGTTGAAAAATATATGTTTGCTTCACGAGTGCATTTGTCTTGTGTGTGGGAAAGAATTCTTTCATGAATAGGTGTTTCAGTTGTTTCCAATTCCCAATAGAGTTGGCAAGAAGTGTGATCAACCAATAGTTAGCTTTATCTTTAATGGAAAAAGAAAAATGCCTAAGTTGTAAATCTCCGGTGTGCAATTATGGTTTGATAATGTGTTGCACTCCTCTTCAAAGTCTCGAATATGTCAATAAGGGATTTCATTTTCCATCCCCTTAAAGGAAGGAAACATATTAATCATGTCATTTTGAAAGTGGAAGGCCCCGTGGTTAAAAGGGAATGTGATACAATCGGGAGAGGTGACCAACTCAAGGTGGATGTAATCACTAAATGACTGATGCACAGGAGAAAAACCATGCGGTGGTACTCCATCTGAGGATCAAAGGATTGCACCGAGGGCACTGCATTAGGATATTATGATACAGATAGAAAATCTGTTAGGTAAGGCTCCGTATTAAGCGTGTAACGATGTTAAGACGAAGTAGAGTTATTGAATGGATTATTTGAGCCTTCAGATGAAATGAGTGGTAAGTATTCCCAGGTGAACCCTTAGTTCAATTTTTTTCTCATTAGGATAGAGAGCCTATCCTTCAAAACAACACTAGCTTAAATAATTAAATGCAAAGGGTTTATCAACAAAGAACAAAATTAATTAAATTGTTACTAATAATTACCTCGCAACGACACCAAAAACTTAACTCGCTCAAAATATTATATAGCGCAAGTGCCCACTAATCGCGAGAGTAGTGAATACACGAAAAGTCTGGAGTCGATTTTCATAGGGAATTATATGAAGTACTGAAGATATTCTTCTAGGTAAAAGTCGATAAACAAGAATAAAAGATAAAATAAAAGATGATTTAGGTTTCAAGTGCGGACCAAAGAGAACCACAATTACTGGAACATTTAACTAAAGATTAATATAAGAAAGGGAGATTTATAAAACTAGTTACATAATGATTCTTAACAAAAAGGTTCAAGAGCATTCCCCCACCGCCGGATGATCACAACCTAAACGGTTCTTACGATTGAATCGCAATCAAATGCGAATAAGATGTTGTTCTCAACAATCCCAGATAAAGGGTTTCATCCCAACGATACGAGATGGAGGTTTCGACATGTTATTGAACAAATGCATTGATGTTGGAGTTAAGTCTTAAAAACAACCCTTACATGATAAGAGAGGTTAAAATCCTATAAAACTCCAATATCAACACATAATCCTATTTATTGAATTCAAACATTGAACTCATCAAGAATTGGAACCATCCAAGGTGGGTTTATGCTCCCAACCTAAGGACACTATCTACTCGTAACACTAACTATGCACACACAACATGGGGTTAATAAAAAGGGAAAAATCCATTATAAAATAAAGCATTCAATAAAAACCAACTCGAATCGTCGAGAAGAAACGAGATAATGTGGGCAAGAATTGAAAGAAAAGTTAATAGCGCTAACCTTCCTTTGTCGATTCGAATGATAAAGAAGAAGTTGTAATGGAAGTATATTTTTGAAGAATTAAAAGAGTCGGATTATTTTTCAGTGAAAATGGCACTCGCTTCAATGGTTTCCATCATTCTTAATCTTCAAAACTACTCTTTCTAGATGAGTGAAGTACTATAGTATGAATATTCTGAAGGGATTTTAGTTTGAAATCAAAATGATTTGCAGGCATCTTTCGTGTTTATATTCAACTGCCCATAGCATTAGTATTTTGTTATCGGAGGGGTTTGAGGTGGTAGCGAGCAAGCAATAAGTCTTTGGTTGATTCAACATCAAATGATGTTTATTTTTGGGTATGGATTTGCAAATTTATTTAGTTTTGAATTTAAGTTTGGATTTGGGGATTCATTTGGTGTAAATTTTAATTTAAATTTAGGTGTTTTGGTAGCTATATTAAAAAAAGAGTAAGGGTTTGAAAATAATTTTGCATACTAAAATATACGGTCGAGAGGAAATTTAGTCGGTTTACACTAGCAAAAGAGACCCGATTTCGGGGATTATTTCAAATTGGTTGATAGCTATGGGGGTGAGTTTGTCAAATATTTTAGTTGAGGGGTGACCTCTAAACTCAAAATAATTCAGGGGTTTTTCTGTATTTTACCCATAAAATTAAGTACAAATTATTGAATATTTTTGTATTTATCTGAAATACTACATGCTTGGTCTCCAATGGTCAATGAGGATAATTTGTCATTTAAAAATATATTTTCATTTCAAATGTTAACTAATTGTTTTATAGAATTGATGATGTTCGTAATGACGTACCACATAACAATAGTTAAAATTTCATAGCAGTTAATAAGTTAGTGATGCATGTGATTAGCAAAATTATTGATGTTTCAACAATCGATCACTCACTTTTTAATGAGTACTTGTTTTATGTAAAAATTATCCTTATACATAACCAATAAAAAGTAAATACTTGTCCTCCTGTGTGACTGCTCAACTATAGTGGCCGGGTTTAGAGACACTTAGCGGCTGGCTTGCCGACCAAATCCAAGAATGTGAATGATCAGGAAGAGCAAAGGTTACTCAGACGGAACAATGACTAGCACTGAATGCCAAGAGTCTCATTTATTGTATACGGATGTAAGTGCCTAGCGATATAAAGGCACTCCATCTCTTGGGTTCCTAACCACTATAAATATATGGTCTCCCTTAGCTCAAGAGATGATTGGATTTAAGCACAATCACACTTACTCGGCTATTGTAACTACTCAAAATAAGATTAACATTGGACGTAGGCTCTCTTTATAGCTTAACCACTTTAAAAACCTGTATTGTGTGTGTGTTTGCTTAGCTTGCTTTCAATTACTTATCTGTGATTATAAAATTGGACTTAATCCATTTTCAGACATCAATAGTACTATTGTTACAACAGTCAGACTTGAGATTAAGTTAACTCAACCTTCACTAATGAGGGTCAACAAATTTAAATTTTGTAAACAAAGCAGATGACACGAGAGTAATATTTTTTGATGAGATTTTAAAAAATATTGTTGTCAATATCGTAACATCCAATGTCGTGATGTCAAATGTTGTTGACACGACTCTACCATGTTAGCTGCCTCATGTGCTATTTCTTAGAGTATTGTCACTATAGGAACTAAAACGTTTATATGAAAATAAGTTGTATTGCAATATGTTGGTTCATTCGACGAAAATTCCCTTGGTAACGGTTTAATTAACATTTAGTTTAAGCCTTTGTATTTTTTTTCCTTAAATGTGTCTCACCATATAAAACACTAACAAACATTGTTTCTTCTGTAATACTAAAAAATCGACAATGGACTTTTCAGAAAATAAAATATATGTTATATTTACAATTTACCCCCTTAACATTATCCCAGTTATGACTTTACCATGTGTACATTCATTTTCTGGATTTAATCCCATGAACTTCTACTATGGCATCAATTAACCACACCGTTTGTTTTTGGACAAAGACTGACACACTTATCCCACTTGACTTATCTAAAGGGGTATTCTTATCCTTTACCATCTAAAAAACATAACTCTATAATCCTCCCTTTTTTTATATATATTTCTCTTAATCACCCTCTGTCTCTTTATCTTTCTCTCTATATCACACACACGAACATACA